>JALXJV020000017.1:32448216-32862117 GCA_024633595.2 Lepomis macrochirus
GAAATACCAAGGGCTGAAAGAGGAGCTAGAAAAGACGTGGAAAGTAAGAGCAACAGTGGTGCCAGTGGTAATCCGGAGCACTGGGGGCTGTGACCCCAAACTGGGAGAGTGGCTACAACAGATTCCAGGTAAAACATCAGAGGTCTCTGTCCAGAAGAGTGCAGTCCTAGGAACAGCTAAGATACTGCATGAGAACCCTCAAACTCCCAGGCCTCTGGTAGAGGACCCGAGCTTGAGGATGACACATACCACCCCGCAAGGGGTGAGAGGGAGATTTATTTTTTTATTATATATATATAATCTCGTGGCATAGCCTAAAAATATCAAGATATTATTTTTGAGCTATATCACTGAGCCCTGATACAGCTCAGAGGATGTTTTTTGAAATATTTTCAGTTTGAGTGGAGTCTTTGTAATTCCCCCGAGCTCAAGGTCACTGGGTTTAGTCTAACCAACCGAAAAGTAGTACATTTAAGAAGATGTAAAACTCCAACAGTATCAGGGTAAACCGAAGCGCTTTAGCAGGCTATCCACTTCCTCATAGAAGTAGAATTACATCTAAGTAAATTATTTATCCTTTGGTAAAATATATAAAGGTGAAACATGTTTATCTCTGTGTTGAAAGCTCATGCAGAGCACCATGGGACTGTATAGAAATGCAGGCGTTCTTTATAGGGCTGAGTGCTCATACAAACAAGAAAAAGATTGGCCACATAATAGAGACTGTACAGCAGGCAGTGTTGTAGCTTCAAGTGCTGAAGTTAATTTTAGCGCATTCTGCCCTGCTTCATTGCACAAAGGTAATACAGATTTAGTTTTGAATGTTTCCATCCTCAGATGGAGTTGCAAACTGCAGTGAATCTTAATCTTGAAATCCACTTGAGTCCCGCTGTGTGGCGTTAACACTTGCACCACAGTTTTATCCGTCATCTGCCGGGTGTCAACTTCCACCGTCTCAGAAGCATTTCAGCAGCGGAGCGTGTAACCTGTCCCACGTTACTTACTTTTTAACTTGTCCTTTTTGTGTTTCTGCTTCCCTCTTCACCGCTCTCTGTTGCAACTAATTTTTAATACAGAATAGCACCTTTCATTTATTGCTGGTTACCTAATGGACATGGGAAAAAATGCATGACAACATTCCTTTCCTGACATGTAGGTTGAAGAACATGGTACACTTATTAAGGTATTGTACATGGCACCATTATACAACCATATACAATTTGGCCTTAAACACAACCACACACAGATCAGAGAGGAGCTTTAAAGCTCCCTCTACATGCTGTCTTTGTTCTGATCAAGTACATGTTTGTGCATGTCAGATATAAGGGTGCAGATCAAAGAAACATACACCACACACACCTTTGTCATCATTTTAGTTAGGATTCATCTTTTGTTTTACTTGATCCTGTAAATCAATCATTGTTGATATACATGTTGGTTTGGATTCCTATTTTAATGTTGCATAAGAGTAAATGTAAGACCAACTTCTTCTACCTGCTAGTTATTGGTGGTCATTTTGGTAATTGTTGTTAATTTAATTATCAGAGTTCCAAACTGATAGTTTACCTTTGTCACCGCAGGCCATTGTCTGTAGGAGATTTTCCCTGGGATAGGGGTTTCCCAAAGCATGACGCAGCATGTCACATGACATGGTTAAGCTATGTTTGAGAATATGATGAAAAAATGTATTTTAAGATATCCCCTCTTAGAAGACACTTTTATCCATCCATCCATCGTCAACCGCTTAGCCTGCGTACAGGGTCGCGGGGGGCCAATCCCATCTTACATCGGCGAAAGGCAGGGTACACCCTGGACAGGTCGCCAGTCCATCGCAGGGCCACACATAGACAAACAACCACTCACACTCACATTCACACCTAAGGACAATTTTAGAGACACCATTTAACCCAGCCTGCATGTCTTTGGATGGTGGGAGGAAGCCGGAGCACCCGGAGAGAACCCACGCAGACACGGGGAGAACATGCAAACTCCACACAGAAAGGCACGGGCAACCGGGGTTTGAACCCACGACATTCTTGCTGTGAGGGGACAGTGCTAACCACTGCACCACCGCCAGACACTTTTATGACACAGTATATTTTTTTTAACTTATGTTATTTTGCCTCATATTTAAAAATTAGCCCTACGTGGCAGTCATGCCCTCAGATGTAGGTATTGTAATTAACTGATATCATATTCTACAGATGTTTGAACTTTGGTATTGGATAAAGTGGAGAAAAAGTTTAATAAAGGGAGATGAAAATTATTTCCTTACATTTCACCAGTGTAAACAAACACACACAGGAATTGTAGCTGCTGTTCAGGGCAGCATTCAGTCACACAGGGGCACAGAGCAACGTTAACAAATGCCAACTGCCACAACATTTGTCAAAACATGGAATAGCAGCGAGAAGCAGCTTTGTTTTTCTTCATTTTTTTTTTTGCTGTGTGGCAAAGAAGTTACCAGGGGAAACTGTGCGTGTTTATTTTGAAAGTGCAGTGGCCCCGTGCCGGTCCAGCCAATCAGAAAGCTCGTTTTTTCCCTCTCTGGCAGCGTCTTTCCCATCGTCACAACATCAACGTAATGCTGCAATTGCAGTTACAGATGACAGAAACACACAAAGTACGTTTGCTAGAAAACAGTGTTCCCCATGAAGACACTGTCTGAGTTTTGTCAAGATCTGGAGGCTCTCCTTCAACCTTTACATGCACACTCTGCATTATGTATGTGACATTAAATGAGCATGGTATACTGGATAATTGCCCTAATTTTAGTCTTCAGCTGAGGTGAGTGCAAATACAGAAAGGTGAATGGTTTGTTAGGGTGAGGTAGTGCAGTATGTCACTGCGACCATCATATGATCACATCTGTTAGGCTAATGCTTCAGCAGGCTCAAGACCAGGACATGAATTGTTTGTAGTTCTGCAGCAGTGATGAATCCTGCTGAGCTCAGCCATCTGTGGGCAGAATTACAGGCTACACCAAACCATAAATATCCTGTCTTACCCCACATTATCTAACAGCTGATTCAATTTCTACTACATTGTTGTTGTTTTTTCCCCTGCTACTTCTGTGGCTACCTTTCATGGGCCTCTGCAGTTGAGGCTTCTCTTTATATCACTATACCATTATACTGAATTTGATTTTAAAATTTTGGTCCTCTAGATTTGCATCTGCAACAAATACAACAAATGCCCCTTTTCCACCCATGGTACCAGCTCGACTCAACCCTACTCGCCTTTTTTGGTTTTCCATTGGGGAAAAGTTGTACTTGTACCTGCTACCTGGTTCTTTTTTGACAATCACCTCTGTCGAGGTTCCAAGCAAACTAAGTTGAGCTGACGCGATACTAAAATGTGATGTGAAAACACAGCAGACTGCTGATTGGTCAGAGAGAATCATCACTATTCACTGCATCATCATTGCGCACAAGACAGATGCCAGCACCAGAAAGTTTTATATTTTACAATTTTCGTACGTTATTTCATTACTTATAATCAACTGTGTAGATTTTGAATATTGACAGTTTTACAAAAGTTGATGGTGGATCCGAGTTGAGGAGCTCCGCAAGTGCCACCGGGGGAAGCTAACGAGGGGTACAAAAATATTTTAACAGATTCAGTAGGGCCCTCTGATTAAAGTCCAGGTTAAAGCACCAACTTCTGTTCTTGAGTTCCAATAACAGTCACTTCCATGGGGTCTTAAGTGTTAAGTATAATTGTACAGTCCGTTGAGCTTTACGTTTTTTTAAAAATATTTTATGGAGTCCATATATGTATCCAGTTCCCTCATAAAGACAGGGGGAAGAACGGTTTAGAGGCAGTAAATTTACATTTGTGGATATGGTATTTGGCAAGTAAGAACAGGTTTGTTATGAAATATTTTCTTATCCTCCCTGAAATCAAAAACACCAAAGAAAACATAAAAAAACAGAAAGAAACATCCTGAATGAGATGAGCATGAACATATCCGACCAGAATTTTTCAGTTTTCCAAAATAAATGGGAAACATTTTCCTCTGCATTTTTACGGAAAGAACACTCAGTTTCAATATTCTGTTTGTATCTTTTAAGGAAAGATTTCACTGGGTAGAACTGGTGAATTAATTTAAACAAAACTTCTCTCACTTTGTATCCTGATTCCTTACAGGAGTTATGTTGCTCTTATAACAGCACCTGTCACGTAGATGAACGAGGAGAGGAAGCTAGCCAAGCGTTTAGTGTTACCGTGCTCGCACAGAGTGTGAGTGAAAACATTAGAAGTGTATTGATTAATAATCATTGGACATTTCAGTAGTGGTGGTCATCATCCAGCAGTGGTGCTCCCGTGTTCATAATCACAGACCTTTTGACGAAATTGAACAAAATTAAATGACATATTTCATATTTTCATTATTTGGAAGTTCACAGTGTGAAAAGACAGAGCCAAGTAAGTGAGTCTGGATAAAGCAGGAACAGGTGTGTAGGTGGGTGGGGAAGTCAGGTGATGGGAAAGGGAGGGGAAGTCCCAGGACATCTGAGGTTTGGATGGAAAATGGTAATGAAGAGGGAATGTGTCTGGAGACGACGGGCAGAGAGACAGACTGACTGGTTTTCTGGATACAGATGAACTTGTATCTTGAAGTTGTATTCTGAACAACTTCAAAGTAAAATTGTGATAAAATATTTGTTGGTGGTACCAGAGAGTAGGTACGCCTTGGTGAAATAAGGGGTTCCCCCTTTGTTGATTCTTTAGTGTCTAAAATGTCCATCCATCCATGTTCATCCGCTTATCCGCGGTCAGATCGCTGTGTCTAAAATGTCCAATTTTTAATATAATCTTGTTGCACTCTTCAGTAGTAGAAAAGTATGAGTGGGCAATTTATCATCAAACACTGCATACATCATAGAGCATATTAATATAGCTCTACAGCTTCTTTATTTTCTTCTTTGTAATTTGGGTCAAGGAGAAAACAACACAGATACGATAGCAGTGTGCCTGCATGAGAAAGCGGCTGTTTGTCAGGAATGAGCAGGCTAGTAAGTATTCTCCTGGGCCGCCTCTGTGAGCGATGTGAAAAGCAAGGGCTTGGTATTTCTTGTTTTTGAGTCCTGAGTTCCAAAAGTTTGCACAAAAGCCCTGTTGCCTAGCAGCATGTGAGGAGCCTCACTGCGACTGCCAGGCCTGCTTTGTGTGTGTGGGTCTCTGACTAAACAGGATCTTCTGGAGATTCAACTGGAATGCAGCCCTTCCGGTAATCTTATTCAGTTTTTTTAGCCAGCAGGAGGGAGTCATTCAAATGTTACTATAGTGAATTAGCACCTTTAAGCTCAAGTAAATTGAGGTTTTTCATGCATTCTCATTCTGGACCCATAATCAGGGCAGAGGTTTGCTTTTTTTTTTTTCTTACAATATATTTGAAGGTAACATGTCACACCCAGTAGATCCCTCATGCAACCTTGACAAACTACGCATCGTTTTGAAAGTACAAAGACACAGCAGTTATTTTGTTACAGGACTGCTTCCAGCGCACAGAAGAGTCATTCTGTAGTGGCTTTTTACCTTTTCCATCGTCCGTAAACACAGGTGCGTGTTGAATCACTATGCTCCACACCATTTTCATTGTGAGTAGTCATCTGGCTATCCCTGTATTCACTAGGCTTTGCAAAAAAAGTCCCTCTACTCTATCTAAAGCCTGTCCACCAGTCAGTAAGGTCAAGAAGTGCCACCAGCTACTTCTCCCCTGTGCATAGCTGGACAGTTGTAACATTCTGGTCAAAAAACATTTTGAGTGTGTATGGCAGGCATGATTCCACAGAGGAAACAGTCATTTTTTTCAAACAGTTGCATACAGTGTAATTCTCATTCCTTTTACACACAGGAATTTGTGTATTTGTGAGTACTTGTGCAGTTTTATTGATTTGGTATTTTACAGCTCTGATGCCAGGGTTTCCATATAGTTAGTAGATGACAATTTTTTTGTTTATTGGGTATTTGATTTTTATTTTGGGATTGGAATATTCAGGATTTTTTGCACGCCTGACTTCCACTCACTGCAGTGAACGTAACGCTCTAGTTCATTTCAAAAGGAAAACAAAATGAATCCCTCAGGTGTGTGGGGGCGCTTTAAACTGAGTGATGATAAACGACATAACTGCCATACTGCTCTTATTCATTTTACAGTCGCTTAATTTCAGAACAGATCAAACCAGTAATAATTATATTAGACGGATTGCAGAAGAAGATTTTTTTTTCTCAAAAAGCCGCCTACCCGTTTACTGGCCTGGTGTGGGAACACATTCTGCTAAATGCCTGGTCTGGTTTTTATAGAAGTTGTGTGGATGTATAAAACCTCTTAAACCCTCCAGGGTCGCCCGCTTTAGCTGTTTCTAAGCTGCTTAGATGGTTAATCCAAATATTAATGTTTAAACATATGATCAGTATGTCAGTATGGACATGCTACAGATTGTTACATCGGTTAGATTCTCCACAACTGTTCAGTTCATTCAACAGAAACAACAAGCCCTAAAGGCTTATTCTTCTAGATTTACCGGTGTAACCTGCATGGTACAAGAGATGAAAAAAAGAAAAGTGCCAACTCCCGTTACCTTTGAAGCACTTGTTAAGTCTTAATGTGTCCGCTCCTTGATTATTTAAATTCCTTCAGTCTGTAAGGGTCCACTGATCAAAAGAATAAACAGCTTCTCATAAAAATTACTCAAAGTTGTGAATCCTACCATGTGAAGTCCATCGCTCTCTGTCTGCTAACTTCTGCCACACTTCTCTCGTCCTGCACCGTGATGTTGTTTTCGTTACGTTGCTGCCTTCAAAATAAAAGCGCATAAGCTGTCTGTCGGAGCTAGGTCAAATGAATAATGTGTATTTGATATTATTGGATAATTTTTATAAAAAAGTAATATTCTGTTTGAAATAAAAACAACTGGTTCGCACTCTATTTCAGTTTTGTGCAAGAGGAATCAAAGGCCTGTCCCATATGGATACCTGGTCCAAATATAGGCAGGATCAAATCAGTGATTTTAGCAAATGAAAGCCTGGGCTGTTAATCAAAGTTTTACGGTAGTAGGCTAAAAATTTAAAAGCGAATTTTACCTAATAACGTGTTGTTTTAGTTACGCATCTGGAAATAGCTCTCATCCCGTCAGCTCTCCTTGGACCTCTGCCTGACTAAACTATTGCCTGCTCAGCTCAGCCTCTCACACTCTCTCGCACGGGGAGAAATGGCAGTGGGCCAGTTGCTTTGTGATAGAGATGTGTCGTCGGCAGCTGAAGGGGTAACACAGAATAAAATAGTGAGAAGATAATGGTTTGGGTTTGGCTAGCCGGCCATTTAGTTATTTTGTTGAAATGTTCAACTTTTCATAAAGACGATGTTCTTTTCTGTGTCACTTTTTGTCAACCGACCAATAACAGGCTAGATTATTTTACTAATACAGTCATTTATACTAGTTTGTCCTCCAGGTTGTGGATAGTACATCTGCACATGAAGATTTAGCCACAGTCAGGATGCCAGTGTGTCAGTATGCACTTATCCTCCATGTTGCATCCTGAGAGCCACACATTCCCTCTCTTCTGTTTTACTAAAGTTATTTCGAATATTGTTTAGTAATCTTGTTTACGTAAAGTGTGGTGCGAGTTGTTGTGTGGGTGCTGCTGGTGTATCGAGTATCTGTCCCTCGTTCAAAAACTACAAGTCCACACTCCACAAGCTGCAATGCACCAATCACAGTAGAGTTTTTTTGTGATAAACGTTTTAAAAAGCTGTTCATTATGTGGCAAAAAAGGTATTTTTGGACTGGTGAGCCAAAAAAACTGTAATTCTTCTTATCCTTGTTCAACTTTTTCTGTTCCTGTTGAGAAATGCACATTGGAAAATTTCAGTATTTTGTGTGTTTTACTTGATAATCAAGCAAGTGGAGTCATCCTTATTTTCCTGAGCAGCAACCATATTGTACATCAGTGAAATGTAGAAAGGTTGTGGGACTGTAAGAGCTGATTCTTAGGATGAACATTTGGTCCAGTGTCAGTCAGAATGCATTTGACAGGACACTGGTGTTTGTTCGCTGCTTTACATGAACTCTGAAGGCACAGCAAAGCAGAAGGTACTTATTTGGAGAACTTGGTTAGACTTGAATCTGTGGTTCTGTAGGCAGAAAATAAAATCAGAATTCAGAGCATTTTCTTTTACTAGTTTAGCTGACGCTTTTGTCCAAAGCGACTTACAATTGCTAAGTATGTCAGAGGTGAGCAACGAGGGGTTAAGATGTCTTGCTCAGGGACTCAATGCTGGATGTGTCACAGTGAGGGTTTGAACCCCAGTCTGCCACACCAAAGGCATGCATCTTATCCACTCCGCCATCTTATAATATCTAAGGTGGATTAAAATCAAGGATAACTGGACTTGGTTGAAGATACTGAAAGATGTTTAACCTCTCACCCAAGATGCTTCTTTATTTCTGACTGACTGTCAGGGAGTCCCAGCTATTAAACCTCTGCGCTGTCGTTATTAAGGTGATTCGTCAGTGCTCCTAGCTGTTTGAACAACCGTCATAGGCATCGTCACATGAGGCCAGATGTGAGCATTTAATTCAGTTTCCAGGGAAGGGATGAAAGTGTTGGATAAGTGGTGTCTCAGCCCTCCTCCCAGGTTGAGTGATGGTTCTCTGATGACTCTGGTGTGGGTGGCTTCTTTGACCCTTTTTCAAACCATCTTTCCTCCCTGTCCAAAATATGTTTATTGTTGTCATCTAAAGAGTGTTACTAGTTGTTCAATGTAAGTTAACGGCAGTCTTGTGGAGGCTCCTGTCCTCTTCGATGTGTACACACAGTATCAGTCTCGGTTGTAAAAAGAGATTAAAAATGATTTGTAGCAATCCACAAATTCACTGACCTGCAGGCGCAGCTTTGACACTTGAATGCTGAGCATTGCACAGAATTTGTAAGCATGTCTTGACAAGTGCATTTGTAGAGATTGTAATTTATAGAACCAGTAGTGTCAAAATTCTGAAAACAAATGCGATTCGATTTACAAATAGAACATGACCCACATGTGCATTTTGCATTTATTTACATTTCAACATTTAGCTTTTTGGATAGAGCTGGTTTTGTTGTGTATTGAGCTCTTAAAGTTTTGCCTTTCCTCTTTGTGTACTGTAGTCTGCTGTAGTGTGTTTTCCTCGTGTTGAGCTTAGTGAGCATGGATTATCCTGTTTCAGTTCCAGCTTAAATAGTAACTCTATTATTTTTCTACTTGGAACCTGTTTTCCAATGTTTTTGAGGCTATGTGACTAATTGGGATAGATTGGTTCCAGTGTTGAGGGAGCGGTCCACAGCAGTGTAACATGGTTGCAACACAATCCTTGCAGTACTGTCCACTGAACTGCTTGTTTTTTCTACAAACAGGCTCACATTATTATTATGGTTAATGGACTGTACATGCAAAGGACCTTTCTAGTCCTCTGACCCCTCAAAGCGCTTCACACTCTGTGTCACATTCACACGCTGATGGCTGGTGGCTAAGGTGATCAGAAACAGAAAGTAATCATTCACGCACCACCGACATCTCTCCCATCTGGAGCAATTAGGGGTTCAGTATTTTCCACAAAAACACTTCGACATTTAGAGGATCCAGGGATTGATTAGTGGGTGACCCGCTCAACCTGTTTTAACACATTTTCACAGCTTATGCCATTGAAGGTTCTAGATAATGTCAGCAGGCGTAATCCCTGTACATTGAAGCACACTGGGAGATAAGAGGATCTCTTTGGGAGACGTGACATGCCCAATTTGTCAGGATGTCATGCATACCTGTTACACTGCAGAGAGTTTATGACAGCTTGATGTCTGTCTGTCAGTGTACTTTCAATGTGATTTAAAAAAAATCACATGAGACATTTCAGGTACTGCAGCCTTTTAGCTTTTAGTCACTTTACCAACAGTAGTTTTGTCAGTCTACTCCATCCCCACAGGCCACCCCCCCTGTTTTCCTGTTGGCCAGCCTACTATGAGTAGAGAACATGCTGGCTTGTTTTCACTCCATGTGTTTCCTGTTTGCTTTCCAGCAGCTGAGAGGATGAAGTGGATGGATCCTGACAATGTGTGGAGTTTGTAGCAACAGAAGAAAGCACTGACAGCCTTTCCAGCTCCTATTTTGACACCTGTCTGCAGCAGAACTCGCCATGAGTTAGAGGGCATCGGAGACCATCGCCACAGCTGCCTTCCCCACCATCTGGAGCACCGTGTCCAACTGTGACAGCAGCATCATTCGCCCTGCTTCATGAGCCAGCAGGATGCGGCTGAGGTCCTCGCACTTTCCGAGCGCCTCCTCATAGCTTCACACAAGGGACAAGCTGACAATGTGGTCCAGCTTATCAACAAGGGCGCAAAAGTAGTCGTCACCAGGGTAAGTGAGTGGTACTGAATGTGACGATTAGACAGATGATGCTATTTTAATGATTGCAGATTAATAGACTGAGCGCTATTACTCAGGATGTTCATTTGAATGACTCAGCCCATTATCTGTAGATTATTTGCTGTACCAGTGCATCCCCAAGGTACAAGGTAGGTTTATTTATCACATTACAACAGGTTACATAGTGAAATTGAGTTTGTAACTTCCTTCTGCCACATAGCAGACAATATACATTAATACAGAAGCAATTATAAAAGGGGTCACCGAAATAAACCATATTCAATGGAGCAGTGCTGAGAACGAATTTGAGTTTAAGAGTCTGATAACTTGTGGGGAAAAGTTGCTCTGCAGTCTGGTGCTGCTGCAGCAGAAACTTCTGTCTCTCTTCCCAGGAGGCAGCAGGGTGAACAGGCTGTGGCTGGGTGGGTGCTGTCCTTTGGTATCATTTGGGCTGTATAACGTATTTATATTGAGCGAAGGTAATTATTATATTATTATACAAGCCAAATAAGACAAAGATGTCCTAGGTATGTTGAACTTGCTTCATGGTAGGAGACTCTTCTATGTAGATGAATACTCGGGATCTTATGAAAGTGGTCTTGTGGAGTTTTCTTCTAAATAAACAAAAGTTATAACAAATGGTTTGAATTTCCTTCAACGTAAAACATTTTAACATTTTTTAAATTAAGATTGTTTATCAATGTTTACTACCTAAGCAGCCTTCCTTTTTCTTGCCTTTGCTGGTGAATTGCTGCATATCTTGGTGTACCATTATTTATAGATCAGTGAAATAGGGTGACATGATTGGTATTGTGTTACCCGGATGCACTGAGCGTGCATGTGGATCCTTGTGTGTGTGCGCACTAGATAAGCAAAACAGCATGAAAAAACTATAGCGCAGCTAGATGTCAAAAAAACTCAACGCAGAACCTTTAAAAAGCAAGACAAATATTTCTGAAAGCAGGTCCTCCCACTCCATAGCTTTTCTTCAGTGAGGAGAATGATAACTTCTGGGCCCTGTCAAACAGCACATTTTTTAGTATGTAACAAAGAACTAGTTTGGATCATTTCCAAACAAGCCTACAGAGGTGAAAAAGGTGAACGCAATATACTGACTGCCTCTGAAAAACCAGACCGCAGAGCCACAAACAGACCCTCAGTCAGTCTGAAGACAAAAGAGGCTCCCTGCTGTTTACCTGAGCTCGACTGGTGGCTTCCCTCCAAGCAAGGCCCAGTGTAACTCAATCTGAAGACCACATCAATGCAGAGAAGAGCAGAGTCACATGCAAACAAAGCACGAACCTCCAAGCAGCGAGATAATACCTGTGATGTTATGCGCCTTGTGCTGTTGTGTGGGAATACACACTTGATCTGTAATTAAACTGTTTTTAGTCTGTATAATTACAGATCAACAGAGATCATCAGGATCTTGTGTTTGGAATTTGAGTGGTTACCTAAACGCCAACATCCTGCTCTGTCCCTCTTCATGCTGTTCATTGTGGTGGAAGTAATGATCAGGATGTGTTGAGAGCTTTTAACCTAATCCTCACAGCGAATATTATTCTAAATATCTAAGCCAATAGCCAGGAGAGAATTTCCTGCTGTTGACATTCCTTATTATATGGCATGTCACCCTCTGTGGTTAAGTATGGAACATCGCTGCATTACAACTGGTACGTTTTCCAATACCGAGAATTTTAGTATCAGTTTACACAAGTTACAAAAACATATTTCATTACTACTAATTCTGGCAGGATCTATCTACACAAATAGTTTTGGTTTTATTAGGGCAGGCAGAGTTTCTCCCAGGTTATGGTTTAGCTAAGATAGTAAGCCACACAGATAGTGACCCATCTCATCTTGTGATAAATTTAGCTTGTAGATGAATGCACTAAACAGTAGCCACACTCATTAGATAAATGGAATTTGCTGTGTGAAGAAGTGCCTCTGCCGTTTTCCCCTGAAGGTTAATCTTTTATATTTATTTTTATGACGTGAGCAGGGGTGGCCTTTGTTTCCACTGGAATCCCTGCCAGGGCTACTACAGCTTTTCAGAGTAAGAGCGTGGCCATTTTTCCTAAAATACACACTAACAACATCTATATTAATAGATAAAGGTTAATGCTACTCATTATATTAGCTGGGCTTTAAGGTGAAAGACGTTTTGCTGTAAGTATGAAAGGGCCAAAAAAATCCAGAGTTTGAGGGAAGGGATGCAACTAACAATTATGTTTATTATTGAATAATCTGCGTCATATTTTCTTGATAAATCCATTAAGCACTTTGACCTTATGTAAAACGTAAGAAAAAGTGAAAAATGACCGTCATAATTTCCCAGAGCCCAAGCTGACATCTATATATGTCTTGTCCAAGAGTCCAACACCTGAAGAGTTTCAGTGTATAATTATATAAACCTAACAAAGACAGCAAATCCTTACCTTGGAGAAGCTGGGCTCAGGGAATTTTGTATTTATGCTTGAAAAACAGTAGAAATGATTAATGAGTCAGATTTCTGCATCCATCCACATACAGTGTAAATAGATGGAATTTTGTTTAACATTTCAAAATTACATTTATACATTTAACAGCGACATGCCTTGCTATGTGCAGTTAGTCTGGATAACCTACGGACCTTGATGCCAACAGTTTTTATACCTTCTGGGGTTTTTTTTGGGTACAGAATTCACATGGCTGTTTTAAACATTTGTAATGTCATTTTTCAATTATGTGAATCTCACCAATGAAATTGTTTCTGTTGTATTGGGATGGAAGCAGAACTCTCTCCAACATGGGCAAATAGAACTGAAACCATCTGCGTGGAGAACACGAACAGCTGTGCAGATTGTGCACAACTCTCTTAAACCATGGATTAAGGATTTGTTTGTTTTGGCTTGACTCATTATTGAGATGGATTGTACTCTGTAGCAGATTGTCTTCAGTCGTGCCACCGGCCATGACCGGTCTTACTTATGCTGCAGCAATATCTGACCTACTGCACTGTGATTCTGTATGTGGGACAGCAGTGGTGGGTTTCTTTACTTGACTTGCACTCTCTCTTTCTTCGCATTAGCTCAGTGGGCTGAGTTGTGTGTGTTTTGTGTCTGCAGAATGGCAGAAGCCCTCTGCACTTGGCTGCCTACAAAGGCCACATTGATGTGGTGCGTATCCTGCTCAAAGCTGGCTGCGACCTGGACATCCACGACGACGTGAGTACGAGTACAGTTGCGTTGGCCATGTTTCAACTTTCATCCACTTCCATCTCTCACAATGAATTTCCAGACCCACAGCATTTGACTTTGAAAACCTGTACTTTAATGACCTCCAGTGGCCTTGAATGAGACTTATTGAACTGCCCACTTGTGGGCGGACTGTGGCAGGAGGAGGAGTAGAGAAGACAGTGGAGTAGAGCCAGGAAGGTGCCTGGAGGATCAGTGAGAGTGAAGGCGTTTAGCCAAACGTGCTCTGCCTGCTCATGCATCTGCCCCCCCCTTCTTTTCTTCAATGAACAAACTCCCATTCCACTGCTGCTGTTGCACTCAGCTCATTTCTTATGTAGTTTGGAATTATCCTCTCCTCCTCCTTCTCCAGTCTCTTTCTCCACCATCTCTCATGGAAGGCATTGCTCACTGCTCTTTCTTCCTGCACTCTTATGTCTAACCCGACCTGCTAAGTGTCACTCACCCCTAATGGAGACCATATTATCATCAATCCTGCTTGAGTAGTAAGTTGCTGAGCTTGGGAGTACATAGTGACTTTAATAAAAAGGAGCTTTCAAAACTGTCAGCGTTTAAAGGGATAGTTTGTTTTTTGGGAATTTGTACTATTTTGAATACATGTTAAATGATAAGATTACCTTCTAGGTGTTTACCATCTTTATGCTAAGCTAGGCTAACCATGTCCCGACTAAAAAACAGGAGTGGAAATTCTGGAAGTAGTCGAAAAGTGTCACACTCAAAAAGAACTGAAGTGTAGTTTCCAAAATATTGAACCCTTGATTGTAAATTGAGACTTGATAGTATGGAAAGCTGTACACCAGCTATTGATTTGTGGAAAAGTTTAGGGGTGCTTTTGAGCAGTTCTGCTATTGTTCCCACTAAAATGCAGTAATTCAGCTAAGTTCAAACTGCATGCACTGACAGACACAAGACAGTGTGTCAGTGTGTCACCACTAACACTGTCTATCTGTCCATCCATCGTGAACTTCTTATCCTGCACACAGGGTCGCAAAGAAATTCTATAATTTTAAAAAGATTTATGAATTTTCGAGGCCTGGAAATGACCCAGCAAGAAAATTTTTACATGATGGAATAGTTTCCTCAATGAATGGATGCTGTTTTTTGGCACATATTGTTAATCAGTGTTTGTGTGACTGTTGGCAGGGGGAGCAAACGGCGTTACACCGGGCTGCCGTGGTGGGAAACAGTGACGTCATCGGTGTTCTCATACAGGAAGGGTGTGCACTGGACAGACAGGACAAGGTGCGCATTAAAAGACAGAAACACACACACACAGAAACTAATGGCACCGCTATTACAGTCGGTCAGAGGAACAGGGGGAATTTCAAAGCCATCATAATGACTGCATTAATGGATGTGATAATCACAGAAACCAATGTGCCTGTAATCTGCTTAGCCTTATTTCCCATGAAAGTAGAGGTAGTGGGTTTAGAATCAGAGTGAAAGAGGAATGACTGAATAAATGTTCATACATAGCAACAAAGCTAAACTTACAGATATAACCATGAACACTCCGATTTTACCAGTTTGCTTTTAGGTGCTGAAATATAGTGCATTAATAATGTATTTTGGTAGGCACTTTATGGTATACCAGTGGGTGTACAAAAATAATTTACAGTGGTCATATGCTCATTATCAGGTTCATGATTTTATTTAGGGGTTGTACCAGAATAGCTCTAAATGGTTAAAAAAAACACCATATTTTCCAAACTGCACATTGCTGCAGCTCCTCTTTTCACCCTGTGTGTTAAACACTTTGTTTTAGCTACAGAGTGAGGCATCACACTTTTATTAGATCTTTGTCGGGAGTTGCACATGGCCAGCACCTAGTTAAGGACTACTAGCCAATCAGAGGCAGAGTAGGGTAGGTCCTGACACACCTATAAACAGGGCTTCGGTTCAGCTGTACATGCATGCTAGCCACCGGGCGAGCATTATGACGCATGATACATAGTGAGACAGAGTTACAGAAGTAAAGGCTGGACTACAATCCAGCTTTTTTTCAGGCAGTTCAGTTTTCTGTGGGAGAAGGGAAATCCCTTTGGATGGCCTTTGGGCTTTGCAAACCTATTACATGCACTAAAAAGAGATATAACACAAAACAGGAAAGGGAAAAAGCCAAAAAGAAGAACATGACCTCTTTAATATGTTTAATAAAGTATCAGATAAAAAGATGTGTGGAAAAGCTATCAATGATCTATAAAGTGTTTGTTTACCTACAAAGGAGCAGGCCTTTATTTAAAACTAGGGCTGTCCCTAATGTCATTTTTGAGCTTCGACGCTTCAATAGTCCTGGCATAGAGCGCACAGGATGAGCGGTGTTTCCAGTAGCCTAAATCTAACACATTATTATGCAAAAATCACTTTTAATTTTAATTATAGCGACAAAATGCTCTTCTTCTACAATCGGCCTAATTTAATTAGGCTTATTTTAATGTGTTCAGAATGTGTTGCGGTTTGTTTCCAGCCTACAGTTTGATACTGATTAATTTTAAAATGTAGGAAATCTGACTGTTTTGATCTGTAATGAAATTAGGCAATTGCGAAAATCAATAAACACCATAACTTCCACACTACTGCTGTCATCACTCAGTTTAAAGTGCTCCCACACAGCTGAGGGCTTCATTTAGTTTTCCCTTTGATGTGAACTGGAGTGTTACGTTCACTGCTGTCAGCGGAGGTCAGGCGCACAGAAAAAAACCCTCAATAATTGAATCTCATAATTGAAAATGCAGCCCTATTTAAAAACATGCTTATGTTAGAGACAGGCCTTTTATTCCTAATTCCCCGTGTGTAATAAGTATATTTCAATCTTATTTATTAGTGCCTCCTTTTTTATCTGCTTCTTTACTGTTATGTTAAACACCTGCAGGAACTGTTGAGTGTCTTTGACAGAAGCTAAACAGCTAGCACAAAATGGCAACGTAGAAATGATTGGAGTAAGATAGTTAATGAAACAAGTATTTCTGTAAAACCTAGAAACTCTGACTCTGTTGTTGTACTGACTGATTCTCATCAATATACCAATCTAATTCTTCATGGGTTCCTCTAGATTTTAAGGAAAATCTAGAGTAACAAAGTACGAGAATCTTCATAAATAAATGTATCTGTGAGATTTGTGTTGACATAAGGTGGAGTGCATCAGTCTGGCTGTCGTCAGTGTTGCTTTTTGTCTTTTGTCCTGTCAGGATGGCAACACAGCTCTCCATGAAGTGTCCTGGCACGGCTTCAGCCAGTCTGTTAAACTGCTGGTGAAGGCTGGAGCCAACGTTCACGCTAAAAACAAGGTGATTCTGCAGTGCATATGCATATTTATGTGTGTGTGTATGTATCCATGCCACATGGAAACATTTGTTTTTTCGCAAAACTAAAACATGAGAATTATGCACAGTTTTCTGTGCAGCCTTGTTAAACTGATGATGTCTTTTGAAGGAACTGACTCCAAAATAATCTTGTCAAAAACAGTTCAATTCAATGTGTCTGCAATTGTCACTTTTGGCCACTGTGGCCACTGTTCAGCAACTGTCACAGTCTCACTTTAATGACAATGAAAGGTCATTCTTTTCATTCATTCAAAATGATTACAATTACAGACTATAACAGATACAAGTATTCAGCTCCATTCAAAGTTTCATTATTTATGCATTCCTACATCTGGCTCATAAATACCTCTGTAGACACATGTGCTCTTTTTCTGTTTTTTCCTTTTTACACTCTCTCCCTCTTCTTCGTCTCCCTTTTTTTCAGTGTGTCTCCTATGGTGCCCCACCTCACCCAGTTCTTATCATCTTCTTCTCCCCTCTCTCTTCTCTCACATCTTTTCCTTGTCTCAGTTCAATTTGCTGTAGTATTGTGATTATCAGATGAGGGGTGTTACAGTACCAAAGTTTCCACACACTGAACCTGAATAGGGTAATAAAAAGACATAAATGGTATGTGGAACAGAAACAAAAACAGACCCTTGTAAATCCAATTGATGACTCTCTGCTCCTCCTGTTTCCAGGCAGGAAACACAGCTCTCCACCTTGCGTGTCAGAACGGTCACACTCAGAGCTCCAAGGTTCTGCTCCTGGGAGGCTCCAGGCCCGACAGCAAGAACCATGTGAGTCTCCAGGAGGGCTCTGATAGGTGCTGCTGCTAGAATCCCCTGCCTGAGTCAATGAGGATGCAGACATGGAGCGTGGTAACTTAGGGTTAATGACGAGGCGCCATTCATCCTATTCCCAGTCAATAGCATCAAAAGGATTTTGAAGCTGTTTTTTAAGATAACTACATAACTACATCTTGCTTTAATATGTACTGAGCCCTTGCAAGTATTAAGACAGGTACGCCAAAGTCATCAGGATCTGCTTTATGAAATCTTGTTTACTAACTCAAGAATAGCAAGACATGGGAAGAGATAATCACGAGAAAATGTCACGTTCAAAACAGTAAAGCAAAAACGTGATCAGTATGAAACGATCAAAATCAGAAAGGTAAGGCAAAGTGTGGAGAAAAGTAAATCAACAATGGCCTCAGCAATGAGATAACACAATCCAAGAGATACTGTGATCCAAAACATAGGTATGCTAAGAAGTAGGGGACAAATACAAAGCGCAAGTAATAAGAAGCGGGATGAGAATTGGCCACAGTACACTATTAATTGCAGAAAAATATTTTTTAAATGTAATTGAATTTTTCATTCTGATATTAAACTCTTGTACAAATCTTATAAAACTGATCTTTAAACATTTTTTCCAGGCAGGGGATACGTGCCTGCATGTGGCTGCCCGCTACAACCATGTGGCAATGATCCGCATCCTGCTGGGAGCCTTTTGCTCCGTGTCAGAGAAGAACCTGGTGAGTTCAAGTAGGTATGTCTGTAGGTTGCTCCGTTCTACAGGACACATGTACATGTACATGATACGTCCTCGAAACATTCGCAGTGTGGTTAGGTTTAGGCACCAAAACTATCCAATATCCAGCAACTAATTGTCCCTAGCAATCATTTGGATCAAAACAATTACCACATAACCACTAGTCAGCGTCTAGTCAGTGTATTTGTTAACAGTTAACAGCTCTCGTTCTCTACGAGTCCAATGCAATTTTTAAAGATTCTTTCTTCCCCCTTACATACCTCAATATGGTTTGGTCTGCTGCGTACCTTTTGCAGAAAGTTACACACAAGTCTATAATTTTGTAGGCTAATTTATTCTAATTTATTCCCATGCATGCTACTCAGATTAGTCTCAGTCAGTATGTCTTCTGGCAGCAACACAGCGTCTCTTCCTCTCCTCTCGCACCGTGCGCCTGCATGCAGGAGTGATGCATGCCACTGCCTGTCACTCTGAAACTTTGCGACAACACAGAACCGGGACAAAGAGAGCACAGGAGGGTAACAGGCAGGCTAGACAGAAGGAGGACAAGGTGGGGTGGTAGATGAGCAGCAGGCTTTGTAGGAATGAGATTAGTTAGTTTCCTCAGAAACAGTGACATGAAATATCCAGCCTTGGATAGATTTAGGAAAAGATCACTGTTTCAGCTAACTTCCTGAATGAATGTGCTAACTGTAGTTTGGGGTGTGTCGTGCAGTCTGTGAGACTGCAGATAGATCCTTCTTATTAGCCACTTTGGCACAGGTCTATAGATTTTAACTTTTTGCCATCACTTAGATCTGGCTCGTAAAAATGGCTGGTGTATTTTTTAATTAATCTGACCTGCGGAAGAAAGAGTTACATTTCAATATTTGATACACAATTATTTGTCTAGAATTTAACAATGACGAGTTTAAAAAGTAGTTTTGTCAGAGCTAGGTTGTTTTTGTTAATTGTGGGTTATACAGTTAAAATCAGATGTCCTGTAGTTTTAAATATATAAAGTCTCCACTCTCACATCACCATCTCTTGATCTGTGTGTGTGTGTGTGTGTGTGTAGACTGGGGACACACCGCTACATGTGGCAGCTGCTCTGAATCATAAGAAGACCGTACGCCTGCTGCTGGAGGCTGGGGCAGACAGCCGCATCTGCAACAATGTGAGTTTCCATGACCTCCTTCTACATCATTGATGCTCAGAGTGTTTGTGCACTCAGCCTTTCTTCATCTTTAGGTCGGCACACTTTTCTGTTGTGTTACCAATCTCCTCTTGAGGGATTCTTACAGCAGCACACTGTCCCAGCCTCCTGCTGTATATTTATATCTGCACAAGGCAACATTACACGTTAATAGAAGCCATAGGTAACCATTGAAAACTATTACACATTGAACTGTAATAGGGTGAATGGCGTCTCTGCCATGGACTCTCTCTAACATTGGAATCCCGGGCACGAAATCTATCACGGCAACGACATAATGCTTTACGGCGCCACATTAAATACCAAGAGGACTCTTCAGTAAGCAAGCTATAAGAAGAAGCAAAGAGTATAGAATTTACAATATAAGTTCTTTGGAAGAAGCTAGCTCAGAAATTCAGTATGGATATCAGGGCGAAGGCCATAAAGAGACTGAAGAAGACCTTGACGGAGGAAGCAAGGAAGATAAAAAGAGCGAGTGACTAAGCTACCGTATAACAGCTGGTGGAGAGAAGCGCCAGCAACAGCCAGACTCAGCAGCCTCTATGGACAAAACCTGAGCTAATGGCAGAGACAAACAAACCAAAGAGCACCTTGAAGGAAGAAGCTAAGAAGAGAAATGGAGAGTGACCAAGCAAGAGGCTGCTGGTCATCATAAACAACATATCTTGTTATTGTTTACTTTAATTTTTTATCTTCTTAAATGCTATACTCTCACGGGCCACTTTATTAGATACACCTGTTTAATTGCAAACACAAATCGCTAATCAGCCAATCACATGGCAGCAACTCAATGTAGTTAGGCACGTTGTAGGGAGCATCAGATGGGGAAGAAAGTGGTTATTCCAGACAAGCTGGTCTGAGTATTTCAGAAACTGCTGACCTACTGGGATTTTCACACACAACCATCTCTGGGGTTTACAGAGAATGGTCTGAAAGAGAAAATATCCAGTGAGCGGCAGATGCCTTGTTGATGTCAGAGGTCAGAGGAGAATGGGCAGACTGGTTCGAGATGACAGAAAGGAAACAGTAATTAAAATAACCACTCGTTACAACCAAGGTATGCAGAATAGCATCACTGAACACACAACACATTTAAGCTTGAAGCAGAAGACCACACCGGGTGCCACTCCTGTCAGCTAAGAACAGGAAACCGAGCCTACAAGTTACACAGGCTCACCAAAATTGGACAATCGAAAATCGTTGTCTGGTCTGATTAGTCTGGATTTCAGCTGCAACATTCAGATGGTCGGGTCAGAATTTGGACTAAACACCATGAAAGCATGGATCCATCCTGCCGTCGTTGACCAAATAAAAGTGGTAACAAAAGCCTCTACCACTATTTAAGTTATTCCTTTGTCTGTTTGAGTCACGTTGTCACTTATCTTCCTGTCTGTGTGTGTGTTTCTGCAGGCAGGTCAAACATCTTTGGACCAGGCCAGAGAGCACAACAACCCAGATGTGGCTCTTCTACTGACCAAAGCTCCACAGGTAAAACCAGTACAGGCAGCCATAAACAGATAAACACAACTCATACTTATAGATACATTTTTGTGCTCATAAAGCAGAGGACTCTCTGACCCACACGCTTTTATGATGTTGACGGTGTTTTCATCCGACATTGATTTAATTCTCATTTGACATGTGTACGTGGAGTTTGTGTTGTGCTGGGAGCCGGTCTTTTTTGGTGTTAGCAGGCTACATTTGGTTAGCTGTGTTGTTGTTGAGTGCAGAATCGGTAGGCAAGAGGCGCGGTAGCGCACATGAATGTCACTGCCTACGTAATCCAGTGGATTTCGCGGAAAATCTGACCCAATTTCTTTAGATAGAAAGCAGCATGGATGCTGTCAGAGGCATCCGCGAAAACCGGCGAATAGTTAACTTGTAAGTGAGGTCACAAATAGACCATAAAAAAGTGATTAATTTCATTAAGCTATAAACAAACAGCACACAGTAATGAAAAGCAATACCAAAGTGTTAGTTGTTTTAGTGAATTTGCTTATATGCATAATGGAAATAATCCACAAGTACAAAATAAAGTACATATTTATAGAAAACCTTTAAAACCAGCTTTAGGTCTTGCTCTTTTATATTTTTTCAATGTCTTGAGTATATTTCCAGCAAACTTCTCTCAATGACAAAAGGTAACTCTTGCACACTTAATGACAGGAAACTGCTAGACCAAACCTTTCCCTCCTCCTTGTGACCAGTAAAAACTGAAAAGTAAGACCTAACTGGTTATGACTTTTGGTGTGTATAAAAAATTCTGTTTACTGTATGTACCCTCAGGGATCAATATTCTGCTGTTTTATTTTATTTTCTAATTCCTTTATTTACTCCTGTGTTCAGGTCCAGAGTTATGTGCGTGGCAGGAGAGTGAGGAAGAGGAGAGACAGGCTGAAGGCGGAGGGCAGAGCTCAGTCGGTGCCCAGAGATGAGATGCTGCCCTGTAAGGTAAAAACTGGGTTGCTGTGTCAAAGCAATTGGAAATGATTGTGTTGATGGTTCAGATCGCAGAATTAAGGGAAAAGAAAGGGAAAAAACTAAAAACCTCTGGACGAGAGAAAGGTGAGTGAGGCAGTCAGCAGCAGGGATCTGAAGAGAAGCAGTATGGAGGAGAATAGAACAGGAGGTTGAGGAATAAGAAGCCTTAAAACTTCTTTAGATCTCTTATTTTTACAATATCCAGAGTGCTTAAACATTTCCAGGAAACTTCTCTCCCAAACCTTTCCCTCCTCCTGTTCCCTGCAGGACAGTGTATCTGCTGCAGATGACACTCAGAGCAGCGACCGAGCTGCCTGCAAAAACGCTGAGGTGACCGAGTCAAATGCCAGGAGGGGAAAGAACAGGAAACAGAAAGAAAAAGTAGGTCCCTGATATCACCTCAGCTTGAAAAACAATCCAATCTGTACTGATGTTCATTTAAGGATAGAGCGTGGTTTTTAGTCAAAGGTCTGGACAGAGGAAGGCAACAAGTAGCTCTCTCCCCTCCCTCAGTTACTGTTAGATAGGTTATATAATAATTAGGCCTACTAACCTTGGCTGTTGTTGATGTTTCAGCCATCTCTGTCTGACCCCCTCCGCCGCAGAGAGACCAGGCACAGCGAAGCCTTTCACAAGAGGAAAGGCAAACTGCAAGGAGCTTCCCTCCATGCCTCCATCCCACCACACAGCTACAAAGCCTATCAGCTCTACACGCTGTACCGCGGCAAGGATGGCAAGATCATGCAGGTAGCACTCCCCCTATTCAGTCAGAGGAAAGATTATTCATGTCAAGTCCTTTTTATGTGTCCATTTATTTGTCATTTTACAACACAGGGTTGCAAATTGAAATTGTAACCTCTTCTACACACACAGAACGTACAAATATTTTGAATAAAATAAAATAATACATACAGATTCCTCCTCCTATATGGTCATTGCCTTGCCTTCTGTCAGTTTCTCTGAATCAGAGCGCTTCTGCACGCGCTGTCATCACCATGGTTTGCTCTCTCTCCAGTGCAACCTCTATCACAGCCGCACTGGACAGAATTAGGGGAATAGTCACAAGGCCTACTCAAATTACCACCAAGGCCGCAACATTTTGCATCACCGACATGTGGTGTATTTTCACTGGTGTATTTTCACTGAAGATGTGAATGAAGTGCCACTAAAAAGACGGGGCCTTCTTTGGATTTAACTCAGATTTTGTGGTATCTCAGAGCTGGCTCTGGAGAAAGTTAACTTCAGAGGACAAGATCAAACCCTGCCAACAACCTGACTACTGACCAATCAGTTCATCAAAACCATTCCTACAGGATCCTGTAGATAGATTGTGTAAGATGTTTAACACAAACTTGTGTCCATTGTTAGCCTAACCCCGAGCCTCTAACAAACTGATGAACAGAATAATGTTTTATATAAAATAATTATGAATGGAGCAACATTTATTTCTTTTCTCCAAGATTATTTTATTGTTTGGGCATTTTCACCTATATTTGCACTGGATCTTTGCTGGAACCACTCAGCAACAGGGCACTTTGTTTTTTCATATGGTCATGGTCTTTGCTTTATTTTCTACAGTCATTCCACAACATATAAAGATCCTTTATCACACATATATAGCCTGAGCCTTACTTTTAATATTTGTATTTGTAATTCCTAGTAAATAGCATCTTACCAGCCTTACCTAGCCTTCCTGTTGCTGCAACCAGACTGGAATATGTTGGCCCTCGCTGTCTGATCTTCTCCATCTATCGACAGTTATTAATAAAACAACAAATTGTTTTAATTTTGTCTTTGGTATTTATTTATGTAATCAATTCTTTAATTGTGTTTGAATATATTTTTTTGTTCTCACAGACAACTACATTTCCCCACGTTTTCCACACAATGTTCCATCAATGTTAATGAGTACAGATTACTACCGTAATCCCCTTCCCCCACCACTCCGCCACCTGCCCTGCCACTATCCATTTAAAACATAGTCAGACTTGCCATCAGCAAGATTGCCCTGCAACACTGCTCAAAAAAGTTGCCCCCGTGTATCATCTGCTTTACAGTTTACAGCTGGACCTGACTGAACCAATAACCAGCTTTGTATTATCGGCCATCCAGGATCACCAACGTCAGGCTCAGTTAAAGGAAGAGAGCCAGAGTGAGTTCAGTTTGCTTTGTGGTCCAGGCCTCTGATGTTGGGCTATTTTAAGACACCACTAAAAACTCTTCCGCTGAACTTGAACACTGCTTTTCAGCTGCAGTTGCACATGCTTCCTATTACAAAGAAGGCAATATGTGAGGAATCACTAGATAAAAATCCAAAACTTTTCAGCTCAACAAAAAGATCAGGGATTAAATTAAAAGGCTTCAGTGAAACATTTTGCGTAAGTCTTACCATTTTTAACTGCTTTGACCAAGTTTTAGCTGCATAAAGATCTTCCACAGTGATCCAACACACTGGACTGGACCTTCTAACTGCCATGAAAATTCAGGCAAAAAACACATTTTAAAACACATCCCACATGTTGCAATCCTGTGAAGAAACATCAAATACAGTTAGTATTAACCTAAGCTATCTTTAGTCCCTTTCTGTCATTTTACCAGCACACAGCCTTCCTGTGACCACACAGTATGGACAGGGATGTGTGTGTTGTGTTGTTGATGTTTGCAGTGTGTTGCAGGCTCCTCTAAACGGCTGCCGCTGTGAGCCTCTTATCAGTAAACTGGAGAACCAGCTGGAGGCCACCAAGGAGGAGATGAAGACTGAGATCCACACCGTCCAAGACCTGATGAACAGCAAGATGGGCCAGCTGGACCGCAAAAACAAACACCAGGTAAACTACACATGCTTGCACAGATTGGTTTAAACTTCCAACATACGACAAGAGGAAACCAGGAAACATGATTTTAGAAAATGAGTCATTCTGTCCTCTGAACTGTCACCTGAAGCCACGCTTTTTCGTAGTTCAGCTGTCAGTTGGCTTTAACAGCTCTGCAGCATCGTGTGATGGTTTGGAGTTTGTAATCACTTGTATATGCAGTGGCCAAATAATAATAAGGGATTCACAGTTGCTTCAGCCAGCTCAGCACTGTTTCCAGTGTTTCAGTAACTAACATCTGTACATTTATTTAAATCCTGCTATGTTAGCCTGATGTGTGACAGGAATTGACAACAGAGAAAGACAACAGACTACACATAATGTGTTTCTGGTTGCCCTCATGATGTGTGTGACCTGTGGTTTTGCCGTCAGATCCGAGCTCTTGATAAGATGACAGTGGAGAGAGTGTCAGCGGAGAGCAGCAAGTGTCAGCAGAGGATCGAGCAGCGGGCCCTGCAGGAGAGACTGGAGGCAGAGAAGAGACAGGTTCATTAACACGAACACCTGCAGCTGATGAAGTCCTCACTGAGGTGTTGGGACTGACCCGTAACCCTGTCAGCACAGCACATAATGTTTACAGTGCTGTTTAAAAGCTGCATATCTCTACATTTCTTACTGTTCTAGTCATTTTAAAATGAATTTGGTCGAATGTTTGTCTGAGACCTATGCCTGTGTTTTCTATTAGACCACACCCAATAAGACAAGTAAAAATTCAAGGAAATGGAAAATAGGCTGTAAAAGCAGCACCTTGTTAGCCGAATGGTTGCAACGCATCCCACGTGACCAGATGGTCATAACAGCTGGTTAGATTCCAGGCTGTGACCTTTGTTGCAACCAGCCTCACCTGTCACTATGTAGCAAGTACATTTACATTTATTCATTTACAATCGCTATATATGTCAGAGGTCGCACGCCTCTGGAGCAATGAGGGGTTAAGTGTCTTGCTCAGGGACACATTGGTGTCTCGCAGTGAATTTGAACCCGGGTCTCTCCCACCATGTGTCTTAACCACTGCGGCACACCACCTACAAGTAAATGTGTAAATATTAAATAAAATAATATTAAAATATGTCAATAGTTTTGCGTATGTGACCTCAGTGTTGTCTGCTAACCATAAAGCTAAGTACTAGCCCCTGCCTGTATGGGACAGGCTTTTAATTCCTTTACTCTGCCTGTAAATCTGAATGAACGTCTAATTGGGACTAGACTTTTTAATTGAAGCTATACGCTACCAACTAAAAACGAGAGCTAGTCTACAGGCCGCTTTTGGGATCATTGTTCTATTGTACTTTGTCTTTCCTACACAGGCTGGTGGGGGAGAGTGCCTGCTTTGCAGGTTGCTTGCACAGCCATTGCCCAATGTGAAATCCTGGGACTATAGAGCTCTGGCACATGTGTGGAGGATGGTAGAGGAGGAGCTGGAGAAATCAATCATCAGCTTATTATTTGAGCCGCTCAGACCTTAGGAGCCTTGGTGTAACCCACTAAGTCTGTCTTGGGGAAGCGGAGCTAATGTCTGATATTGCACTAGCTCACTCTTGTGATTAGGAGATTCATTGTTGCTTACAAATGATATTAATGGAAAAAGACCTTGTGTATTTATGTAAAACTGAAACATTCAATTGAAAACAATAAAACACTGAAATCACCAGTGCAAAGATTACTGACATCCAACCATTTCGTCTGTCGTTATATTAGCCCTGAGTTCTGTCTAGTGGCTTTGATTCTGTCATCAGTGTAGTTAGTGCTGGTACCTTGGTTGATTCAGGTCTGTTGTGGACAGCTAACTCTGAAAGCTTTTCATATTCTGCATGAGGAATGCTGCCACTACCGGACAGGTGATGTGGGTGTGGTGCGAGGGCCAAGCCCTGGACCCTAAGGTCTTGTCCGAGTCCCACGGCAGCTTGTTTCTTTGTGAATTGTGGAACCATCCTCCACTTTGGCGGACAGGGAAAATGCAAAACAGACACGTGTAGTAATGTTAGCCTATTGTGGTGACCGGCGTGCACACACCTGCTTCTCACACACAGACACACTCATCCAGACTGAGGGAATATCAAAGCAAACTCACTAGTGGTAGAGGCCCAGTCCGTCCTGAGTTACAGCCAGTTTGCTGCTTACCAGCAGCACCGGCCAAGCGACAACACCACTCCGGCGTTGTTGGCCAACTTTTGTATTGAAACTATTTTTTTTGAGATATGGACTCTTGTGGAGAGTTGTGTTTTCCATTAGACAAATACAGGGTTGGTTAAATCCGCACCAGGCCAACATTGTGTAACATTGTGTGATCTAAAGAACATGACTTAAACTTTTGTCAGTATTTCCTCCTTTCAATAAATGTGACATGATGTCATGGTAACCATGTGGTATGTGGTTGGATCTGCCCTTTAAGCAGGCGTCCCTGGTCAGTGAGCTGAAGAGCTGGTGTCTGTCCAAGCTGCAGAACATGGAGGTTCGCTTCACAGTAAACCCAGGCAGCCCCAAGCTTCAGCGCTTCGCCTCTGTGGCCGAGGGCCTGAATGAAGTCGAAGGAGCCGGCCTCACTGTGCTGCCTTCTGGCCAAGAAAGCAGCTCCCAGTGCCTAGACCTCCACAACAGCCCTGCATTCCTAGAGTCCACCCGGGGGGAGCCCGGTGTGGCAGTGGATGGCTCTGCCAACCACTACTTTGTTGTTCATATGGAGAGCTCTCCAGGTAAGACCTCAACAAACAGCTCACTCTGTTAGATGCTGTACATCTAAACATGGATTCTCTACAGACAGAGGGATTCCTTCCTTTAGAGTTAGTTGATGCAAAAAACACGTCATGGTCACTCAGACATCATATCGACACATGTCCACTAAATGTGGTTGCAATAGCACAACGCGTTCAGGAGATATGACATTTTTAGTCATCTGAGTCCTGCCTATTATTCTGGGAAGCAGAAAAATATCCAGAGCTCAACTGTTTATGTAAAAGGAACAGGTTTTATACGATGACTGATCGAGCGTCACCAGTACAGATTTGAAAAGTCACACGTTTTGCTGCTTTGATTGGTTGCAGGTCTGGACCCGTCTGTAGTCTGTAGGTCCATCCAACGCAATGTGCCAGTCTCATGAAACGCAGTTCAAACTGCCTCAGATGTTTTCAGAAACACATCTTAGTGTACTGCTTAGCTATAATTTCAGAAAGGGAGCACTACCCCAGCTGATTGGTTGTAGGTCTATCCAACTGGGTTCAGAGGTAATTCGGTTTGCTCCTATTGATAACACCCCTTGGAAATCAGAAGTTAATTGAGAGGTTACAGACTAACAGGTATTTGTGAATTAGTATGGCAGTGCCAGGCTACCTGCACACAGCAAACTTTCACATGTAAACTAGGGGATTAGCCACAAAAACAAAGCAGGACACTGGAGTTAAACCCCATCTTAGTAAACTGAGAGTCCATCAGCAATGGTGATGAATGTAAAGTATGGAACAAGACTGAATAAGGTCATTGAAAATCTTGAATCAACATGTGAGGACAATATGTCCAGTCATTTATTGACTTGGAATAATCACACCATACCCATGTGAATGTCACATCAACATTACATTAATAGCACAGCATTAAATGCATATATGGCACATGAGAGAAATGTAACTGTGTTTATACAATGCTGAGTTATATTCATAGATTCATATATGCTTGAGCTAACAAAAAAAAATCAAAGCAAACATGCACAAACACAGATAGCTTATCACAAAAGAGGGAAGGAAATTATAATCAAAATGTAGCTCTTAAAGCAGTTCAACATATTTTATGCTGCCGAATCTTGGAATTTTTGGATTGTATCCACAGAGTTAAAATACACTTATTGTAAGTCACTTTGGATAAAAGCATCAGTTAATAAATGTAATGTAATAAATAGATGAACATTACTAATAATCATTTCTAGAAGCCACTTAGATGTACAGGTCCCCATAGTGGCATCACCGAACACCCCAACCCACCAGTGGAGATCTTATAAAGTCACGTGATGTGTACCTGTATGTCCCATCCATAAATAAATGTAAATGCTCTGTACTTGTATAGCACCTTTCTAGTCTTTTCGACCACTCAAAGCGCTTTTACACTACATCTGCATTCACCATTCACCCACATTCACTCACTGAGCCTAAGTGCTCAAACAGAAACTAACATTCACCCACATTCATACACTGGCGGAACAGCCGCCAGGGGCAATTCGGGGTCCAGCCTCTCAGAATCTTCTTGCCCTAAAACGTTCTGATTGAGCAGCATGAGTGGCAGTGATCCAGGAATTCACAGAACCATAGTTACATCCATAACTTCTGTTCTCTGTCATTCCTTTTTGACTGTCAGTGACAGTGAACAAAGAGGAGGACTCATGCCAGTAGTGTCACTAGGGACAGACACCTACTGGCCAACTGCAAAAGCCAATGCTAGAACAGGTGACTGTAGCATGGACCCTGTATCAAACATACAGCAAAAATGTGCTGTCCCCCCCACTGACGGAGGTAAGTGTGAGTCACTCAGTGACCTTGACCCTCCTAAATAAGGGTCCGTGTGGAGGCTGATTCACCACCTCTGCAGGGGGCGTAGATTGAGCAGCCCCAGGAGTGTGATTGTTGAGGCTGTTGTTAGCATCCCCTGCAGCCTGAGCCGTGGCTGGACAAGATCTGCCCCAAGATCTGAAGACTGTCATGGAAACTGAATCCTCACTATCTTCTTCACAGAAGCATGGCTGCATTGAGACCGACCGATGAAGGTCCACCAAACTTTGTACCTGCTGGGGGTTGGAAAAGTGGAGCTTGGGCGCTTCTGTTTTGCGACAACTGCCTGCAGCAACCTGCCGGTGTTGCCAGGCCTGTAGTGCTGGGTTTAGGTCTTGTTAGAACCATGGGTTGTGTTCACTGTGTTTCCTGGGGCGCTGGGCTCATACAACTGGTGTGGCACAACAGGAAGTTTTCTAATCCTCAGACATAGGCGTAGTGTTTCCACTATATTTTGACTATTCATGACTTTTACTCTCGCACTATGCGAGACATAACTTTCAACATTTGGCTAGCTCCCTCTTCTCATTCTCTAAAGGACTCCTTGGTTGAGCGAGTGTTAGAGAGCGAGGGGCAGAGAGTGACGGTAAATGCAAGCGCAGCAGAGTAAAGGGTTAGGAGAAAATCTGTGTACAGATTCTCTGCAGTAAGTCGGACCAGTTCCAGGTAGGGGTTGGCCTCCAAAAGGGCTGCGCTTTGTCACCAATCCTGTTATTCATGGACAGGATGTTGAGGCATAGTGAGGGTGGGAGCAGCAATCGGAGCAGCTGTGGCGGTTTTGCATTTGCTGTACCGTTGTGATGAAAAGAGCTGAATTTTCGATCCTACCCTTGTGACTGAGGCTGAAATGGGTTTTCTCAGGAGGGAGCTCGCCTCTCCCTTAGAGACAGACTGAGAAGCCAAGTCGTCCGTGAGGAACTCGTAGTAGTGCCGCTGCTCCTTTGTGTTGCTACTGTACAAATGTAGTCAAAGCTGTCAATTTGTGTCAAACTTTGTGATTTTTACTCTTTACAGCTACAGCTGTTTGGTCACCGCTGTAGATGTGACAAGTTAACTTCACATCCACTACGGCTAAAAGAAAACTAAATTTCAATTCAGCTTCTGTCGTTTTCGGTGACTGTGGCATTTGCCCCCTTCTCAAGCAAGTTTTAGCCATTTAGCCATTTTAGCTTCGTTAAATATTACATTTTCTAAATGTATTTATTTAGCTGACACTGTTATACTGACACTGTTAAAGTTAAAATTGCTATACATGTGAGAGGTCGCACTCCTCTGGAGCAACTAGGGGTTAAGAAATTAACAAGTACACTAGGTATTGTTATGCTGTTATATCTGAATTGTGATGGCTACTGAAAGAGATTCCTGCAGGCAGTCAAAACTGACCTCCCACAGATGTTCTTGTTTAGTCTTTACTCTTCTGAGCTGCGTTGCACATGGCAACTCACAAACCCCCCCATTTACAAGACACAACACATCATGACTAAGGGAAACAAATGACCTGTTTGGAAGGAATAACATTGCTGCCAGAGAACAACATCACTGACTCAGTCTTCCTTGTTCATGAATCAGTTATACTGCACTAATTAGCAGGATGGCTTACAGAACATTAGCTGTGTAGTGGTTACTGTGTAATTGAATGTGCTCATTGAATCTCTTTTGAACGTATAACAGATGGTGATAAGGCTCAAAATGCAGAAGTCACCTCTCCTGCAGCAGCCAAGAGCCCGCTGTCATCTGTCCAGGTGGTTCGGCCGAAGGAGCATTCGGCGATCTGTGCTGACACCCAGAGGAAGAACCGGGAGCCGCAGGACGCGGACACAGTGGAGTACGGAGCGACAGGGGGCAGGTATTACAGAGCCAGCAGTCTGTCTCCGGACACAGAGCGCCGCTGCAGCAGCAGGACTGAAGCCGGACTCAGAGACAGGGAGCGAGGACGTGACAGAGGGAAGCATCACAAGAAACATTCCCAAGGCAGAACTAAATCCAGAGGGGCCACAGGGGGCAAGACTCTGGAGGTCTTTGCAGACAAGCCCAGTGAACCCTCCGTTTCCTTTGATCAGGAGAGGGACAGCATGCATGCACTGGAGGTGACCCAGTACTTCTTCGAGGCGGTGTCGACGCAGATGGAGCACTGGTATGAGAGGAAGGTGGAAGAGGCTCGCTGGCAGGCCAATCAGAGGGCTCAGGCCGACAAAGCCGCTCTGATTGAGAGGATCACTTACCTGGAGGACGAGCTGCGCATGCTGAGGGCTCACAAACACGATGACTGATTTGAATCATACCATTATGGAATACAGCTGTTCCTTTTTTACAGATGCCTAAAAATGCCTATTGGTTGTCATTGTTGAGATGTATATACACACATAAAGTAATAAGGGCAGGTTGTGTGCACTGTTTTGTAAATAAACCAGAAGATGCAAAGCTAGGCATTAAAAGATTGATCTAATGTGCCATTTATAGGATGTGTATACTACATCGTATCAAACTGCACTGTGTGCAGCGTCTACACACACAGCTACACATTCGAAGCCTAACCATACCATGAACAGACGTGTGTAGACATCTTTCATTAACATCAGGCATAAATGATCTGCACAAAGGTATCATGCTGTGACTTTAGAGGAAGAACCTACTGATTATTTATGAGAGCTAAACTGACACTGTGTGTAACATACTGAACTTTTTTTTAAGAGTATAAGTGTTTGATTTTGCTGCATGGTATGATTTGTATGGAGGCTGGAGTATGCCCATAGAATAACTGTAGACATTTAGTGTTTAAATATAATTTGTTTATAAATAAGTTTATGAAACAATAAATACTTATTCATTTATATAACACATAAAAAATATTTTATATTATTTCTTTATTCTGGCAAAAACTAAACTAAAATGACTTTTAAGTGAGTTTTAAAGATTTAAATTTGTAGTTTTTGGTAGTCTGCTTTTTTAAAATCCCGCTGGATTTCTGAACTGCCCCCTCCCACAATGTGTTCCAGACTGCCCACAGGAAAAATTTTACCTGGCCACTCCCACAGGACCCCAGTCCCACTGCAGTCCTGTAGGCCTACCTGTCTTTAATAACAGCAACATTACATTCTCCTTCTCTGCTTTTAAATGTAACACTTTGATTAGATTGTTATAGATAATTTGGCTTTGTGATCACTGACACACTAACTCATTTCTACAATTTTGATCCTGAAGTTTCTTTTCTGACCGCACCACTCTTGAGAGATTTGCATTTTAACCAATCATCTAAAAATCACTTTGACATTATTTTCAATGCAAAAAGACATTTTTAGTGGTTGATTAAATAAGTATTCTGTTGGCACACTCCACACTCCACAGATTTAAAATTAGAAGCCCATAAGCTAACTTCAAACTTGTCACTTTAAAGCTAGGGGGGAGGGGAGGGAGGTGGATTCTTTTTTTCAGATGGACACTTTCAGAATCTAGCCATCTCTAGTTGGTTTCTCTAACGTTGCCTACAACAGCCTTAATAACTCAGTCAAAGAATCTGCTCTGACACATCCATCCTCCCACTGCAGGAGCTTTCTACAGGTTAGGTGTGCAGTGGAGAGTAGCAGGAGATGGTGTGTGTAATTGTATGTGTCCATTCTTCCTGTTTTGTGCTAAACCAGCAGAGGATCTCTACTACAGTCAACATTTGAGCTGCAACAATTAGTTTATTGAAGGAAAATCAATTATTCTGATAATCAGTTGATCACTTTCTTAGAGTAAAATCCCCAACCCTACTGATTCCAGCTCCTCCATGTTGAAGACTTGCTGCCTCCCTCTATTTTATCATTCTCACTCTAGTTTTACATTTGTTGCAGCCCAAGTGGACACCAAATAAACCAGGTCCTGATCCTGAACAGATGATTACGTATAAGCTTGTCTCCCAGAATGCCAATGCCCTGCCAATCTTGTCTACCTGTAAAGGACAGTTGTGACCTTGTTGCATGAAGAAAGCTCAGAGTTGTTGCAGTATTACTCTGCTGTGTGTTTAATGTAGTGCTAATACAGCTTGGTTTAGTTTTATATGTATAACTGTGGATATGAATAATGTACTCTGTATGATAAAACATATTTTGGAGTATGAAAATGATCATTCTGAAAGTGTCTGAAGTTTCATTAGTTCATGTTTAATATGTATAAAATACAGCACAAACTAAAGTCTTGCAGACGGGCTCAGTTAGCCTCACAAGTTACCAGGTTTTCATTATGATGGAACAAAAATCCTTCCTGCTGTATTGTGAGCAGCAGCACAGGAGGTTTGCAGGATGATGACTTCAGGTCAGTTCCATAAATCCATCTTTAAAAAGATGTCCAACCAACGACGGGTTGCAATACATGCTGCATTGTTCACTTAAAATGACACGACCCTGATCAGAGGTCTCCACCAGCACTCAGTCCAGGTCAGTCCATAGTCCACAGCAGTCTCACACTATTTAACTTCTGGCCAACGCCAGAGACTTCTGCAGCTCCTCCAGGTGGTTGTTAGCCTGTGTGACCATCATGCGGATGGCATCCTGAATGAAGGAGAGGAAAAACAGCAGTAATGGACAAATCAGAGGATGCTGAAAATACAAAGGTCCTCATTCACTAATATGTGCAAAGAAATGTTCTTGTTTTGTGGGAGGAAAAAATACTGCAGTGTTTCCCCTTTATCCATTCTGCAGCAACACACAACGCTTGGCTAGCTCCCGTTCTGTGTTACTGTGTAGGCAGCAGCAGGAAGTGATGAAAGCTTTTCCAACTTTTTGTACACAGATGTGGTAATAATGGTCCAAAATGTTGTGAAACAGCATATTTAGTTTCAGGGGAAACACTGCTACAGCCAGGCTGGATTCAGCTCTGTCACACACCCTGATTAACGTACCTCTGTTGTGAGTAACAGAAACTCTTTACTTGTACCAACAGACGAGGGGCAGTTATAGGTGATCTGGCTATGTAATGGAGAGGCAAGTTCATATCATCTCTTTACCTGATCTGTGGCGTTCTTATTCCTCTTGAACTCGTCTCTCGCCCAGTCTCTGAGGTACTTCCTGTCTCCCTCATCTGGTACCTGCCGTATGGTCCTCAGAATGTTTCTGTAAATCCCCAAAACCCTCTGTCTCTGTAAAAACTGAAAGAATCTGCAGTTTAGACTCAACCAGACAGATGAAGATACATTTTATTTATACATTTATTTATTACAGTTTTGTATTTAAACTCAGTGCATTTTGCATGCTGAGTGGACTGAAGTTATAGTTCCAGAATTACAATTGCATCTGCAGTGAGCCTAACTGCCCCTTTCTCAAACCTCTGATAGACGGGATGACTTCATGGTGTTTTCAATTTTATTTTTTAGTAGTTTTGGACAGGTTTCCATTTATACTACTGCCAACTGGTTGCTTTAACCACTTACAGTAATTTTACTTTTAGGTTTTTTCTCCTGATAGTCTTTCGGCAGTCTTAACAACTATTATGAGTAAAATAACTGTAAAGCTATGCAGCTCGCTCACTCGCTCGCGTTCTCTCTGTCTCACAAACACTGAAAAGTAGCCGTGTGTATAGGTATAGAAAAACTAAAGCATTCAAGTTAACTAAGAAGTTAGTCCATCTATTTTCTAAACACAACACTGTCAATGTCAGAGATTAAAAGGACAAACTCAACCAGGTAGGTTGGTTTATTGTTACAAGTTGTAGAGTGAAATGAGTTTTCTAACTCCCTTCTGCAATTATGAAAAATGGTAAACAGAAATAAACTATCATCAGTGGAGCAGTGCTGAGGATGCATGCTGTACACAGCTGCTGCTCAGTATCGATTGAGTTATATATCTTTTTTGTGCATGAAAAAGCCCAAAGTCCAGCCCAAAGGGAGGTTCCATCTCCCACAGAATACTCTGCTCTGAACTGGAAAACACGCCCTCAAAAACACCGGAAGAAAAACAGTGAGCTGCAGCACACAGCTCTCCTCTCCCTTCCAAACACTAGCTACCCTCCAGGCAGTCAGTGGACATAAAGTTGTTACTGTGATGTAGAGACAGAGCTCGGCTAAAACTTTATGGATGAAAGAAACTTTTGTTACAGATTAATAACTCACCGCTCTGAAATTCTTGCTGAGCTGACAAGGGGATACACAGCTGAACCTGAAGCCCTGTTTACTGCTTTTCAGGACCAGTGGATGGCACTAAGGCCTCAGTGCAAGAAGGTGCATCAAAAGGTTCTCAGTCAGTGTCACTGGCACAGATCTGGAGTTGGTCCCTGGGTGCTGCACAGTGGCTGCCCACTGCTCCCTTCAGGGATGGGTTATTTCACTACGTCTGTCTAAGTGACAATAAGGTACCTTAATAAATGTGTTAAACCTTTGTCAAAGATGTGATATTAGCTCATTACAATAGCTGCATCTGAGAACAAGACACACATACTTTAAATCAATGACATTTAAACTAAAGCAGTAAACACTTAATTTCCTGCATTCTGAAGACATTTTCTGCACCGAAGCACATTTATTTACATTGCATGTCTTCTTTTTGTGCAGGTATACCTCCCACAAAGTTAGTTATAATATATATTTTTTTTTTTACAACTGCTTTTAAAAAGTGGTGGGAACATGTCCCCAGCGTAAATGACAGCTATGAGCATCCTCCTGGATTTGATGTAACGTTAATGTTTGTGTGGTGTTGGTTTCTAAACACTGCTCTGTCATTAACCTGAAAATGAAACAAGACAGGTTTGACACCTGTGGGTCTTATTACTTTAAGCCCTTAATGTTAAATGTTAACATACTTTGCACTCGTTTAGTATCTGTTTTGACTTAAGTCGAAGTATTTGTTTTTCTACTAAGTTACGCATAACGTTTCATTTCTGAAACAGAGAGAGAGAGAGAACAGCTTGCTAACCACTGTGGTCCTCGCTCAAGCTCATGTAAAACAGAGGAGAAACAACTGACCGCATTACTTCACGTTAAACTGGTCAGAGTTGCAAAAAGACAACAGACGTCCTTGAACTGTAAAAAGAACTAATGATAACTGATGAACAAACAGACCCGTCAAAGTCTAGCTAGCAGTACAGTTCGCTAACAGCGCTAGCATGCCGGATGTGTTTCTTAGGTCTGTCAACCAGTTCAGGTTTTGGGGATCAACATTTCCTTCCACTGTTGTATATATTTACCTGTTTTAAAGAAAGGGCTGCGTGCGGGAACCTTGAAACTGCCATCTCTAACAGCTTGTCTGTGAGCCGCCTTCTTCTTTTGTGTTATGGCAGATTGCAACTTTTAAGTGTGCATAACGCCACCTACTGTACCGGAGTATGCAGCATCAACTATGTTCGTTGGGACTACTTTATATTATCAAAATTAATTAAAGAAATACATAAACAGCCTAAAAAACTAAACTAATTGCTATTATATATCCCTATATTTTTGTATAACAGCTTTCTTGTTTGCTCAAAGGCGGAGGACATTCATACTGTCCAATTCACTTTGTCTCCCCCTAGTGGAGCGGAGGACAGCAGCCTGTAATAAACCCTTTCCACAGCAGATCTCTTGGCCCGCTGTAGCTGGATAATTAAGGTATATTTAATAAAGGACATTCCTTTTACTTCAACAAGGTCCATAGTCATCATTACTATTATTCAATTCTTGTACTGGGAGCGTAGGACTCCCATACCCGTCAACCCTCCCGCCTCCCCTTGGATTCTCCCGTATTTTGAAACTTTTAAAAACAACCTTATTTTCAATGCTTAGGACTGGCTTGAGAAGGGGGGCCTAGCTTACTGGGCCCTCACCTGAAGATGGCGCATAAATACTAAAGAATATCTGTGGGTGCAGGGAGGGGCCCACAGAGAATGCTGCCATCCCATGAGGCATGAGGAGGATTACTACACAAAATGATATGTGCCTTGTTAAAAGTAGAATGTGTTTGTCAGAAATGTATACTGTGCATAATTAAACTTTGCTTCATCGTGTTTGCAGAATTGAGTCTGTGTTGGAATCTTTATGTATATAAGTTATCTCATATTTACTCAGTAATTCTGAAACAAGATTTTTCCCCTTTCCACAAAGTGTACTACTTGAGCATAAAAACTACCATATTAGGTATTAAAATTGGCAACACAAGATGGTTCAAAGATTTTCTTGAAAATGTCTATGAAAAGGTGAGAACAGGAAGAGCAACCCTGTAAACTGTTTATTGTCAGGATCATTCATCTCATGGTTTAAACTGTCGGATGCAATGAAGAAACAACCTCTTAATAAGACAGATGTCTGCTTACATGTAAGTCCACGTTTCAAAACAGATGTGATAAACATTTCAATGCACATTTCATCAACACCTCCGGATAGTGTTGAGCGCTGCGCTCTCATTTAGCACAAGTCACACGGTGTGTTTGGCAGATAAACACAGCAGATTTGTGTCTTTAAACCAGTAATAAAAAAAAAAGAAATCTGAACTGGAATTTGCTGTCAGTGTGCTTCAAAGTGCATGAGAGCGGTGGCCGTGCCTCTGACCCATCACCCCGACAGCTCACTCAGGTGTGACGTGAGAGTCAATATTCTTGTCCTCTCCAAGGCACATTTTTGAGATCCTTCAAATGTCAGTCGTGACCACACCCACATGCTACTGTTAGGTCATGAAGTTCGGAATGGTTCTGTGAAAACTGCTCTGTCTGCTCTACATCTGTTGCTGTTCACACTGATGATGAATGATTTGATGGCTTTCATAGCACTGACTAAAACATCCACAGAAACATGATGTCAGGGATTATAGTACAAGGGGGACAGAGGTATTTACTGACTCTTCACTGATGTGTTTCACACATAAGGGAATCACATTTTTGTTTCTATCATTTCATCTCAGACGTGCAAGTTAAAGCAATCCTCGTTACATTACAAAAGAAATAATAATTCCCCTGATAACAAGGACAAAACAGCCAAGGGTGCTATCAAACTACTAAAATCTACAGGAAAATAAGAAAATAAAGGCACATGTACAGCGGCAAATCCATCTGTTTTCCCGTTGAGGCTGGGAGGCTAGCAGCAGAGTGGCATTGTGCAGTTGGTTGCTGCCCACTCCTCCCTTCCTGTGAAAGATGGAGTCCCATTGGTCTACAGGTCGGCTGCCGTGACGAGTTCAAACCACTGTCTGAGAGCGTCACTCAGGGTCTCCGGCAAGGCATTGACATCTCGCAGGATGACGTAGAAAGGGAAGGGGAACTCTTCCATGTAGGAACGTATCTCTGGCAGTTCTCCAGGCCCTTTGAATATGGGTACCTTGATGTCCAGGATGGAGTCCTGCAGCACAGCACCAGTGATTAAATACACATTGCATCTGGAGACTTGGAAAATAAAAAAGGGCACATTCTTCGTCACTTACTCGTGAGTTGGGGTTGTCCAGCACCATGAAAATGACAAACACATTTGCGCTGCGTGCTGCGCGTACAGCTGCCATCACCCGCTCCTTCCCTTCCAGGAATAAGCCCCTGCCATCAGAGATGATGACCAGCAGCTGGGCGGTCTCTGTGGAGGGAGGTCAGAGCGGAATATCACAACATGACACTAGTAATGCCGTGCACTTCTGCTTCACTGCAGCAAGGTGAGATGTTCAATCACTGCAGGTCAGTGAAACCAGCTTGCTTCCTGTACTGGGTTGTTCTCTCTAAGTTACACTGTCAAGTCAACACTGGAGGTTTAGTAACTACTAGTTAGTCTGTAACCAAACCAGCTACTATAATGTAATTACAATTACTTGGTTCTTACAGGTTCCTCCCATGTCTCAGGGAAGAGGCCGATCAAAGATAGTCCCAATGATATGGTTAGAGTGCACGTTTCTGCCTGGCATGTGAGGCACACAGGTGATGCAGGAAGCAAAATTTGAAGTAGTCAAACCAGTGGTCGTCTGACCATCTGGAATACCGGGAAAATTCCCAGTGGGCCGGCAAACCTCCGGGCCGGTGGGCCTTCCTTGGATTTTGCTTTTTTACTAATATTGAAAAGGTTGGCATAAGGTTAAGCGACACAGGCCAACCCCCACTTCTCCCCAGACCTTTTGGTTTATTCCACATGAACGTCTCCGCAGTACCAAACGCTAAGACCGGGAAGAGAAGGAAGCAACAGCATGTTCAGGGGTAAAAGAGCAGACAAAGAGGACGGCGTAGCCAGAGAGAGAGCAGCTGAACGGTGTGCGTCTAAATGTGTTACTACAACATGTTATCAGAATCTATCAGTGAAATGCAAATGCTGTTGGTCAGCTACTGTTTTGTAAATGTACCAGAAAGAAAGAACTAAAGTAAAGAGTACAGTAACTATGTGTTCAAACGAGTGTAAAGTGGCTGTCCTGTGGGGATTCTGTGAGAAATAAATCACTTCAGTATCAGTGATTTACTGTTGTGTAATTTTATTTTGCTAAAATAAGTATTTTCATTTGATTCTGATTGTTTTTATTCTTGTCATTCTACACTACAAGTGATTTAGACATTTACATTTGTTATTTAGCTAATTTTATTTAATGTCTGCCATTGGTTGCAAAGAGTAGCCTCAATCCTTTCCCTCTCAAATTCATTTTTTTGGTGGGAGAATGTCTCTTCAGTGATTTGCTTGATATGATGACCATCTCTTAGAAGACCACACACACACCAGTTCACATGGTCATCACAGTGCACACGGTCACATGATGGTTCCTACTCTTATGTTCCTACTCAAGCTGTAGTGGCCTGAACACTTTTGCTTGTAGCCCAGAAAGACAGCCAGGGGCCACTTTCACTCACATCCAGTGAGCTGGCTACTCTGTTTGATACTTACATATGAGGCGTGAGCCATTACCTGAGTTCATAGATCCGGGGATCTGCTGTCGTGCTGCTATAAACATTTTTGTTGAGGTCTCCAAAAACTACAGAGGAGAGGCATGAAGAGAGGGTCAGTCTGACAGGAAACATGCCTTTAACATCCGTCATCACATAAAAGCAAATTCAGATCAAGAAATACGAATTTTGGGAAACAAAGTGTTTAATGAGAAATACTTTTTAAAAACGCTACAAACCTAACATTGCATACAGAACTGTGGTTGACATAATGGATTCCTGTTGTACCATCTGCAGCATTAAATGTTTTTGATTCATTATTTGCAGCATCACTCTTCTCTTCACCATAAAAGAAAACCTTACAACTGTCTGTTTGTATCTGTGTGTAGTATCACATATATAACTGATGAATGACACATAATATACCCTGACTAATGGCTTCTGCCGCCATACAGAATTCACACATTAATGATTCATGCTTCATGGTTAAAGTGAAAGAAAATAAAAGCTCCTACCTGTGCTATTCTAGTCTTCTTCTGTTGGAACTGACAGAGTCGGAGTAACCGAGCTCCTGACTCACTGCTGAACTGCTGCTGGAAGGGGTGGAGCAGCTGCACCTGCTCGCCAAAACTGGACACATGAGCAGGCGTTAAATGTTAGTGTCACTTTAAATACATGGTTACACAGTCACACATCAAAAACTAAACATTTCAGGGTATTAAATCATTTTGATACCCAGCTCTTATAATTTTATCTGTACAATATGTTCTTCTTTTCTGTCTTTATTGTATCACAGTGTACATGCATCACCTTACCTGCACAGAGACACCTGTCCGACCTCCAGCAGAGTGAGAGCATTGATGATCACTGACAAGGATTCGAACGCCAGCTGCACCACACAGACAGGACACAGCAGTAATTTATTTGTATTATGTATACACACACACAATATTGATCTCTATTTTGTAAGTTATCTAATTATTAACATCCTACCAAAGAGATTAGCATAGTGCAAAGAGTGAAAGGACTTTCCCAGCCAATAAGAAGTGATCATGGTTTGGTTGTTTCTTCTTTCTTTAATTGACCATTGTGACTGTGGACATGCCATGGGAAGAGCTGTACAAGCTGCTTGTAGGCTTACATAACAGGACACTTCTTACCTGTTTGGAGTGGTTATCCACCATGCTGGAGGAGTCGTCCACAGCCAGACAGATCTGGTACTCTCTTTTGCTGGGCTTGGTTCTCCTCAGCCAGATCTTGTCTTTACGGAACTGGCTGGCGATGTAGGGGATCACCTTCCTCATGTTCAGACGCTTCCCAGTGCGGTAATCACCTCTGTGGAGCAGTGGAACAGGCCACATTAACAACACTGTGTGCATTTATCTCTCTGTTGTAACACAGCAGTAACACTGATATACAATGAACGTCCCAGTTTCAACACGTGGGACAGAATATGGAGACAACAGGTAAGAACGGTACAACACATTCTCGCTCCCAAGTCATCACACATGGACGTATGTCAAGACCCGCTGCAGGCAGTTTCTAATGCACTGGGGAGCCCCTCAGCGTCATAGATCACTGAGGGAAGCCCTGTAGAGTAATTGATGTACACCAAAGGTAGGTGTAGGATATTTACCACAAAAGTCAACAAGAAGGTTATTTGGGTCAATGGGTGGATCAGAAACCAGACTTTCACCCAGGAAACAGGTGTTTGTTCTCGGTGTTAATTAAAAAGTCAACATTGAATGTTTTTATTTATGTTAAGTAGGCTGTATAAGTTACACAAGTAACGTTAGTTACCCAAACCATGATCTCTACCTAAACCTAACAAAATACTTTTGGTGCCTAAACTTATTCAAATTTATTACTTTTATTTTGAAAGTCTAACCGGACAATGCATATTCATTGTTTCAAACATGACCGCGGAGCCCTACACGTCCAAAAACAGGGTACCCAGGGTGTTAAAAAGTGACACCAAGGACCTCAGATGTGTCTTTCACCATACTGCATTATTTTTAAACTTCCATTACAACATGTAAAATACTGAGTGTGTTGGTCCTGACTTGAGTTTGGCTGCCTGTGTGGGTTCCAGGATGAGGCGGAGCTGCTCACACAGCTGCTGGGACAGTGCTGAGGTCAGAGTCTGGTACTGGTGCCACATGGAAGTTGCTGCATTCTCCTAGAACAGACGAGAACACATTAGTCACAAGTAACAACCAATATTTAGAGTTCAGGTCATGGCTGACCCACACCAAGCCCTGAACACTGAATGCAAACTGTTACCATCCAACCAGAGGCTTTAAGGATTAAATAAGATGAGACTGAAACACTCTTTTGTACACTAGTCAATCCTAAAACTAAATGTGGAGCCTAATCCCAGACGCAAGAAACATCCATCTGACAAAGTATCATCATCATAACTTCATACAATCAGAGCTAAATAATATTATCAGGAAACACTCCATAAGCCTTCATTATTATGCAGATGATACCCAATTATATCTATGGGTCAAGCATGATGAAACCAGTTTGTTATCAGTTAGCTAAACTTCTAGCTGTCTTCAGGATGGAGAAATCTGGATGATTTCTGAAGTTATTGTACATGGCCCCAAACACCTCAGAGATTAAAGATATAGTTACTCTTGACATGTGGGGAGACTTCCCATGATGCAGTAAGCTCCTCTCTTCTCCTGTATTGCATTCGGATCCCATTAATGCTTGTTACTAACTGGACTTCTACCTTCTCCTGTAGCTTTGTGTTTTCTCGCCTCTCTCCTTCAGTCAGTTATTATTATTGCTCTCATTATTGTTTTTATTTTTATTGATTTTTGCATTTTTACCACTACCATTACTATTTTACATCTCTATGTGGAACTTGCATTGTGCTACCATCAGTGTATGACACAAGTCATTTGGAACAAAACTCCTCACCTCCTCCTGAGTTCCTGGAGCCAGTTTTTGCCAGGCCTCCAGCTGTAGCTCCATCTCCCTCCTGATCTCCTCTGGGTCTCTGTCTGCTTTCTGCAAACACACACACACAGCTTTAAAGTCTGACTTTGATAACATAATAGAATTTAAGAATTCTTTTGTGGCAAAGTAACAGAAAGAAAAACAGAGTTGTAAGCAGCTAACTGCTAGGGGCGGGGGGGAAAAAAAATCGATACAGCGTAGTATTGCAATATTTTCCATGTCAATATTGTATCGATACATGGAGGTCAAGTATCGATCTTTTATTATATGAATTTTACATGGGAATTTTACTTTTTGGTACTAAAATAATAAAATCAGTTGCTTTTTCAGTCCACGAGAAAAAGAGTTTTCCTTTGGGGACACAAGGTAATAAATTGCAATATATCGCAATATGCTTAGAATCGCAATGATATCGTATCGTGACATAATTATTGAGATAATATTGTATCGTGGTTCCTCTGGTTATTCCCACCCCAACTAACTACCTGTCTTGAGCCCCCTGTTTGTTTAAGGGTGCTTTCACACCTGGATCGATTTGTTTTGTTCCGGAAAAGATACTTTGTTCCGAATGAATTTTAATACTTCACTTGTGTTCACACCGCACTGTTGTAAAGCGGTCCAAATCGCACACCCTTCCAGGGCTTTCCTTATGGCACTACCTCACGCGTGCAGGTTGCACATTCCATTGTGGGACATCTCCATGACAACAGTAACACAAAATGAATCGCGGGTAGACATGGTGCTGCAAAGAGGTGAAGTAGATGTTTGGTCGGAACAACACATCTCCCGGATGTTGCAGAGCACACACAAGAACACTGAAGAGGGTCAGTGATTGAATGAAGCAGTGCCGCACGAAGGCAAAAAAACCCCAAAAAACTCTGACAGCAGTGGGCCTACATAATACAACCACGACAACATACCGCAACAAATTAGCAAAATACACTGCTGAAGCTCCATGTTGACAAGCGATCTTTTAGCGTTGGTTGCCAGCCAACACATTTATTCCGGTTCGTTAGTCAGTTGTGTTCTCACTGCAAACAAACCGCTCCAGAGTCTGTATGGAATCGAGCCGAGACCACCTCTTCTAGGCAATCTCGGCTCGGTTGATTTGTCCCGGTTCAGAGTGCGACTGTTGTGTTCACATATTACCAAACGAACAGAGCCAAACCTGAAACGCCCCCTTGTTTTGGACCGTCTTCAATCAATCCAGGTGTGAAAGCACCCTAAGGCAGAGAATCAATAATAAAGAAGAAAAAGATGTGTGTCTGTGGGATAGTAGGTCTCCTCGACCTGCATGGTGTCCAACAGCAGCTCAGGAACTGTGTGAATTGTGGACTCCGTGCTTCTCTCTGCTCGCTCTTCCTCTCTGGGATTTTGTCGGTCCTTCCACCTCTCATCTTTCTCATCTTCTCCCTGCTTCTTCACCTCCATCTCGCCACTGTCTACACCTGCACAAGAAGAAGAGGAAGGAGAGGTTAGGGGATGTGCAAGTTTCACAAAGCCACAATAAGAAATTCTGTTCAACGTCCAAATGTGGAGGATAAGAAGAGATGTGTCACCTTTCTGAGAGGCCTTGGTAGAGTCTAGCTGCTCAGGCTTCAGGTCCTGGACCTCAGCAGCCTGGAGGTCCTCTTCCTGGTCCTCTGTTTCCATGGCGACATCATCATCATTCTGATATTCATCCTGGTCTTGTTGAGGCCCTGCTGCTTTCTGCTGGTCTGCACTGGCAGCATCTGGAAACAGTAAGAGCAGCAAAGATCTAATATAAACCTTATGGCTGAAAAAAAGCTGATATGTTGTAGAAGATCACCGGAGGTGTTACTGAAAAAACTTTGCATATGGAGGTGATGACTGACCATATGTCTGAGTGTCGTAGGCTGCCTCTCCCTGTTTGATGTGTTCATACAGGTCTGACTCCTGCTGGGCGTCGCTCTGCCTGCTGTCCTCGGTGCGATCCTTACTGCTCTCCACTGTACGCAGACGCTTATTAACACGCTCATTGTAGTCACCTGTCGATCGCTCGTTGTCTGCTTGACCAGGTTTTCTCTTGAAGCTCTGGAACAGTTCAGTAAAAACTGATAAGATAGACTGAAGAACAAGGCAGGTGGAGATTCATCAGAATGTTTTTCTGAGGGCGGTCATACCTGCGTCTTGCTCTGAGTCTGGGTCTGTGAAGCCATTCTTGCTGTCAGCTTTGATTGGTGGCCCTCCGATTGGCTGGCATCAGCGGCTCCGCTCCCATGCTCCTAGCAAACCAGAAAAATGGAAATACTTATTTTATCTCCTATGGGGGAAATGTGAGCGTGGATAAACATAAATAATCCCTTCGTCATTTTAAATAATGCACAATATACAGATTTAGCCCATTTTCCCTGTTATCTTACCGTCTGTGTTGTTCATATTAAGGTAAATGTCAGATCCTTTATACTAGTGTTGTAGTCAAGACCGCCCAAACTCAGACCAAGTCAAGACCAAGACCAGAGTTTATCGAGACTGAGACAAGACCAGTTCCCTGCATTGCATGGCACGCAATAAAATGTGTTTCCTATTAAAAACACCCACATACAAACACTAAGAGCTCAAGAACTGAAAGACTGCTAATAGACAGTATTAACAGTAACAACACGTTTTAGGGTTATTTGCATTTGAAGCAATACGTTTTACTTCCAATCAAAGTTAGGATGTTAACAAATAATCAGACAATGCAAAGCAATTTATTGATATTCCCAAAGTTATGGTCTTGAAATAGTCCTTAATGTCTGAGACTGAGACAAGACCGAGTACAAAGGCGGTCGAGTCTGAGACGAAAACAAGACCATCAAAAAGTGGTCTTAAGACCGGTCTCGGGTACTACAACGCTACTTTATACTACGTATTTGACAACTGTAACCCTGACTAATAAGGCCTGCAGCCTTAATATTTGAAAGAGATCTTTATACTGTGCCATAAGTTTATCGAGGATTTAACCAAGACATGATGTGACGAGAGCAGCAGCATCAGTTCCAAATACTTTCTTTAGCCATTTCTCCAGTTTTGCCAAGTCCAAATGATCAGCATTTTTACCACACTGCTGCAAGCACTGTTTTGTTCCTAAGACTTCCTTTATATAAATTTGATCAACTTTAGAGTCACAAAATATAGTCTTATAGATGTTTGCTGTGTAGATCTTTGAATATGTTGCCTTGAACCTGCATTCTACTTTCCACTTCTACATTATTCCATTGGTGTGTCTTAGCTGCTGGCAGAGCCTTCAGGCAGGTCAGTGCTGAGTGAAAGTGAAGCGTACCTCTTTAGCTTGGTCTCTCTCTGACGCCTCTCCTGCGAGCTCCACGGCTGTGTCACTCTGAACGTTCTGCTCTCCAGTCTGACCGTCTGTGTTGTGCTCCTTCCTCTCAGCTGACTTAGGCTGCTCATCATCCTCCCCTGCTCCTTCCTCCTCCTCATCCTCCTCCTGTAAGCATTGCAAGTCCCAACAGTGACACACATAACAAACCATCTGGGCTCATCACACAGTACATGAGTAGAGTAGTTCTTAAACATACACACCTTTGGTATGTGACCTTGATTTGGGATAGTCAGATCTTCGTCTCTTCCTGCCTCCTCTCCTCTTTCATCCTCCTCTTCATCTTTTTCAGCAGACTCATCGTCACCCTTTTCTTTCTCTCCTCCTCCCTCCTTCTCTTCCTCCTCCTCCTCTACAGTCTCCTGACTGTTCTCCTCCCCTGGTTGGTCCATGTGGTCCTCCTCCATCTTCTCTGTTCCCTCCTCCTCCTTGTCTCCATCTTTCTCTTGGTCCTCCTTCTCATCCAGGGCCGTGGCTTTATCATCGATGTCAAATGGATTCTCCTCTGAAGAACAGAAAATGTCTCAAGAGTTTACTGAGCTGCTTTAAACGCCAAAACAGACCCTGTCTCACGGCCTTTATTTAACAGGATCATGTATTTCACAGTTAGTGTTAAAGGGCTGAATTTATGTTACTACAACAAATAAAATATCCTCTCTGTATAACAGCTTCTCAAAATTACACATTTACCTAATTATGTGTTGCTACCAGGACTGAAATAGTTAATTGATTGAGTGTACAGTAAAATAATTGCCACCTTTTAGGTCATCAATCAATAATTTGAGCCATTTTGGCGTAAGACAATAAACTGAATCTCTCCATGTTGGACTGTAGAATAATGCAGTACTCTAAAGACATCACTGTGGGAATGTGGAAATCTGTGACAAGCTTTTTCCTCACATTTAGACAAGATGACAAGACGATTCACTGAAGAAAATAAATCAGCAGATTAATTAATAATGAAACATACATCTTTGTTAGAGATGCTGCCATTTCTTTGCTTTTTTTAATCTAAAACCTTTTCTGTTTTTCATTACGGGACTTTGCAGTTTTTTCTTTAGAGCTGGAACAAATACTCTGGATGGCATCGCCCTGGCCTCCAGCACCACTGTGAGAAATCTTGGAGTTATCTTTGACCAGGACATGTCGTTCAACTCTCACATTAAGCAAATTTCAAGGACCGCCTTTTTTCACCTATGTAATATTGCAAAAATCAGGAACATCCTGTCTAAAAATGATGCAGAAAAACTAGTCCATGCATTTGTTACTTCTAGACTGGATTACTGCAATTCCTTATTATCAGGCTCTTCGAAAAAGTCCATTAAGACTCTTCAGCTGATCCAGAATGCTGCAGCACGTGTTCTGACAGGAACCAGTAAAAGAGATCATATTTCTCCTGTCTTAGCTTCTCTGCATTGGCTTCCTGTAAAATCCAGAATAGAATTTAAAATCCTTCTTCTCACATACAAAGCTCTTAATGGTCAGGCACCATCTTATCTTAAAGAGCTCATAGTACCTTACTACCCCACCAGAGCACTGCGCTCCCAGAATGCAGGGTTACTTGTGGTTCCTAGAGTCTCCAAAAGTAGAATGGGAGCCAGAGCGTTCAGCTATCAGGCTCCTCTCCTGTGGAACCAGGTTCCAGTTTGGGTTCGGGAGGCAGACACCGTCTCTACATTTAAGAGTAGGCTTAAGACTTTCCTTTTTGATAAAGCTTATAGTTAGGGCTGGCTCAGGTGAGTCCTGAACCAACCCTTAGTTATGCTGCCGTAGGGCTGCCTCTCCCTCTCTCTTTCAAACCACTGTCTGTGTGTTATATTCTCAGACCGTCACCATCCTGCCTCTAATCCAAATGTTTCAGGGAAACTTGTGTTAGTAGTCAACCAAGGACTTCTGTTCTTCTGACCTAAGTTCATTAACTCAGTGCTGAGGACTCAGTGCTGTTACAGTTCCGTTTGGAGACAGGAACACCAGGCTTTGAATTTGTTTTATAAGTGTCAGGTCTCACCATCACCTTCCCCCTCTCCATCGTCTCCAGCTTCATCATCCTGGTCCAGGTTGAGGTCCTCGGGCAGGTCCATGGCCTCGGGCTCAGGTCTCTTGTCCTGCTGACCATGGTAGGGGTCCACTTCATTCTCATCAAATTCCCTCTGGGAAACAGTAAGAGCACAGATCAGAGACAGCAAAAGAAATATCTGATAAGCAGTGACTAAGCAGTATCTGGGGATTGCTTCACTTCTTACTAAAAAGATTACCTCATCTCCTTGTTCATGGATTTTCTCTTTCTCCTCATCGTCCATCTGTTCACCTTGGTCCTGGTTTTTCTTGTCTTTGCTGGGGTCTGCAGAATCTGAGTTTTCATCTTTAGCAACCAACTCTGACTCACCCTAAGAAAGTCCAGTGTTGACAGAGAATTAGGGCAAACTGACAGAAGTGGCATCTAACTGCCGTTTTTAGGTGAATCATTATTTAATATCTGATGAGCAGGTTAATGTAAAGTGATATAAATACACATATTCTATTTCAAAATGTGTTTTTCAAATGTTTTCTTCTTGAGCCTTGTGGTTATTTTGTGTTCTGTACCTGGTCCATGCCCTGGCCAGACTCTTCCTCCTTGTCACTTCCATCCTCCTCCTCCTCCTCCTCCTCATCCCCCCACATTCTTTCATCCAGAGTGTCCGTCTGTCCTTCACCCAGGTCACCCATCTTTTTATCCAGCTCGTCCTCCTCCTCTTTAGAGGACTCATCATCTTCACCTGAAAATGATTGACTAAATTATTAAATAGGGGTTCATTTCTGGTGATCTCCTGGTAACAGAAGCTACACTCCCTGTCCCACTGACTGTAAGGGTTTCAAGGAAGCAACAAGGAAGTGCTCCTGTTAGATAGAAACATTTGATCTTTTAACTTGTTGGCTACACTGAAAGTGGGAATATGCTGTGCTGTGTACGCTGACATCTGAGGGTTGTGATCACCTTGTGCCGACATTTTAGCAAATACCTTACAAGTTCTATAATCTAACGTACAGTGTGAAGGACTGACAGAACTCGAACACAAGATCCTTTTACTCTACAGCAGTATTTACAAAGCGGTGCAAATGAGATCAGTTCTTCAATACAGCTCTGGGATCAGCTGATCATGTACTATTTTAACAGTCTTGGTGCCTGATGTGTTAATCGAATGTTTGTTCATCCGATATTTGGTTAGTTGGTTAGCACGCTGTTACACACAGTCCGGTCTGAATGATCACTGTGTTGATCATTGCTGTGTTGATGATTCAAATTTATATTATCAAAATATATATAAAACATATTTTATAGTTTGGTGAAAAGTAATTCATGTTGGTTAAACAGATTTTCAAATAAAAATCATCTGGTTTAGTGATCGTTTTTGAAGAGTAAAAATAATTGTATTAACTTAATAACCTCCTTCACCATGACAATTAGTTAAGAATAAGTTAAAAATCTGTTTCCTATGGAAACAGCTGCTGCAACACTAGCTACTTGTTGCCAAATACGCCAAATGTGCAGAAGATTTGCGTTTTAATTTGAAATCTGTGGCGGATGCACAATGTGGACGTGTGTTCTCAGCTTAGAACAACTGTAGCCAGCTGTGTGAACGGATCAGGATGGTGTTACTGTTTCGAGCAAGAGCTAAGAAAGTCAAGAAACAAGAAACATAAGGTCAATCAGCTGCAGACAGTTCAAGATACCTGGTTCATTCTCTTGCCCATCATGCATTTGGCCATCAAAATCCTCTGACATCTCGATGGCCTCATCTTCCGCCTTGATATTCCCTTTCTCCTGTTGTTCTTCCTTTTGCTCACCCTCCTGGAAGGTGTCCTCCACCTGCAGGAAGAAGAATGCAGCATGTTGGTCAAATGATCTATGCACTTTATTTTAGTTTACATAATGAAATTTAGAATTTATTATTAGAGTAGCTGTTATTTATTCTCCCTCCAGTTCGATGTGAAAACTGACAATATTCTTGAAATATTATTTGATTTGACAGTCCGTTGTTGACTAAAAACATATGTTGATACAACTTTACGTTACTTTACGGTACTGAATAATGCAGGGTAGTCGTTTTGATGCTCCGGACCCTTGCTTTGGGAAATTTCCTCTAACTGGACCTCTCTGAATTCTAATTAAATACCCCTGTCTTACAGTATAGCTTTAAATCAAATTAAAGCTTCGCATCCCCTGAGCTTTCAACCACATCTCATGGCCTTAAGCAGCTGATGGAGTTTGTAAGACTCTTTGTTCTGAACAAACCCAGTAAGTGAGGCCATGAAATGCAGCTGAAAGGTCCAGGAAAAACAATAACAATAACAACTATTACTAAAAGTGGACCCTGAATTCAGATTATTTTGCCAAAAATTGTTCATATTAGTAAAATCTCATATATTCCGTCACCTGATCTTCATTCTCGATCTTGTCACTAACGTCTTTGGTGCCCTCGCCTTCTCCTATACCACCGCCCTCATAGTCGTGAAACTCTGTGGCACCTTCTCCATCTCCACTAGCCATCAGGTCCTGAGGCAGGCAGAAACCCTGATAAAGGCAACAACAAGGAGTTAGACACTGCTTTTAGTTGAACTTAATAATGACTGTGTATATATATATTTTTTTCTTTTCTTTTTTCAAATGAGGCTGAGTCTCTGTTGTCGTGTCTGTACCTTCTGAGCGAGCTCTGTGAAGATGCTGGCCAGCACAGACAGCAGTTTGCCTGTGCTCCTGTGCGCTCCAAGTGACACGGCCATGTAGTAACGCACCAGCTCAGAGTAAATCCCCAGCAGAGGCTCCAGACGCACCAGCATCCTGCACGCCCTGTTCACCTCCTGAACACACACACACACACACACACACACACACACGTAGAGATGCTGATGCATGATGGCACAGTACAAGTCATGAATAGCTAGATTCCGAAATAAAGAGCTCCCCACAAAGTGAAAAAAGCAAACAAGTGGTGAACACGTGTGTGAGTTTTTGTGAGATTTAAAGCTACACAGTTAGCTTGCTTGGATATTAATGATTGGATTACAACCCTGACTTTTCAGTTACCCAAAATTGATAAGTTGATATAATTATGATTTTAAATAAGAACATGAGAGCCATCAGCTAAATCTTTTTGAGAGACTATAACAATTTAATGTTACACACCCACACATGATAAAACAGGGCATAGAGCTAAAGCAACAATGTAAGATTTGGTGTGATTTGGCGCCCCAACCATTTCAGAGTGTAATTCACCACCGTAAATAAGGACAGCTCTTTACTCATCACTAATCACTTAAAAGACTGATTGATTCAGATTTATTTGGGAGATGATGAATTCAATTAACATCATGTGGTTGTGGAGAGGCTCGGCAGCCGGATAGTTACGACATATTCCATATAAAATCAGTGTCGCTGGTTCAAATCCAGCGACCTCTCATGTCCCGCTCTCTTTCACCATTTCCTGTCCAAATCTTTACTCTTACTCCAGTAAAGGTGAAAAATACCAAAGCAATAAAATAATAATAATAAAATAAATTAAAAAAAATATCTGGCTGCTATTAATAGTTGTACCAAGGCTAGCAGTGGAGATTTATGTAAGACAATGGGGATGTGAGGTCTACAAAAAGTACGTGCATCAGAGATTTAATTTAAATTTAAATTAAAACTGAAACAATGGATTTAGTTCAATTAGATTTTTTATAAATTCTTGTCAAAGAATGTGAGGTGAAAGGCCTCTATGACTGTGACTGTGACTAGGGCTCTCTGCCTGTCAATAATTTAACGGTCCTGGATTAAACTCTTCTTCTTCTTCAAAAGAAGAGAGCACTGTTATTAATAGGACTTCATCAAGAATAAACAAGTCAACCGTGCAGGTGTATTACCTGGCTGACATCATAGAAACTTGGATAAGCTAAGCCACATTTAAAGAATGTAGCCCAGGATTGGAATTGTAACATATACATATAAAACATCACAGCAGTGTGGTTTTTAGATAAGAATGAGTATAAAAAATGGGGTTATGGTCAGGTAGTGACAGTGGATCTCACCTGGAGCTGTGGTGACTGACAGGAGTCTGTGTGCGTCCTCAGCTTGACCAGCAGCCTCTCCAGCCCGGCACTAACATCTCCCACACACAGAGCCTCCACCTCAGCTGTCAGCTCCTCCTCCAGGAGGTGAGTCAGGTGACCGGGCTTCAGCAGGTTCTCAACAGGCCCTTCATCCTCCTCATCAGCTCCCTCTGATACATCACCATAACAACAGAGATTTTGATTTTAGTTTTCCTGGGAAACGTTCAGCTGGCAAACATTTGAGCTCCTGATACCTTCTGCAGAACAGCTTGTAGTAACACTTGCTAGCACAATTTCTCCATACTTGGATGGTCGGCCAAAAAAGGCCTGAAGACCCAAGACTGCTACTAGCAAGTTCAGTGTTTATCTACACTGGAATGATCCAACATTTCAGTAGGATGTTGAATTAGTTCCCTTCTAAGTACACCAGCCATGCAGACAGCAGTGCATCATCCTCACCTCTCTTGTCGTCTCCATGCTGATCTCTTTGTTGCTCTCTCTCCCTTCTCTTCACAAGTGTCTGGACAGCACACAGCACTGTGTTTATGTTTGTCTCCAGCTCAGCAGAGAACTCAGTACAGAAGGCTGGCTGCTGATCTGTTAGGGAAATAAGAAACTTTAGCACCATGGTACTGAAGGTGAATTCTTCTCACTAGACAGCGCTGCGTTTAAATAACAGCAAAGGTTACTTTTCTAACACTTCTAGTGAGGCCATTGGCAACTTGCCCCCCTGAGTGAGCACATAGATGAGGAGGGGCTGTGCAGAGTATTTTTTTATTTATTTTTTACAGATCATCTGTCTCATATACTGCTGTCAGGATTTACTGACAATTTCAGCATATATGAAACTTAATTTTTAAAATAATTCCCTACTGCAGGCTTATAACCAGCATGTGATGTATAATTTCTGCATGTACCTCAGAAAATCCATTACTCAACTTAAAGCACCCAATGACCACTTAGAGAAATTTACAATCATATTATAAAGCATTATAACGATGTGATTACAAGCCATTATTATAACACCGCTAACGGTCAGTGTATTCACCTGAGTACTGCAGTCCTGGGGAGAACAGCTGGCCCTTCCAGGTGGTGAACTCTGTGATGGAGGCCTCCACCTGTCCTCTGACATACTGCAGGCTCTGAGGGATGGCCGGCTGGCTGTCTGCGCTCCCGACACTCATGGCCGGCGTGAAGAGCTGCTCCATGCTGGGCATCTGAGCCACTACAGCTCCAAGCTGGTCAAAGGCTGAACTGCAGGTGACAAAATGGTTCCTGTGGAAAACAGCAATGCTGTTAGTATTTCTTACTTTTATTAACATTATATCAGATTTTAAATAAACTCTTCAGTGATTATGTTTTACCATGCGTAGAGGACTCTCTCAGAGGACTGCTGTGCCACGTTGTCCAGCTCCACCTTTAGGCTTTGAGTCTGCTTCAACATTGCATTAATGCGCTGGTTCAGATCGCACCAGGCAGCGTCTCCCCTTCGCATCAGACAGCCGTGGGGTTGGCGCTGTGCTGCCAGCGGGGACGGGCACCTCAGGGTGTGCTGCCTGAAGCTGCTCGTCTCCTTCTGCTGCAGGTCCTCCGGGCAACACTGCAGCAGCCAGGCCAGCTGCTGCAGGAGCGTGGCGCACTGGGCAGCCAGGGCCTGGCCTCTGCTGACCCAACCCTGGAGAGAGGCCTGGGGAGGAAGGGTGCAGCCTGGGTCCTCACTGTGGCTCTGTAGGTGGGCCTTAATGTCCTGGACGCTGTTTGTTAGCCTCCTGGGAGTGGTGATGAGACAAAAAGAGATAGCAGTTTTATTATAATGCACGTGTTTTTATGTGATTCAAGATGTAAAATGCGGGACTATACAGTGTGCTATGCAAGATAATAACAAAGACAACTTTTCCAACACTTTCCAAGTACAAAGCTAACATCCCCTCCCTGTATTAAAAGTTCCCATTTGCAGTCCCAAATTAAAATGACATCCCTAAAAATAGCCAAACATGCAAATGACCTCAATGTTGAGATAAATGGTGAGCTCAAAAAGTAAACTTTATAATATAAACCTCTAGTGTTTGATGATGTTTTTGTGTACGATTTTATTTTATTGAGTTTGAAGTTGAATTGAATTTTTTTTTACAATTCACATCTTCCTTCATGTTCAATTCAATTCAATTCAATTCAATTCAATTTTATTTATATAGCGCCAAATCACAACAACAGTTATCTCACGGCTTTTCATAAAGAGCAGGTCTAGACCGTACTCTGAAGTTATTTACAGAAGCCCAACAATTCCCACCAAGAGCAAGCACTAGGCGACAGAGGCAAGGAAAAACTTCCTTTTAAGAGGCAGAAACCTCGAGCAGAACCATGGCTCAGGGTGGGCGGCCATCTGGCTCAGGGTGGGCGGCCATCTGCCTCGACCGCAGATTTTACATTCATGTAAAATGTAAAAGCCATCAAAGAAATTTTCTTCCCAGCTACAGGTCAGCTCTGGCTGCTGTTTAGGAGCTGACCCTGATCACCTTGTGTAGGCAAATTAATGAAAAGAAAATTCTACAATGGGATCAATATACTACTACTACTACTACTACTACTACTACTACTACTACTACTACTACTACTACTAATTGCAAACAAGATGACACCATTTCATCAGAAGCATTAATATTATTATTCCATACCAAAGGTGTATTTTCATTCTGAAGATGAGGGGCACATGTGCCACCTTACCTCACCAAGTTTGTTTTACTCATTAAAAATCTTACACAGTGACCTCTTTGGTCCGGTTCTTTTTAATTTAAAGTTAATATTCTTCACATCGCGGATGTAGCTCTCTGTAGCAGAGATGGAGATACGATCAAACAACCACTTGTGAAAGCAAACATACACCCCAGTTCCTTTGTTCCATACTGTGTCGTGTGGCTGCAGACTGACCTGAGATGGATCCACTGCTCAGTGAGCTTGGCCAGTCGTCCCCTCTGTCTGAGGAGCAGCTTGAAAAGATGAGAGGAGAAACCTCTACAGCGCTCTATGTTCCCCAGACCCAGCTCCTACAACCAAACAAGGACACACACACACACTTTAAAGTACAGGGCCAAAATCCACAGACAACACACTGAGGAACTGCAGATGCTACAACGTGCTCCTCATCTGTAATACTGCAAGAGAAGTTACTGCTATATTGTGGACCACCAGACAACCAGTACACGTGTCTCACCTTGGCTGCGTGCTGCAGAGCAGTCTGCAGGGCTGTTCTCCTGGCCCATGAACGGTAGAAGTACTTCTGACATCCATCCCAAGCTGTCAGCAACTCTGTAAACAACCTATAACATCAAGAATACAGAGGAGAAGGCTTTCAGAGAGTACACAATACATATTCTAGAGATGTCCACTACTCAGGATTTACACCAAGCCTTAAACCTGGTTTCTCTGAAAAAAGTATGATCAAATAAATTCAGTGATGTCTCCTTTGGAAACAAGAGATACTAACAGATACCGTCAGTATGTGTACAGTACCATGACCTGTCCTTACAGAATTATATTTATATCTTGTCTTGTTATGAGGACCCCCGTAGTTTGCACCCTGCAACAATCTCCACTGTTGGATTCCCGCAGCAGAAAAAAAACGTTGCTCATTGATTTGTTTTTCTGCAGCTGAAATGTTTCTCGGTGTTGGTGAATTATTAAAAAAACACTTAATTGCGACTTAAATTGCTTTGTAATGCCCGTTACTAAGATTGTAACGGGCGTGATGCAGCTTTTTTTAGTAATGTGTTATATTACGACCTTACAGCAGAAAGCAATACATTATTGTAATTGCGCTACTTTTGTAATCCGTTACTCCCAAAACTGGAGAAAGGGACCAAGAGTTAATGGATTATACACATCTGGTGAAATACAATACTGTGCATGGAACCTAGCTAAGCTACCTACATAGTAGAAATCAAGCAATGAACGGTGGCTGGCATTACAGCGTTAACATGGTGACAGCAAAGATGTATTTCATGGAGCAGTTTTTACATAAAACTAAATGTTACATTATTGTTTTACAACAAACTGCAACGTTCTTGACAGACAACAATTTCTTTTAATTTGACAAACATATGTGTAATTCAGGGCACAACTGAAACGGGATCAATAACCAGACTAAATACAAAGTCGCTGAGTGTTCGTGCATCTATGAGCAGGTTCTACTTACAGGCTCTCGGCCTGCTCCTGGTTCCTGACAGCAGAAAGAGCAGTACTCATCTCCAGTGGCTGCATACAGAGGATTTTCTCTGGGTCAGTTGTCCTGTTCCACGTCAGACCCTTACGGTATGACAGACCTTAATGGGGTGATATGAAGAGAGGTTTTTTTCTTTCTGAGACTTCAATTTCTCCATGACACCTGTAAGTCAGAGAGGAACACTCACCTATTTCTGTGAGCATCTTGAACAGGTCTGACAGAGCTCTCTGCTTCTGCTGCAGGATGTGCTTGACCTCAGCCTTCTGCTTCTCTTTCTCTGCTGACATGTCAATAGTGAGGCCCTGCAGGTCCCGCAGGTTGCTGATAATCTCGCCTGAAAAAAAGTAGTAAGCACAAAGTAGAATTGGGGCTGATGGGAATACCATATTACCATTACCATCACCATATAAAGAAATGGACAAATTAAAGGTTCGACCTAATGATGATGTGAGATATAAAGTCAATAGTTGTAGTGATATTTCAGGACTAGACAAACAGACCAGTAATGGCAAAAGGTAAATCAACCTGAAGGTGGTGCCCAACAACAAACCATGAGGGTCGTTTGAATCAAAAGGGTTAATCCTTTAGATTTGATCGTGCTCAGGAAATATCAGACTGTCTGATAAACTTTGATATCTATGGTGTACAGGTTCCTCACCAGTGAAGTAGTCCAGGTCTTCAGCCAGCTCAGGAACTGGGTTTTTCTTCAGCAGCTGTGCGCACAATTTCTTCATCTTCCTGGCCAGAACAGGCAGACGTCCCTGCAGGGATGAAGCCTCAACTCCTTCATCTGGGCCCTCATCCTGAAATGTGTAATTTAGTTTAGGTTATTCATTCATTATTTATCATCATAAAGCACACAACCACAACTGAGAGTAGAAAGAAAGAAATCAGAAAGAACAAAAACAGATTATTCATTTTAGATAAAGAATAACTATAGAAACACTCCGTGAGACTCGTACCTGCAGATCTCTGCCCTTCCCAGGCAGGGTGCTCTTCAGTGCCCGGTGAACCCGATGGATAGGTGTTTCCTCTGGGTTGGCATCTACACTGTCCAAGCTAGCGCTGCTTCCCTGTTCCACCAGGGCGGGAACACTCGGACCATTCAGAGCCTCCTCAAACTTCTTGACAAACTTGAAGAGAGTCCTGAGAGAAAACAATATAATGTAGGCACAACAATGTTGGGTGCAGGACAGCTATTTGTCCCGTCAAAGAGTCCTTGAGCAGGACGCTAAGTCACGGTGATATCTTACCGATGTGTTTTCTCTACGGACTGTTTGATGGACCAGAAACTGACATCGTTCCACTTGGAGATCTTGACAAAGTCCTGAGGACAAAAATGTGCATGTGCTGTATTACTCTGTCAGGTATGGACAAGGTTTCAGAATACTGGTATGCAAGGAAAAAGGACACTAGTATAAACCTTGAGCTCCTTCTCGATGGGCTGTCTGAGCTGACTAATTCTGGTCTGGATGCAGTCGGAGAACTGACTGTAGTATTTGTGCAGGTTCCACAAAAGACTGGACAAGGACTCTGTAAGATAAGGAAAGAGTTTCCAGTTACCATCAATGCTGCAGTCTCTCACAGCCAAAAGCAACAAATACTTCCATCACTTGTCTGGTAGGTCAGATGTGTTTAGAAACAACAAACTGCACTGATGAGATGCTCATTTCTCAATGTTGAGTTCAGTGATGCTTGAGATAGTTTGATGCATGACATGTAGACAACGAACTGATGGCCAGAGACTTCATTCATAAGCAGTTAGTTAGCGACTTTCAGCAGAGCAGTTTCAGTACAATGCTGTTTGCGAGAAGCATTGTGGTGTGAAGGAGCAGAGACTGCCATCAGCTGCCGCTGTTTCCAGCAGTTGTCTTGCAACAGTCTTCTCTTGTCTTTACTTTTGAGACAAAAGGATAATTCCGCCAATACGCCAGCTCGCTGCGCTGTATGAAAGGTACCGAGCTGGAGATGGGGGTCAGATTTGATTGCTCTTTGAAAAATCTGGGGGGACAGAGTGTCAAGGCCACAGGATTAAACGTGTGACACAGAGTGACAGACACACAGGGGACAGCAGAGTGCTCTCTACTGGACATGACTGAAGGATCCGCCTCTCGGCTTCTTTTTAATTGTCATTAATCAGCTGTTTTACACACAGATAGCAGTTTATCTGCTCTTAACTCATATCAGCCCCGCCGGTTTATCGGTCGAGCTCGACTAGAAAAGAATCCTTTCATACACTTTCAAGGTATCGTGTGCTTTATTATGTATGACATTTGAATTAATCATATCTATGGTCAAAAGAATATTTTGCACTTCTCTGAAATCAGGTGCTTCATCTCTGACCTTCACTATTGCATCCTTTTACCGGTTGCCGGTAATGTAGGTAATGTATAAGTTAAAGGTTGGTTTGGATAAAAAGCACCACAGAATGAGGACTTTGGATTTGGTCCCCAATCTTCTACAGTGCAGTCACATAATAAAAGGACTGCTTCCCAGCTAGTATGAAGTGGAGGATTGATTACAGCAAATAATGTGAGTTTGTATTCAGATAGACTTGTCTCGTGAAGGACAGAGTAGTGATGGCTGACCTTGTCCAGGCTGGTTGGAGACCAGCAGGAGGTGGCAGTGGAAGCTGAGCAGCATGGACAGGCGGCTGTGGAACTCTCCCAGGGTGGAGCCCTCCATGAAGGCCTTGAGGGTGGAGGTCAAAGAGGACAGGGAGAGGTGCTCCGCCTCCTCATCTGGAGAGGACAGTAACAGGAAGACAAAAAGTCTTCAGCATTCATTATTTTACTTCTGCCATAGTTTGTGGCAGCTAAACTGATTTAATTCTTTCAGTCTCAGACATAAAGATTAACGTTTCAGTCAGGCAAGTAAAAGGCAGAGCCATTGTGTGTGTACCTGTATTAGCATCTGTCCTCTGTTCCTCCAGATATCTCTCTACTAGCTGGTAGATAGAGAACCAGTGTTTGGTTGATTTCTCAGTGTGCCGCTTCATTGCGTTGTCCAGACTGCTTGACCAGCAACTACAGGCACCACACAAGAATGACAGGACACATTAATATTCTGCACGCCAGAGCAGGAAACAGCTCGTATATTCTTCTATCCTGGGTGAGAAAAACAGGACAATGTTGTGTTTGTTTTAACATGTGCTTCCCGGCTACACTGACTGTGACAGGACGACAAGCGACACAGAGCTCACGTTCCAAACACAAGATGCAGAGAACTTTGTCAACACACTGGGATAGCAACGGTCAGAAGGCGCCTCCTAACAAGACTGACTTTCATGTTATTTGAATTGTGGAATTACATGGCCATAATTTATTCTAACCAGGGTTGAGTAAGTTTCTTTAGAAAGCAATTCAACATTTTCAAGACTTTAAAATGTGCTTAACTGTCCTTTTTTTCCTTGAGTCACTGTGTTTCCTTTCATTTGACATGGTCCTAATGCAGTGGTTCTTGATTTAGCAATGTCTGGTTCTTTCTTTGTTTGGTTTTGTAAAAATTGTATACTTTTTCATTTAAAAAGTAGCTCAAGCTGCTGGATGGATTTGAGCTCTCTGTCTTACTTGAGCTCCAGTTTGCGCCACTGGATAATGAGCTGGGTGACTGGTTCAAGTTCCTTCCGCAGAGAGACCGAGCGGCTGGCGTTATTCTCCCAGTCCTGATGAGAACAGAGGTGACAAAAAAATTACACAGAGCTCACCTCTGTGCAACACACTAACATTTCAGAAACTCCAGCTGTTCAACTCTTCTACCAGCGCTATGTGGAATTCTGAAACACACTAATGTTGTCATGCATGAGGCATCCTGCTGACAGCTCACCTGTGCTTTACTGAGCAGGATCTCCAGACCATTGAGGAACTTGGCCAGTGGACTGGCCAGACTAAAAGCCATGATCCTCTCCATCACCACAGTCAGCTAGAAAACACAGAGGAAGGATTACACATTATAGCAACCAAGACCAAAGTCACATAACTTATCTGAAAGTTCCATACTAAAGCAATAAGTGCAACCTAATCAGATATACAGTAGATAGTAATCCAGCTTATCTTTTGAGTTTATGTCTACTGAACACGAGTTAAATCCATCCCTGTTACACTTTTGTAGATGGAGGTTCGGGTTTATTAGTACCTGTCCTGATTAAATACACTAAGCTGCTAACAAATGTCACCAACCTCAACAATCCTGTGAATCTAATGCTGCTATAAAGGAATAATGGCCTTATTAAAAGGGAGCACTACCACAGGATCCTGATCTTGGGAATAACCAAAGCATGCCCATCAAGAGGCCTTGCTTCCTAAAATACATCCCTTGCGTTACGCATTGAATCCCTGCATCCTAACTCACTGCAGGCCTTGATGCAAAGAGGTAACTGACCTGTTCCAGAGCCGGGTGCTCCGGCCAGTCCTCCAGTCTCTGCTTCACTGCCACACTCAGCTGCTCCAGGACAGGAAGACAGAGCCGGGCCTCGCTCATGTTGGGCTGCTGGTAGAAGTCATACGGTCCTTCTGAGGTGACGGCCAGACCATCGGGACCGCTCGAGCCCTGCACAGTGTTCTGGAGCAGGGCAGAGAGCAGCAGTTCACTGCCTGTGAGCTGCTGGTCCAGTTCAGCATCTGAGCAGAGGATACAGAAGTCATTATCCACTTTGCATCTGCAAACAATGATCCATTTACAAGATGACACGTCTGCTGTGCTGCTACACAATGATGAAAAATGTTCCTGTTGCATATATGAGTGACAGCAAACAAGGACACTGACCGATCAGGTGGTAGAAGCGTGACATCACAGGTGTAGCGATCTGATAGGAGGAAATCAGGGCTTTGATGTGTTCTTTGCTGTTATTGGTTGGAACTGTGCTCTGGTACCACAGGGATCTGGCATATCCCAGACACAGACGCTGGTGAATCTGGACCACAGTATTCATGGCAGGTGGAGACAGGAAGCTGCTCTCACTGGACTCGTCCTGGGCTTTCTCTTCCTCCTCTGTAAGTCCTGAGTCTGCTGGACCCTCCAGACTTGGTTGGGACGTGATGTCTGCAAAGTCCTGATGAGGTGTGGACACAAGCAGTGAGCTAGTATTTACTAAAGACACTTGAATGGGTTTTGTTAAGACCGCACAATTTTTGTCCCTTCAGTAGCTGGGCCCCGGGTTGGCCATGTCTAAATGTAGGTCTTTGGTCTAAATGAAGACAACCAAGTCTTATGTAGCCAGATTTTTCAAAGAAATTTGCTGTGGATATTCATGCTCACTACAGTTTGAATCCTAATGATATTGATAACCTTTGACTATAGCTTAGCTGCTATAGGGAGCATCTGACAGTCCGGACCAACTCTGCTGTGAAGAGCAGAAGATGCAGTAGGAACGTTACATAAACAGGGACTTTTTCTTTCTTTCTGTGGCAGCAAACACAACAAAGAGCTTTCAGTAACTATTATACTGCAACTAGAGCTCCTCTGCACACTTCATGGTTGACTGAAACCTACCTGTACACACATCAGGAAAGACTCACTTACACAACAAAACCAAAAAGACTAGGATCTGGTAACACACAGGTGCAGTTAGGCTGTGTGTACTAACCAGAGGTGGAGGAAATATTCAGGTCCATTACTTAAGCCAAAGTGATACCGGCCTCACTGTGAAAATACTCCACTACAAGTAAAAGTTCTGCTTTCTGAACCTTACTGAGGAAACAGCAAGTATTACAGCAAATTTTACTTTAAGTTGTCCTAATGCAGCTAAATTGTCCCCATCTGTCTTTTACAATAACTGATGTTTCTGGATTGATAATCCTGCTGCAGCAATGTGTGTGTTGCACTTCACTGCTGGAGATGTTTAAGCTTGAGCTCAATTGAACTACTTTATCTACTGTTGGCAAGTTTAATCTAATCATCATACTTTACAAGACTGCCATGTTAGTACTATTTGCGAATGTATAGTATGTTATTTTAGATATATATCGTGGCATAGCCTAGAAAAATATATTATTTATGAGCTATATAGCCCAGCTCCAGCCACGGTCATTTTAAAATGTAAACTTCTAGCATGGACCTGAGGAGGAAATTTCCATTGGTAGAATTGAATCTGAAATTTTGATCGAGAGATTATTATGAAATTTGTTAAATACATTTAACAAAAACATCTTTAGCCCCTCTCCTGTCCATCATCAGTCTTTCAGATCATCCAACACTTGATAGTTTTGGGTATTGTGGGTTGAAATCAACAGCCACCATGGGCACGAGCAGTCTTGGACATTTTTAAAATATTTCACTTTAAAAGAGAATTTATTTAAAAAACTTTCATTTAAATCAAACAGGTTTTTTCTGCGATATAACATGTCAGTTATATGATATATAGCACTGTAATTAGGCCAGTCTGTTGAAGCTTCATTAAGGTCTGACCAGTGCCCGCTTATTTAAATGATCATGTTTATCATTCGGACAGATGAGACAGATGGACTCAGGTGCTCTGTCATCTTATCCAACACCTATATGTGAATACCTTGTTGAACTGAGGGAACTGACACCTGAAGTCCCTCTCCTCCTGCTCGTCCTCAGTCAGTCCTGAGCCGTGTAGTCGAGCGGTTGCGGTACAGACTGGCCTCCAGCTGCTCTCGCTCTCGCTTCAGTCTCTCCTGCTCGTCCCACTCGTTCACCAGAGCCTGTGATACATCATGTTACAGTCAGAAGAGCAATAGCATGCATTTAATCTGGAATGCTTGACAAAAATGTTCATTGTTGTTGAAGAGAGTCAAAAGTCAACCCAGACACCAAGGTGTAAAGTGAAGCCCTGACCTGACAGATGTGTCTGAAGAGGCTGCGTGTCTCAGGACTGAACTCTCCTGTGCTCAGGGTGTGGCACTGCACATACAGCAGAGCATTCAGGAGCAGCGTGGAGGACTGGGGGACCACATGCTCAGAGTCCTGCTGCTGGGGTAGAAGCTTCACCAGGCAGCGCAGAACGTCCATGCAAGTCCTGGAGCAGAGGAAGTCTGCACGGGCCAGGTAGGACGGCAGGCTGGGGGACAGGGAGGGGAAGGCCAGCAGGCAGGACACAAATTTGGGCAGACCAGGTACTGGCGTGAGCGAGGCGGCCACCTGAGAGGCCACCAGCCTCATGCCGTGCTGGAGCTGGAGGATCCCGATCCGCAACGGCCCGACCACATCAGGGTAGAGGGGGTATTCCTCCAGCAGCCTCTGGCAGAAGCGCTGCTGGGAGTTCTGCCACACAGCCTCCTCCTTCAGCAGGCCCTGGACTGCTGACCTAGACTTGGAGGAGCCCTGCAGGGTCTTCAGCAGGTGGGACAGCAGGTCTTCCACAGCTGATGCCTGACCGATGCTGCAGAGGTAGTGCTGCAGCTCCTGGAAAAGGCGACCATACTGGGGTTCATGAGGTCGACAGGCCTGCTTCCTGGAGAGCTCAGCTATCTGCTCCTTCACCTGCTGCATGCGGATCCACAGGTACCTAACAACAAGTCAGATACAAGTGCTTAAAGGATAGATTCAGATATCACTGGAATCATTCCTCTACACCACCACGGCTGTAAAGTGATACAATGCAAATACACAGTAAAGGCAGCTAAAGAACGACCGATTTAGGTGAACTTCTGCACAGAAAGACTGGAATTTGTTCCCCATTTAAGTCACACTAGAGATAAAAACCTACATCAAACTGTGAAAGTTATGTTAAACATCCATACACTGTTGCAGCAAATACATTCCTGTAACTATTAGCTAAAGCATTTTAGCCAGCCATCTTATAATGCTTACAAAGTTAGCTGCCTGGTATCTGGCTAAAACGGCTGGTGTTCATTGTGTTGAGCTACCAGAGTTTTCATGTTAAGCTCATTAGCCAAACAGTCCTGCGGTTTGTTCTGTTCCCCGTCCACCACTGATAGTTGAGACGACCAACCATGAACCTTCAAACTGTTTCTTTTTACAGTGCATTTTAATTATTCATCTAACTGTTTTGATCTGTAACCTCCACAGGGCAGAGTGTGTTTCTGGGCATTAAGTCTTCATTTTCAGGTATCAATAATATGATAAGTGTCTCTCAGGAATTGTATAAATTCTTAATTCATCCCTGTCTATTTAATGTGTTCTCCAAATTGTTAATGTGCATGAGCAAAATAAACTTTGTGACCTCCCCAGGTTCTCATTTTTAAGTTGTATTCTGCCAAAGGTTCTCAGTTGAAAAAGCAAGCCATGTGACCTTCGAGGCTGGTTCTGACCTGATTCGAGGATGCTGGAAGCCATCAGTGGTGCTGCTCTCCTCCAGCTCTGCTCCGGTCATTAGCTGAGATGACAGGCTGCGTCCTCTCCACTCCTCCTGCAGCAGAGCCAGCTGCAACACACATGCCAATCCAACTATCAATTAAGCATCCTCTAGTGACCACCTCCCTGCGTGTATCACATCCAAATCTAAATACACATCTAATCCTGGAGTTCTGAGGCAGGATTGTTTTTCACTTTGTCACATTTCATAAAAATACAACACAATACACTTGAATTCTGCTAGCTTTAATGACAAATGTTCACATTCTGTGCAGCTATATAGCAGATAAACCTTTACAACTTATGATTCCACGACAGCATGTACTGGCTAACAGCTTCCTGCAGAAGTGCTTTGAAAAAATAAATAAAATGAACTGTGTGCCTTGGATGGGGTGAAAAACTAAAGACAGAGTTCCTGACCTCCTGCTGAGCATAGTTGAGTTTGTAGGCTCGCTTCACAGCTGGGTCAAAGATGGTCTGCGGGGTCCACACTTTGATCTGCAGCAGGCCCATGTTGACCCAGAACACCCCGGAGCGGGCCAGCTGGTTGGAGCCTTGGACTTTGCTTTGGACGTACTGCTGCAGGCAGGTGATGCAGGCCTCCACCAGGCCATCGGGGAGCCGATTGGGGGGCAGGAAGTCTCTGAAGACCGTCTGGATCTCCTGGGCAGCTATCAGAGGGTCAGGGTCCTCCACCAGGCTCTCACAGCTCTCCATGTAGCCCTCCTGCAGGCTAGGAGGCAGCAGGTCAGCCATGCTCTGTAGCTGCCGACGCAGGACCGCACCCTGGAGCCTGAAGTCTGTGCCCCTGAGGCGGAACGGGGGTGATTAGTAATTTGAAAAATAATAATTCCTAGTTAAGAACATTTTTAATGTTTCAGTCTACCTGAACTCAGCCAGTGCATGGATGGCCATATTGTCCCACAACACAGCAGACACATCCTGCAGCTGCTGGATCCTCTCCTTCCACTCCCCCAGGGTGACATGGGAAAGAGAGAGGAGGGCTGCCCCCGACGGTTCCCACTGACCTCCAGTCTCACTGCTGCTGAGCACTCCCAGCATGCAACGAGACCACACTGCTTTACTCAGCAAGGGTGGTCCCTGAAAACAACATGCATACATGTATGAAGGCAGCAGTAATTCACTTTGAGACTCATTGTAGACTGATTTTAATCCAGTAACAACAACAGGAGTTTGTAAAGGCCAGTACCATGTTGTCTGCTCCGTGGTGCAGCTTTGGAGCTAGCTGGGTCTCAGGTCTCAGTGGGTCCCATTTTAGCCAGCGGGCAGGGTCTGAGGTCACACTGCTGGTCCACAGGGCAGCTAAAGCCTCTGATAGCAGCTCACACCACACAAACTGCAGCTCCTCAGCCGGCTGGAGGGGAGAACAATCATGAGCGGGGGTTGTATGGCCCTCTTAGACCCCTAGGCCACCTGAATTGTTAATCCACAGTTTATCAAATCTGAGGTTTGGATAACTCCCATGTTTTCCAAGGGCTAAGCCTAACCTAAAATCAGATTTTTCTAAATTGACAATGACTTGACATTGAGTCAGAAACTTGGGCAGATGCTTATTCATAAAGAAATCTTGAATTACATCTTCTTCTCACTCACTGACAAGCTCAAAATCTGAGTGTAAATCATTTCAAGTTTAACTGCTGGACACAAGATGTCCACTCTTGGACATGTCTGTGACATGAAGGCTTCATGTTTCCACAGCACACTTGTGTAAGTGACGAATTGGACCACAAACTCTGAGCTAAACATCACAGCATAAATCAAACATCAATAGAAGTAACATTAAGCAAAACACATTTTTTGGGTGGAGGAGACTTTTATATTGTTAGTGAAACCTTATTCTACTGACTCTGTCACTGCTGAGCAGGAACCACAGCGGCTGGAGCTGGCTGACGTTCATCGGTGTGGACTGGAGGCAGTAGCGCAGATGTCTGGAGAGTTCTTGACGTATGCTGTCCTCCGCCTCCTGGTCACTGCAAATCGACAGGAAGAGTTCACTGAACAGTCCAACTGTTTTAAGATCCACCCCAAGAAATCATTTTGCTTTGCTGAGGAGGGAATAATATTTTACCCAGGAGAAAGAGCCAGGTGCAGCAGGTCAGTGCTGAGTCGCAGCTGGTTGAGTACAGCCAGTTTCTCCATCAGGGGCCAGAGCTGAGCCCTGCGGCCGAGCTGCTGCAGCTCCTCTCTGGCAAGTTGGACTCTGTCTCCTGGCTCCTCACCCTCTGACAAGGAGCAGACTTCCAGGAGATCCCTGGAGGTCATCTGACGCTGCTGTTGCTCCACGCACGACACCAACCTCGCCAACACTCCTGATAGGAGAATACAGTAGGACAGTCACATACTGACACTGGATTTTCCTCAGAGGTGATACAAGACAAAATGTTTAATGCCCCGTCCAGACTGCAATATTCATTACACCCCACAATGAGAATTTGTGGACGGGACAAACAATATAATGATGATTTAGATCACATTCTCAATGCCTGAACCACAGTGGGGATAAAGATATAAAGTTTGTCCTGAGGGTGGTGTGGGCACATGAAGTCATTACATCCAACAGGGTTTCTCCTGATGAGAGCACATTTCTTGGGCTGACTGAGATTATCACTTTTTACCAACTGTCACAGAAAAAAAAGTGAGAATGGGCCTCATGCATTAGTGAAAACAGATTTGTTGTAGTATTTTGCAATGGGAACATATTATACTGTAGTTATTAGGAACATTATCACACTCTACAGTTGCCCCAGTGTCTTTATGCAGGTCCATCATCAGGTCCCTTAATACAAATACGGAGAACACAAAATGTTTTGTTGTCGTCTTCTGCTGATTAACTACAGCAGGACTCAAAGCTGCAGCGTGAAGCGTCTTTTTTTAAATTCTTGTGATGTTGTGAACAAAACTTGCAGACAAATGGAGAGGAACAGCCACTCATCAGCAGGTGGCATTCATCAAGCTAAAATGTTTGTGCAGTTTAAGAGTGACTTAGCCAGCATCACTGATGGGTCTGGTCCAACGGTGATGTCACAATGTACTGACACACCCTGAAGTACATCTGTACATCACTGCAGCTGGGTGAAAGATTACACCACAGGAAGTTAAAATTGCTGAATCTCATCTATATGAGGAAAACTTCCTGAGAGAGGCTCAGGAAAAGAATGACTTGTTTAAAGTGATATGGTGACGAGCACAGCTCAGACAGAAGAGAAGAAAATCCAGAACGTTCTCACTAAACTTTACACTGAATTTTCAAATTTCTTGTGTACAGGAAAAACTTTTTGCCCTGATGTTGGTGCTAGAAAGTATTCACAGTATGGAGACCAAGGGAAGTTTGATGTCTGATGACGGTGCTATATAACAGACAATGTGTCACCAAAATCATTAGGAGCCTATTTATACCAAATGTGTGGTGAAATACCAGCAACTGTTAGGATATCTTATGCTGGACTCAGGAATTAGACAGACCTGCCAACCAACCAACCAACATCACCATTCTCAGCTAACACAGAACTCTTACTGTGTAAAAAGTATTTCTGTGACACAAGCTCACCAGACTTCTGTGGATCCAGCTGGTTGTTTGCCAGAAGAACGAGGCCCCAGGCTTCTAGCAGACTCTCTTTGATGTCCAGCCCAAGCCCAGCACCCTGAAGTCGGACCAGCTCCTGCCTCCAAGGACCCGTGTTGCTGTCCAACCTTAGATCACTTACATCCAGGGCTTTACTCAGGAGCTTGAGCCGAGACGCGCATTCAGCCACTGAGTCCAACTGGGGAATAAGGTGGATGTGTTTCAGATCACCTCAGAAAAGACATTACACTAATCAACACTTTCTTAATTTTTTGGACAACCATATTAGACAAGATAGAAAAGACCACAAAACAGTAACAGTAAAGGAACAATTGATGACAGATAAATATCTGCTAAGAGGCCTGACAGTGAAGCAGTCCAGACCTTGAATGGCAGAGCTTTCCCAAGGGTTTTCTGGATGCCTTTCAGAGCTGTGGCTACAGACACCGGGGTGGACAGAACAGTCTGGATGGCTGTAGAGACCGCTTGCAACTCCTGGTACCCTCTGTCACAGTCACAAGTGTTAGTAAATGAAAATATATTAACTGTAGGCAATGTAAAATAAAATTCCTCTATCACAGCTGACCAAAATACTGTACAAGATAGAAAGTCATCTTGTGATGCATGTAAGAGCAAATTTATATACATAAATAATATAATTACAAATATATTCAATGAAAATAATGTGTCAAAAAGCAGTGTGAAGGGAAAAAAGCGTTTACTCGAATGTAGCTTCTGTGTCTCCCAGCAGCAGCAGGGGCAGTCGGAGGATGAGGTGTTTCTGCACCCACTGCCAGTGCAGAGACAGCACGGAGATGCCCTGAGAGTCAGCTGGCAGCGTGCTGCAGACATCCCAGAAACGATCGAGCCACTGCAGCAGCTGCAGGATCTATACACACCACAGGTATAGCACCATGAGTAGGGAGACCACAGCAGTTTGAATTTCATAAGAACCCTGTTTAACTTCAAGGGAGAGGAATAATGGGCCTGGCTTATTAGGTCTGGCCCGAGAAATGAGATAAAGTGACATATAGATAGAAACAGATATGAGGTAGGATGTTTTTTCTTGCTGTGTCATTTATTGCCTGTGCTCCTTTATCTCCTACATATTTTGGCTATTTTGTTGCAGTTTTATAATCTAAAATTGAAGTAAATTTAAAGACTGTTCTGTTTTTGTAATTTATTCCACAGGAAGGCTGTATTTGTTAAGATCTAAGCAGTTCTAAATAACCAAGCATGGGCTGCTATGGTTTAAGTTGTGTCTCTAAGAGAGAGGGAATGGGATATGTTGCTCATGTTTCCTGCCTGTAATTTAACCTCTCCTGAAAAAGCCCAACCTGGATCCAGATGTTTTAGCCAACTATAGACTATATAACTATATCTAACCTTCCATTTCTCTCTAAGGTCCTGGAGAAAGCAGTCGCCAGCTGTGTGACTTTCTACATAGCAATAGTTTATTTGAGGATTTTCAGTCTGGATTTAGAGCTCATCATAGCACAGAGACAGCACTGGTGAAAATTACTAATGACCTCCTGACTGCATCAGACAAAGGACTTGTCTCTGTATTGGTTTTACTAGATCTTAGTGCTGCATTTGATACCATTGACCATCAGATCCTATTACAGAGACTGGAACATTTCATTGGCATTAAAGGAACCGCTCTAAGCTGGTTTAAGTCCTATTTATCAGATTGATTTCAGTTTGTACATGTTAACGATGAGTCCTCCATGCATACCAAAGTTAGTCATGGAGTTCCACAAGGATCTGTGCTCGGACCAATCCTCTTCACTTTATATATGCTTCCTTTAGGCAATATTATCAGGAAACACTCCATAAACTTTCATTGTTATGCAGATGATACTCAGTTATATCTATCGATCAAGCCAGATGAAACTCATCAGTTAGCTAAGCTTCAAATGTGTCTTCAGGATGTTAAAACCTGCAATGACCTGCAATTTTCTAATGTTAAACTCAGATAAAACTGAAGTTATTGTTCTAGGCCCTAAGCACCTCCGTAACGCATTATCTAAAGATATAGTTTCCCTGGATGGCATCGCCCTGGCCTCCAGCACCACTGTGAGGAATCTTGGTGTTATCTTTGACCAGGACATGACGTTTAACTCTCACATTAAGCAAATTTCAAGGACCGCCTTTTTTCACCTACGTAATATTGCAAAAATCAGGAACATCCTGTCTAAAAATGATGCAGAAAAAATAGTCCATGCATTTGTTACTTCTAGACTGGATTACTGCAATTCCTTATTATCAGGCTCTTCGAAAAAGTCCATTAAGACTCTTCAGCTGATCCAGAATGCTACAGCATGTGTTCTGACAGGAACCAGTAAAAGAGATCATATCTCTCCTGTCTTAGCTTCTCTGCATTGGCTTCCTGTAAAATCCAGAATTGATTTTAAAATCCTTCTTCTCACATACAAAGCTCTTAATGGTCAGGCACCATCTTATCTTAAAGAGCTCATAGTACCTTACTACCCCACCAGAGCACTGCGCTCCCAGAATGCAGGGTTACTTGTGGTTCCTAGAGTCTCCAAAAGTAGAATGGGAGCCAGAGCGTTCAGCTATCAGGCTTCTCTCCTGTGGAACCAGGTTCCAGTTTGGGTTTGGGAGGCAGACACCGTCTCTACATTTAAGAGTAGGCTTAAGACTTTCCTTTTTGATAAAGCTTATAGTTAGGGCTGGCTCAGGTGAGTCCTGAACCATCCCTTAGTTATGGTGCTATAGGCCTAGACTGCCGGGGGATTTCCCATGATGCACTGAGCTCCTCTCTCCTCTTCTCTCTCTCCCTCTGAGTGCAACCTCATCCCATTAATGCATGTTACTAACTCGACTTCTTCCCTTTCCCGTGGTTGTGTGCTTCCCCCTCCTGTTGCTTCCTGTGGGTGTTGCTGGCTCTGGAGCTGTGGAGTCTGGATCTGTGGTTGGGAGTCTCCTGCTGCCCCCGTGTTCCTGCTCGACGCCCTCTGCTACAGTTGCAACTGCTGTTACTAGTCCTATTGCTATTATTACTGTTATTATAATTAACACTACTATAAATATCTGTACCATTTTTCATTCAGTCTATAGCAACATTACCTTTACTGTCTGTACCTCTATGTGTATACGGTGTAGGCTGCCTCCCTCTGCTCTCTCTCTCTTGCTCTCTCTCTCTCTCTCCCCTCACCCCAACCGGTCGAGGCAGATGGCCGCCCACCCTGAGCCATGGTTCTGCTCGAGGTTTCTGCCTCTTAAAAGGAAGTTTTTCCTTGCCTGTGTCGCCTAGTGCTTGCTCTTGGTGGGAATTGTTGGGCTTCTGTAAATAACTTCAGAGTATGGTCTAGACCTGCTCTTTATGAAAAGCGCTGTGAGATAACTGTTGTTGTGATTTGGCGCTATATAAATAAAATTGAATTGAATTGAATTGCCTTTACTCAACAGTTGTCAATTCATGATACTATATCCTCCCTACATTTCAATACATAAATTACATTTTTTAAGAATAGTTAAATAAATATATAATGCTCCAGCCCCCCCGTGAACTGACAAAGGAATAAAGTGTGTGAGTTCTGACCTCAAACATGATGTGGTCTGAGATGTAGGGCTGTCCGTTCTGCACAGCCTGCAGGGTGAATGAGTCCCACAGGTCAAAGAAGGTCCGCAGGTGCATCAGCACTGGGTGGGGCAGGTGACCAATGTCCACCATCCCTGTGAGGGGAGGAAAATACACCAATCAGCCATAACAGTATGACCCCCTGCCTGAAATTGTGTAGTCCCTGACCCATTGAGGCATGGACTCCACTAGACCTCTGAAGGAGTGGTAACTGGCACTAAGACATTAGCAGCAGATCCTTGAAGTCCTGTAAGTTATGAGGTTGGGCCTTCATGGACTGGACTTGTTTGTCCAGCACAAATCACAGATCCTTGACTAGATTGAGATCTAGGGAATTTGCAGGCCAAGACAACACCTTGAACTTGTGTTCCTCAAACCATCCCTGAACTAGTTTTGCTTCGTGGCAGGGTGCATCATCCAGCTGAAAGAGTCCACTGCCATCAGGGAATAATGTTTCCATGAAAAGGTGTGTATGCTTTGCAACAGTGCTTAGGTAGGTGCTATGTTTCAGAGTAACATTCACCAGAACGCCAGGACCCAAGGTGTCCCAGAAGAACATTGCTCGAACCATCACACTGCCTCCCCCGGCTTGTCTTCTTCAACTAATGCAACTTGGTGCCATGTGTTTCCCAGGTATGCCACGCACAAGCACCCAGCCATCCATGTGATGTTAAACAAATTGCTCTGTGGTCCAGTTCTGCAGTTACGCAGACCCATATGCACCAAAGTGCCATGCACAGTGTGTTCTGACACCTTTCTATCAGAACCAGCAATAACTTTTCCAGCAAGTTTACTGACAGTAGCTCGTCTATCAGACCACATGGGCCCGCCTTAGCTGCCCATGTGCATCAGTGAGCCTTGCTGCCCTTGACCCTGTCGCTGGTTCACCACTTTTCTTTCCTTGGACCACTTTTGATAGGAGCTGCAGTTTTTGAGATGCTCTGACACAGATGTCTAGCCATCATAGTTTGGCCCTTGTCAAAGTCACTCAAATCCTTACACTTACCCATTTTTCCTGCTTCTAACATAAAATGTTCACTTGCTTGCCTATTATGTCCCATCCACTGACGGGTGCCATGGTAACAAGATAATCAGTTATTCATTTCACCTGTCAGTGGTCAGAATGTTGGTGCTGATCGGTGTACATGCGGCACTAACCTAGTTATCCACCATGCAGTGTAGATCAGTGGGAAGACATTTTGGTTTTGTTTAGTTCGTCTGTCGGCCCAACCCTAGCACGAGTTATGCTTCTATCAATTCATAATTTCCCAAAGTGTGCTGTGCATACCTTTGCTGAAGGCTGTGGCTATTCTCAGGGCAGAGTTCTGAGCAGACATGTTGATAGCACAGGTGCAGATGACAGACCTCTCCTCTCTGTCCATCATCAGAACAATCCTAACAAACACACACACGAGAAATGTCATCTTTTACTTTATGGTTCAAACATTACAAGAAACAGATTATGCTTTTTTTTAAATTTCCAACAATTCATGAGCCCTTCAGTCAAGATCATTTTAAGACATTTTAGAATTACACTACATATCACAGCTCTAATTTTCATCGTGTTTTGCACCTCATTTGTTAGCAATCCTTGTACCTTTGTCTTAATCAAGTTCCTATTCTGAAACGACAGGAAAATGAAAAACTTCTCTACATGTCACTCAATGATTAAAAAAATAAACATAAAAGCATTGTTTGATGAGTAACAGAATTTATCTAAAATTAATTTGCTATTTTTCCTGGTTTTTAATGAACCCTAATTGTGTCGAGTCTATGAATAAGCACACAAAATGGTCTGCACAGAATAAGTGCAAGACAAAAGTGGTCTGCCTACAATATATGGGGAAATCTCCCAACTGTTTTTATCAAACTTAAGAGCCTGGCAGGGTATTTGCACCATGGCCTATTACAATTACTGCATGTTACACTGCAAGTAGGATAAAATTGACTGGCACTGGTCCTACTGTACCTGTTGGCGACTGCGTTCAGTGCGTCCAGAAACTCTGTGTATCTTTCCTCGTCCTCAAAGTTGCACTTGTTAGCTAAAATATCCAGGTATTGCTTGTTCCATCGCATGTCAACCAGAATCCTGTATTCATCTGGCAACATAACAAAAAGTGGTTAATACTCCCCGACAACGGGAGCAGTAGGTTGTAATATAAGTACGACAAATGTGTGACAGAAAGGCAGAGAATGTTCTGCACTGAAATCTTAATCAGCTTTAACGTGGAATGTGATGAAAGTCATGGAGTTGCTGACAAGATAAACCTTAAATTGTGGTGTGATGATAAAACCCTACATGACCGCTAACACAATCAACATTAACAAAGGGCTGCACAAGAAAACAATAACAATAATTCTCACGATATCATTTTTTTCAATAACAATATAACAAATGTTCAATAAATATTCAATAAATGTTTGATTTGATTCACTTGAATCACACACGAATTAGGACAGAATTTTGAGATGTTTATTTTGTTGACGAAAAAAAAAGCTTTTACTTAATTTTACTCGTGCATATTTGTTGAAAAAGATTTTATCATAAATGTTTTGAATGTTCTCCTTCAGATTTGTGAAGTGATCCACTGTTTGGAATCAAATGTTTGTCATGTTCTGACCATAAAGAGTATAAACAACAATTAACCATCAGGTTTCTTCAACTTTCACTGAGGAGCAAAAATCAGCCTTCAAACTCAAAAGATATAACGATTCGATATTATCGTGATAATTATCGATATCGAAGATATGAAACTTTTTATCGTCATAACATTTTTGGCCGTATCGTCCAGCCCTACATGAACATCATCTACACCAATAGAAAAGATTCAGTATTCTACTATTTTGTACAGTCCTACCTTTTGTTAAGTCATGAACTCCATATTGTGTATTACATCATAGAATCAAGAAAAAAGCATATTGTTCTATCCCATATTATAATATATTGTGGAAACAACAACTGATTCACTAAATACCTTCAATTGCTTTAAGCATTCTTTGAAACTAGTATTTTTATGACCAATGTTTTACTTTTATGACTGTATTAATGTTTGAATTCAAATTTTATTTTGTTATACATAAAACATATTTATAGTCGTAGGTAATGTTACTATTCTGGGTATTCTGCAGTATCATTTAACAGAAGAACAAGACAACAAAAAGGTTTACCTATGCTGTGAGGCTGGAGCAGCTCAGCTAGAGACTTGCCCTTGGAAGCAAGTTTGCTGCCAAACACAGCCTTCAGAGCCCTGTTTCCTGCCTCCACCTGGACCAGAGCTGAATCTGGAAAAATCGAGAACCATCCTTTTTAATGCCTGCATTGTGATTATGATATAAACTGTAAAATATGTAGACAGATCCCTCTGAACTAAGGGATCATGGTCCTGTGAAGCCCATGTCTCAGATATGTGCAGTTTGACAAAAAACATGTTCTACTGTCACTGTATTTCAGGGGAGTCTGAAACCATGTACTTCAATGTCTAAGATTTCCGGGTGCTGTGAGTGTTTGTGTGTGTAGAGGAACAAACCAGGGGCATATTTGTAGGACTTCCCCAGGTGTGAGAGCCAGCTGCTGCGGAGGATCCAGTCTCCATGAGAGGCTCTCTCTGTGAGCTGTCTCACTGCTGTGGGGATCAGCCTCAGAGCATCTCCTTCTGCCAAATCCACCACCCCCCCAGAAAACACTAGGCCTTCATGGACACCACTGCTCTGCAACGCCTTCTGCAGGTCACTCAGACTCAGTGGGCGATTACTGTGAACACAATCGGTGTAATTATTCTTAATTATTGTACGCTTGTTCTTTTCCGCTGCAGACTCACGTGATTGTGTTGTTCTTACCGTTTGTCCTGCAGACTGAGGGTGTTCAGGCAAAATAAGAGGACCTGTCCATCTCGGAGGACAGCGGAGAAACAGGAATCCTCCGTGGAGAGGAGGGCAGAGGGGAAGCCATCAGGCCAAACTCCAGCACACAGCAACCCACTGCCCCAGTCCTCTGTGTCCAGGATGGCCAAGTGCTGCTCAATCACCTGCTGGGCTTGCTGGAGGGACAACAATACAATGGTGTTTATTCTCGCTACATTTCTTTATGCTAGAAGAAAGGTAAAAACAATATTCAGATATGCCATGGAGAACATGAATATGTGCTGCAAATCTGGCAAAATTATATAGACTGGTTAAGACAAAGTTATGTGCCATCCAGATAAATACATTCTGATACTCTGATAAGATTTGGGGTACATCAAGCTGTCACCTGGGCTGAGATAGACATACAGATGTGTGCTATCAGTACAGAGGAGGAATTTGATATCAAATCTCTGTAAAATGCGGTCCAGTGGCACTATACAGGACTGCATTGATACCTTTTGGCTTGCAGTGCAGCGCTGGCAGAGTGAGTAGGCCTCTCCACAGGCATGCTGCAGGGCGCTGGGTAAATCTACACCTCTCTGCAGCTGGCAGGCCAGCAGGGTGGCGGCATGGAGGAGGGAGGACACTGATGAGGCTGGGGAATCTGAAAGACAGATTAAATGAACCGTGCAGACTGACTGACTAACAGCATATTTATTTGTTGTTGTTTTCCAGTGCTTACCCCAGATGGCAGATTTGATGCTTTTATGTATTTCAATAAGCAGATCACACACACAGTCCCCGGTGACCCCTGCGGTGTGAAGCAGGGTTTTCAGGTCCAGTGTGTCCCAGCAGACCCCTTCATGTTCCCCTGGGATGTAAACCTCCACCCCTCTGTTCCTCATGGCTCTGGAGAGCTCTCCGTGCACGTGGTCCATGGTCAGGAACAACCTGCACAGCCACACACATCAGCTGAGCATGGACGTCAACAAACAGTGGTCAAGGTCTAATTCTGAGTAATACCTGAAGTTAGGATGTGGGGTGATTTTGGGGGTCTTCCCATCTATGACTCCGAGCTCGTTGATGGTGAGAGATCCACCAGGCTCCAGGAGAGCGTTGAGGCGATCCAGGACAGAAGCACTAAGCACATAATACGCGGTCAGTGCAATGTTTCTCTACATCTACGGCTCACATCACATCTTATTTCAAAACGTTTCTGGGAATACTTGTCTAAAGCTGAAACTTCTAGCAGTGGACTTTTGCTTTGATTTGTTAAAGCCAATAACAACATGTTGTTATATTCTCCCAAACATCTCTACACACGAAAATAAACTGATTGTCTTGAGTGGTTCATTAAATGTTTCAAATGAAATCAAATGAAAAATGTTTTTACAAATAGACCAACAACCACACAAATACACATAAAACTTTCCTTACCTGCAGAAGTTGACATTGTCCATTAGCAGCCAGTCACCAGCCTGCAGGGCCTGGACCAGCATACCATCCAACCACTCGAAGCCTCCGTTTGTCCAGCCGTCCTCCAGCTGAGCCAGGCGCTCCTTTAGCAGCGTAAAGTCCATCTGCAGTTTGGACATGTCTGGACAAACCCAAGCATGTTACAACACTGGAAACACAATCTGAACACTTCATATTTACAAGACAAATCAATAAAAATAAGAAAAACCCAATTTGAAAGAAGATCCTTTCAGTTGGACGTTACCAGTGAACACTTTGAGCTTGGTGTTGAGTTTCTGCAGGAGCAGGATGATGACCTCCAGCTTGTTCAGTGCCTCTGAGTTGACGGTGCCCCCAGTTCTTTGCAGTCCTTCCTCCTTCAGCCAGTGACAGAACAGACCCCAGGTCTGCAGCAGGAACTCTGTGTCCTGGATGCCAACATCCAGTGACATCAAGCCACGCCTTATTACCATGGCAACTATGTAGTCCACACTCTCCAGTACTTGTTGCCACGGCCGCATGATATCCACCTGGAGTGGAAAAAAGAGTGCAGAGAGAGACGTGGTGTAATGTATTGAGGCATTAAAGGAGGCTTGGCAAACTAGGTCCTGAGATCCGGGTTACCTGTTCAAAGCCTCCCAGCAGCTCTGTGGTGTCCATGGCACTGTTCATGGCCATGACCCTGAGGCGGTGTCCTGTCAGCAGAGCCAGCAGCCTCACCAGGCTGGTCTTTCCGCTGGCTGTGGGGCCGACCAGTATGGTCATCCAGCCCATCTCCACGCACTTCATCAGGGACTCCAGGGGCCGCAGCGCCTGGTGTGTGATCATCAGTGGGGGGTCCAGAGCCACAGGGGCTCCACCACTGCGCTGCAGGACTGAGAAGCCCACCTACAGGGGCAATCCAGGGAGAAAAAATACTTGACTTGTTCTGTACAATTTTAAAATATTTTCAGCTGAAAAACAGGTTGATGTTTCGTTGCTTTGACAAACCTGCAGGTTGAGTGGAGTGATGTGGAACTGTCTGGAGCCGGTGTAAGGCTCAAAGTCCTCCCCAAACACCCTTCTGAACACGGACAGCACCTGTTTGGGACACAGAGTTCAAAGACTGAACATCGTTTTATTTCAAAAACTGTGGAAAAAATGCTTTCCAGTAACAATACAAAGAAAATGAAGGGCAGCTACCAAATGCAAGAAAAGAGAGAGAATTTAATCCATTCAATATAAACACAAATACTCACAGTTGTCCTTGTGCATAGACACATCTGCATTTCATATGTTAACCTACTCATCTACTGAGGTATTTCCTTTAATTTGTCCCTTGTCTGTATTTACAGTACGTTCCAAGTCTTTTTACACATAATAACACAGTAGGGACCAAATACACTCCCCTGTGGGACACCATTAATCAAAGGTGGGCCTCTAAAACTCCGGACTTTGAACCCCACTGTCTGAAATCTATATGTTGCATATGTAGCATGTAGGTGTACAACATGCACCAAAGATCCTAAGTCCTTTAAATATGATGAATATGATGAATATATGATGATAAATATTTTTGAAAGTAAAATTAAACTTACAAACAGATTTAATTCATTGATACACTAATAGAGTTTCTTGTGGAACCTTAAGTAAAGCAACGTTGGTGAAAAGGTGTACCTGAGCCTTGTCAGCCTCCGTTCTCATCCTGTCAGCGTACACCAAGGCTACATGTTGGCCTGGGTTGAAAAATCCTGGGGACTGGTCCGCCTGCATCAATTGACACCAGCGGAACATGTCGCGCAGGTTGAACTCCCAGGGGCTTCCTTTCTGACCCCACCGCCGCTCCACACACACCTCCTGGACAAGCTATAAAGGCAGGAAACTCACCAACAGCTTTAAAACATGCCTGAGCTTAAGTTGGCTAATTCAGCATGTAAAGTCCTTTAGCTGACAGTCAAAGTCATTCAAAGGTAAAGGAAGAGAAACCTACCCTGTTACTGAACTCCACCATTTTAGCAACAATTTCCTTATCAATGCTGGGGAAAATGGAGTCTCCTATGAACTCCATGTCTTTGTTCGTGAGCTGGTCCACAAAAACCTGAGAACACAGGGGTAGGTCAGATTCTATGATGAAGAATCAAAAGAAATGAAATGATTACTTAGCTCAGTTTCTATTTTCAGAGAGTCGGAGTGACAAATTATAGTCAGATGTATTTTCAAGATTTTACAAAACATGATAAGACAACCACAAGATTTACAATTATTTCTGAAGACATACATTTGTTTTCAATAAATTAGTCGGCCCCAGTTTTCCTGAGATATCCCACTGGGATCCCTTGACCTTCAGAATGCTTCCCCACATTTCAGTGTGACAGGTAAACGGTTGTGTTGTTCACATTTAACAGTTCTAGGGTTAACGTAACTTCTCATTAACTTAACTACTTTTTTCACTATTGATTACTCTGCCGATAACTGTTTAGCACTTAACAACTTTCATACCTGTTTTGTTTTTGTACAGTCTAAAACCCAAAGTTATTATAGATGGTTTATAATGAGAACAATGAGAATAGCAGAAAATTATAATATTTGAAATTCTGCAACCAGAGAATGTTTGGACTCTTTGCTTGCAAATAACTGAAACAATTAATCAATTAACGAATCAAACGAATAATTATCAAAATAGTTGATTCATTTTCTGTTAGTCAAAGAATCATTACCTAAACAGAATGTTGTTTTAATACCATCCTCATGACTCATACTTTTTATATCCCTGTGCTGAGTAAAAATGCAGCTACAGAATCAATTAATCTGTTTATGTGAAATGTGTTTAATTAAACTATTTTAAAAATTGGTGTATCAAAGTACTGTGCTGACATATAAGACTATTTTAAATTCCATGATAAATGAATCCATAGACATTAGCCTCTGTTCTCACTGAAGCTTGTGCGGGTCTTTTAAATATCATTATTTGTTTTGTGTATTTTTTATCTGCAAGCTGGAGGTCTTCATCCTCCTCCTGCAGAAACTCAACACCAAGCTCAAAGTGCTCACAGGTACAGGCCAAGTACTGTCTGCTCAGCCACATTAGTGCAAAGGATATCTCTGACCTCAGCAGATCTTCACTGACGAAAGAAAAGGTTCAATAAAGCAAGAAAATGCATCCGTGCATTCATATCTAAAGATGAGTAGAAATAATTAAACAAAGCAAAGAAGCTACAAATAGAGAAGAAAACCAAAAAAAGGCCAGCAAAGTTTGTCACCTGTAACACATCTGTTCTGTACCTGAGTGAATCTGTTGAGGAAGGATTTGGGAAGTCCCTTACGCCCACCGCCTTGAGTGAAGGGGTTCTGGCAGCCAAAGATCTTGGTCTTCTCCTGCTGGACCTGGAAACTCATGCCCAGTTCAGGTATGTAGATCTCTGCTCGGTGATCAAAGCAGGCATTCAGACCCTCCAGCACCGACTGAGAGGCCAGGTTCAGCTGTCAGCAAGATGAACAAGAACATTCAGATTATATCAGCATCACCAGACTACTATTGTAAAGGAAAGGTTAGCAAACAAAACAAGCTTAAGGTGTACAAAACTTACCTCATCCAGGACCACCCAGTGACCCGCTTTCAAAGCAGCCAAAAGGGGGCCATCACGCCATGAAAACTCTCCCCCCTTCCCGCCCTCTACAGGGAGATCTGTCCCAAACAAATCAGCAACATCCTGCCAGAGAGTACACGTCATCAGCACCAGAACCTCGCAGTCTTTGAAGTTCATTCAGGAGCACAGTGAAGACGTGAGTGTTCAAAGAAAGCTTACCGTCTGCTCCGACAGGTTGATTCTGACCAGGTGGTTCCCGGAAGCTTTTGCCAGAGCTGCAACCAGACTGGTCTTTCCTACGCCAGGAGAGCCCTCCAGCAGCACAGGCCTCTGCAGCTTCAGTGCCCGCAGAAGCCTCTGGGCATTCACAGCAGTAGTGCCCGCTGCGATAGCGTAATCGGACAGGTTCCGGCTCTCAGTCTGAGGCCCTGCGTGGACATTATGTAATGAACCATTTCATTCAAGCACAACAACAGAAAGGTAACTAAAGGTCTATGTATTGTTTACTTTTGCATGTAGAATTTGATTTGGCAGTGTAATAGTTTCATTCTCTGTAATCACAGGGACATGGGGCTGGAAAAGTTGCTTTTCACAGTGTACTACAAATTACTTAATGCACAGACAGACTGATATTGATCTTCTCGTTTAACTTCTGGCAAGAAAGCAAATTAAGTGTTTTTACCAAAAAACATAAAGCTATTCCTTTATGGAACAAGACCTGCAAGGATACCAGGACCTATGCATTCAACTCTGGGTGACAGGAAAGCCAAGAGCATCACTAAATAGCTCTTAGACAGATGGTTTAACGTCAGTTTATCAGGTATGCTCAGGTGTACCAACAAGTCTATTACATGAAAGAGCAGCAGAAGACAGCAGAAGACCACTGAAAGCAAAGCTTATCTCAAGTTAACATGAGGATTAAATGGTCAGAGTTATGTAAATCAAGTGAACTAAGATATCCTTTAGCATATGTTTTTGCACAGAACAAGGACTGAGCATTTTGTGCCTTATGTCTTATAGTGAAAACACATCCGATGGGATCTTTTGATGGCCAGTGTTAACAAGACGAATGATTACAGCAAAAACTCTTTCAGAGTATATACAAGCACATGAAAATTTGTTTTAAGAAAGACGTGAAATGTGAACCTTTACATTAAAAAGGACAGTGAGGCATTATCAGATTCTCTTGAGGACATACTGGAACTGCATAACAATACCTGAACAAGAAGTTGTAACTGTGTCACATCACCACCTAATGTCACACATTTGCATAGGGCTGTGCGATGTGACGATATTTATCGTTTGACGATAGCAAAATGTCTATCGTTTAAAATTATACTCTATAGTTTATTTCATTGTGTCGCAAATTCAACTCTTTCGAGGAAACAACGAAAAGGATTGGAGATGAGCAGAATATGATCTGCATGGACAAGAAGCGCTTTCTAGTATTTATTGCTATGGTGGTTAATTGTGCTGTAGAAATTAAGAGCAAGTCAGAGAGGATGGTGTTGGATGCGGGAAGGAGATTCGTGGATATTGCAGACATATCAGGAGAAGAAACAGTCACTACGCTGAGAAAAGGATTTATGCCATCTCAGTATTGATCAGGATCATCTCAGTGTTGCTGTACCATATTCAGTGAAAATGTATAATAAATGTTATTTTCTACCATCAGGTCCCAAAGAATTGACAACAATTTTGTCTCTCTGAGTCAAAAAAAGAAAAACAAATCATAAACAAGTTTGCAATACTGGATTTTGCATTTATCATGCAATTGTCAGCATTTTCTAGGCAGACGTGGGCAGGGGATCAACCAATAGATGCAGCTCAATGTGAAGAATGTGTTGAAGCAAAGCATTTGAATGTGCAGTCAGGGTTAGTGAGGTGTGAACAAAAACAGATGAAATAGATATGAACACAGCCTCTTATGAATCAGTTTGGAATCAGTGAAGTCCATACCCAAGGCAATGTAGAAGGGGTCAATGCCAAAGAAATCTTCGCCCCACTGGGGTTCCCGTGGCAGGCTGCTGTCATAGACTCTGAGGGCGTCCAGCATCTCCTGATCCAGCTCCGTCATCTGGCTCAGCCGCTGTTGCAGGAAGCCTAGGCATAGCCGGCGTGCCAGAAAGGCACTGTCTGAACAGGACACTGTGGTGCCTGCAAGAAAAGGGAGTCTCTGATCACATTTCTTAAACTCCTACCTTTGAGTGAAAGATTCTCAGCGGAACTAAAAATAAGCCATCAGCTCACCAGAGCCAATGCCGTCTATGTAGACCAGACATGCGGCGTGGATGAAGGCGGTAACAGTGTCCAGTCTGAGGTCCCACTCCGCTTCTTCTTCATCTTCCAAGGCTCCCATGGTCATGAAGCCGTCTTCGTCCCGCTCACACACAGTGCTGAGGAAGTTAACCCATGACAGGATGTCTCTGACGCTAAGGATGCAGCGCCGGCCAAAGTCCTGCTGGGTCAGCCACTCGATGAAGTCCAGCATCAGTTCTGCAATGTCGCCGCCTGCATTTGAGTTCAAAGAAACAACATCTGTAACAATTTCTACATTAGCTAAGTGTTTTGTACATGTCATGTAATCTGTTATTTACATCAGAATAGTGCAGCTTTAAAATATTTTTAAATTCTGTTGGTACAGAGAGTATGGTAAGGTGGATGGAGCAGTCAGACTGTGCAGGCACATAGTGAAAGCTGGCACTGGTAGTGAAACCTAAACCTAGGCTGGTTACTTGTCCTTGGAGCCATGATAGCTAGCTTATTTTAATAAAATGTTTGATTCCTGATCGATTGTAATTTCATATTGTGTATTATTATTATTAATATTAATATATAATTTAATTAATGCATTGATTATTTTAAAATCCTGAATTCTTGTGGCACTAGCTTGATGTGCAGGAACATTTTATTTATCACTTTTATATGATAAAGTGAAGTGCATTGACAGTCTAACGTATAATTCAACTTTTCCACACAGCCTAGTGTTAGAAAAGCAAATCACAATTTGAAATCGTAATACTTATCAAACTGGCGCCCAAGTATCGTCATAATATTGACTCAGGAGATAAGCATGTTGTCCCGGCCCTTGGCAATGAAGACTAACAAAGACTCACTACATTAGTTTAACTCTTGCAGTAATCTCTGTTGCCTCTGACTGGCCAACATCGTAACTAGCAATTGGCAGCTAAATTGAGAATTAACATTTCAAAACAAAAACACAGTTGATGTTTCTTATGAGAAGCCAAACAGCTGTTTCTCTAAATTATTTCACACAAAATATCAAAACTGAACATGCACTAAATCTTTCTAAGTGAAAGGCTTTCATAGGTTGTAAATGGATGACTGCAACCAAAATCTGTGTCAGCTTTAGTCTACTATTAGTCTATTGTTGGGCTTCTGTAAATAACTTCAGAGTATGGTCTAGACCTGCTCTTTATGAAAAGCGCTGTGAGATAACTGTTGTTATGATTTGCCGCTATATAAATAAAATTGAATTGAACTTGTTCCCAAGCTAGTTTACCATCTAGTGAAAGGCCAGAGCGCAGGTTGTGTTGGATGATCTGAACCAGGTCACTACGGCTGTTGTTCTGAGGACACCAGATCTCTGTGAAACGGTTCCTGAGGGCAGGAGAAAGCTGTCCAAAAACAGACAAGTAAGTAGTCAGATTCTACTGTTCTGGCTGGTTACTCTCACACATATATAAGCACACTCATATATTTAACAAGCATGTTAAATCATTGGGACAAACATCTACCTTCAAAGTCAGGAGAATCAACTACAGTCAAATAAAACACTGTATCTTTCTTTTTTTAAAACCACTTCTTTAATGTACCTCCTTCTTGCCAAAGTCTCCTCCGGGGTTCATGGTGGCAACCAGACGGAAACCTGCAGCTGCTCTGATCCACTCTACGTCGTCATTGTCACCGCTGCCTTTCTCTGCCAGCACGAGGGACTTTTCTGTCTCTAGAACACTGACCACAAACACAACACATTCTCAAGGGTTCTTTTAGTCGTTATTCACCTGTACCTGAGTGTAAAAAGAACAAAATGTCCTGATGGGGAATGTGTTTTATACACATCTGCCATCTTCCTGCCATCCATACACATAACATTTGGGAATTTGCAGTCTGACTGTCAAAAACCTCATGTGGAACAACTGGAAAAGAATCTGAAGAAAAAAGCAGGTTTTCCTCATGAAGACCAATGATCCCTACGTCTGTGCTCAATAACGGAGGTATCCTTTATTCTCATGCTGCTCGCTCTACCTAAAAACATCTTGATGCAGTTTACCACTGCTCCCTGCTGCTCCAAACGTCACTTGATATCAATGAGGTAATTAAATTTTTATTCTGTTACAATGTTTTCAAATTCAAAAGTGCACACAATGTATTTTGGGCCACAAAAAAGTGTGTGTGTTAACCAACAAAGTGAGGACATTTTTTGAAACGTGAGCCTCACAACTTGTAAAGGCTGTTTGAAGGTTAAGACCTGGTTTTTCAGGGTTAGGGTATAAATAGGTTAGGGGTAGGGTCAGCATTTTAGTTGTGATGGTTAAGCTTAGGGCAAGGGTCCAGGGAACGCATTATGTCAATGAGGGTCCTCACAACTATAGTAGTACAAGGATGGGTGTGTGTGTGTGTGTGTGTGTGTGCGTCTACCTGTTGAGTCTCTCCAGCACTGAGTCGTCTGCCAGGGAGATCTCATCCATGAGAAAAACTCCTCCCTCCTTCATGGCCAGCACCAAGGGCCCATCATGCCATTGAAACAGCCTGCTGTCCTCACCATCAGCCTACACACACACACACACACACACACACACACACACACGACAGGGTTAGATGTGACAAACTCTTCTTTCATTTATTTGTTTAGAAATCAATCGGACAGATCACTTTTTCTTAATTGCTCCATTCAAAATTTACTGATACAGTCCTGTACTTTTGCTATAGGGTTGACATTTCAACCTACCGCAGACTAGTTACTACCTGATGTGTGTGTCTGACAGGTCGCAGGCCTCCCAAGAAGTCAGATGTTTCCATGTGTAGGTGACAGTTTACTGCGAAAAGTTTCTGTCCAGCTAAAGCAGCAAACAACTGGCAGATTGTTGTCTTTCCACATCTGGTGAGGGAACAGCAACAAGAGCTTTCAACTATGTGACTTAAGTGCAGGAACACAACACAAACAAAGAGGATCCAAAGCAAACTCAGCTGAATCTGACCAGTAAAGTGCTGCTCTGCAACAACTAGATACTCTTATACATCATTAAATAAGGTACATTCAAGGAACTTAATTTCTGTGCTGGCTCAGAGATATCAAATAAGATATAGAACAAGACTATGCAACCATGCTAGCAGCTCTGTGAGGCTGTACGTGGGCACAGCAGTGCTTTAAGCTTAAGCTAATGCTATCATCTGCATCCCAACATCCTCACAGTGACCGTGCTTACTTGCTGATGTTTAGCAGGTATAATGTTTACCATGTTCACCATCTTAGTTTAGCATATTCGCAGGCTAACATTTGCTAACTAGTACAAAATACAAAGTACACGTATTTGTTCAAAACTAATTGGACAAATCTAATGCCATGTCTAAAAATGACCATTAACTCTATTGTTACAGAAAGAAAAATTGGGCCTGGCAGTGACATTTGAATCTTACCCTGTGTCTCCTACAAGCAGGACAGACTCGCCAAATCGTAGCGCCCGTCCAACCAGCACAGCTAGCCTCCTCATGCCGTACGTCCACACCACATGGCGAAACTCCTGTGGAACTCCGGCAATGCTGTCGATGAAGGGACCTGCCAATCAGAGCATCAAGGCAACATGATACTGCGTTCATCACACAAGCTACACGGCTCGATTCTCTCCTTTGATTTTTCAATTAGATAGTTTACTGTAAATCTGTAGGGTCACACATCATGACACTTTCAGGTTTTCAGAGAGTAAAAGTTGTAGTTTTGTGAATACCTGTAGAGTAAATGCTTGAAAAAAAACATACATTACTTACTGTTGTATATTTAGTCTCAATAAATCACTTGATGCAAGACTACGCAGCTTTTGCTGAACAATGGCTGCACAGGTGTCAATTACAGAATAATAGGACACACTGGGAATTTCCTGGTGTGCTTATGTTTTTTTTACTTTCTACTTTTGTGATTAAAAAAAAATCTCTAAATGTTTGTCTGTGAAAGGCTAAAACATGGTGGAACAGTAGCACAAGTAAAGAAGAATCATGCGCTCAGTGACCTTACTCAGTTACACAGTAATCCAATAGTTATTTAACTTTTATAAGTTACACAGGGTGCTTCTCAAGTCTCTTAATTGACCCTTGGCTAAGCCCAGCCTCCCTTAGTTACTGTTGCTAAGTCCGACAAACTGTCAGCGCTGCCACTGTCTATTACTGCACTCCCCGGAGAAATATTGTCAAATTTGTTGGAAAACGTGACCTCAGAAAGAAGTTTTGCAGTTGCATTATTTGAAGTTTGTATTCAGGCTGTCAGACTGACGGATGTGAAAAAAATGAAAGATAGAAGCTAAAGACAATGATATGAACGGTCAGCACTGTTCCTGTAAAGCTGAGTAGGCCTCTATTCTTTATTCAAATCGTTAAAAAGCAGAACAGCAGGGCTTTATTATGTTACACTCAGTAGGAAGTTAGCTAGCGTTAGTTAACTAATCAGGAACAATCCACAGCCTACATTTTTCTGGATGTATTTTAGAAAGAGAATACTTCTCCTATTAACCTCTCTGGGTAGAGACTAACTATTACAAGTGCCCCAGGAACAGCGTTTGACCATGTCTTAGAAAAACTCAGTCAAAAAGCGCTAGAAAACGACTCAGCATTACAGTCAATGGAGCGCAGCCATGGAAGTGTTGGACCTCAGTTAGAGCGAGTCCTATACTGCGCTGTGATTGGCCAGCTGTGTATTCAGGGCGTGGGGCTTAACGAAGGGTCAATTCCATCCACGTTTCCCTCACTTGCGTCTTTTCCTTGCGTCTTAGTCCAGCCCACCAGGGATGCACGGAGAGAGACAAGGAACGAGGACACTTTTTAGAGAAATGAGACGCCCTTTCCTCTGAAGCATCACGCGGGCCTACATCTATTTGTTGTTTGTTTCAGCTGATCACAGCTGGATCAGCTGTCAGTTGCTCTAACAGCTTGAGAGACTGTGGAGTTTGTATGTGTGCACTGTGCTGAAACTAACAAAGGCACACAGGTATCACTGCAGAGCAGCATGTCATTTCATTCTTTCAGAATGTGTTCATATCATCTGCATCTGTATTTATTTATACTCTGATTGTGACTTCATCACTGAATAACCCAGAATATGATCATGGTGCCTTTGGATTTATTGGGCTAATTGTTTCAGGGGAAATTGAAATGACATTACTCATATCAAAGCAGACGCTCAGGAATTATCAGCCTCAAATAAGTGTTTCCTGCTGACAGACTGACTCTGTCAGCTCTCTCTGGATGAACAATGCAGAATGTTTGAAGTCAAACCTTTGATACAGCGTTTCAGTAGAGATACTCTGGCTGTTATTGCAACAGGCCCTGGATCAGTGTGTGGTGGTAGAGTGAAGTGGTGTTAGGTTCCTCTTACTGAACTGGCTGGTGACCTGTTTCTGACAGAACAGGTTTTCTGGGTTCACTGTCCTCTTGAAGTGCTTCTCCAGAATGGACAGGATGGTGGCCTCTTCCTCCGGTTTCCTCACCCGTCCTGCCAGCAGCATGTACCCTGACGAAGACGACAATAGCTTTATTTGAGGTTTCACGGGAACATGTCTCAGTTGGTGGTCTAACAGACACGTCTGACAGGCCTCACCATCGTCAGCCAAATGCTGCAGCCAGTCGTGAGAGGCCTCCGTCTGCGCCTCCAGCCTGTAGCGGTCTGCCCATCGGAACATATCTCTGAGGGTGATGAATCCATGTTTCCCCGCAAACACAGAAGATCCCCTGCGTAAGGACTGGAAGAGCAGAACACATTTCACACAGTTAGGATCACCTAAAACAGGTAGGTAATATGCAGGGTAAATACGCAGTACTATGACACAAAAAGAGTGGACAGTTACCTGAAGGTCTTGCATGACCTTGACCAGCTTGGTGCAGTAGGACGGAGGGAGGCTGCACCTCTGATGGAGGATGATCTCCAGCTCTCCACAGGGCAGCTCATCAAAGTGCAGCTCCACAAAGCGGTTTCTGAAAGCCCTGGAGAGCACCTGGAGAGCAGTTATAAAGATTAGTCTAAAGGTTTTTTGATTTGGTTTGACAGGTTAAAGTAGATGTTGCTAAGATGTCAGTTATTAGTTTCACCCAGATATTAGATCCAGTGTAATCAAATGAAACATTCCCATAACCTTAATGAGAGAGAGATGCTGATTCACTCTCAGGCTTGGATGCTGTAGTTTGTGGTGAGGTCTATGTGTGGGAAACACATGGCTTTATAAGACGACAGCTTTAATTTCTGGTGTGGCTGAGTCTTACCAGCCCTGCCAGAAATGGATCTGAGAATGCAGTTTGTCCAGTGGGTGATGGGATAAAACAAAGGCCTTGGCTTCATTAAACTGAAAAAAAGCTTATCCCAATAGGTCCAAAAGATTGTAATGTTTCTTGTGTGAGTGCCTAAGAATTTCAGGACTGATTAAATGAGTCACCAAGGCTTCATCCTCTGGGGAGCATGACCATCCATTTCAAATATCACGTCATCAGGCCAGCAGTTATCAAGCTATCTCGATCTCAACCTACAGGTTTGACCAAAGTGAATCTGAAGGTAAGCACACGGTTAGCATGCCATCACACACATCCCTCTCACACTAAATTAATGGCATACCTTTCTACCACCGTAAAGACCAGGGGGATTCTGGGTAGCAAACAGCATGAATCTTGGGTGAGCCTTGATGACTTCCTGAGTCTCTGCCACAAAGAGCTCCCTGTTGTCGTCGAGGAGTCTGTTGAGAGCCTCCAGCACGTCAGTGGGGGCCAGGTTCAGCTCATCCAGGATGATCCAGTAGCCTTTCCTCATGGCGTCTATCAGAACGCCTGCAGCGAGATAGACAAGCAAGCGGCATGTTAGTCTGGTTTCAGTGGTAACAGTGGGTGGGTTTCTTGAGAGGAATGGAAAGCATCGTGTGGGTTTGCATTCACTATTAATTAAATCTATTTACACTTGCTTTCAATATTTTTAATTAAACTAACATGTCATCTCTCTCACCCTCCCATACTAATAATAAACTCTTATTCAATGTGACTCTATTCTCATTTGGGACAGCAGGATGACAATATGTGGGACTGAGTCTAAATAAAACACAGTGTGTGTGTTTATGGTAATGAAGAAATATGTCACCCAAATATAGAGACTGGAAGTCTGAAGTCCACAGGTGAAAATTCTGTAAACTTTTCCATTAATTTAGGGATTTCTCTACGTTGACTGCATTCACCTATTTTATTATGATTATCATCATTATTATTCATAATGGTCAAAAGGCTCATTTCTGGGTTTTCTCTGCTAGAGATAAATTCAGGTGGACATTTTTGTTGTATTCATTCATTTAAGTATTTCTTTTCATTATTATTTCTTGTTCTTCTGAGTCAATAAAGTATGTGTATATTGCTAACTGTAAACTATTTGTCAGGTCCACATATTCCCACAAAAAATACTGAGAGATTCAGCAGTGCAACAGCGTGGCTCACTGATGTGTTTTTGGAACAACAGAGCTCTAGCTCCTGCTTGTTAGTAGGACACATTTATTTTTTTTTCCCCCTGCACAGAGGATTGCTTGACAATACGACATAAACCAATCAAATTGCCTCTCTGAGGACATTCAAGTTATCTAGGTCTAAGTCCAGTCGGTCTCTGTACTCTACCTCAGTTGGCCACAAACCCCGAACCCCTTCCAAAGTAAATGTGGTAAATTCTGCAATCTTTGTGGATACGTGTATGATGCTGTGATCCATTTTCAGCTCGACATGTCTTGTTTTTGCAAAACATCCTGTTTTTTCTATATCATGCTTAAATAAACTACTCTTTTCTTTGACACCAGTAATGGTATCTCAACTTGAGACATTCTGATTCTTACTCTTAATACTGGTTTGGTCCCAGCTCAACATGGAAGTTTGAGATACTGCATAATGGCAAGTACGTCATAGTAAACATGAGCCTCGTTACTTTTTTGAAAACAGCTTAGCATGAGTGCTCGTACCCTCTCTGAACACCAGCTTCCCCCTGTCGTCTGATGAGTAGCAGCCTATGTACTCTTGGATGTCGGTGTGCTCGTGGTTGTTGATTCTCACACACTGGTTCCCAGTGGCTGCAGCCAGCCAGCGGATCAGGCTGGTCTTCCCCACTGACGTCTCTCCCTGGATCAGCACTGGGTGAGTGCTGTGATGCCGAAACATTAAGAGAGAGAGAGAGAGAGAGCGATGGGTGGGCAGACTATTGATTCGTCATCAGCTCATTACAGAGTCGGTTGGGTTTCATTCATGGTAGCTTAGCTGCGGCGTAAAGCAGCAGTAGGAGATTCTTTTAAAAACATTTTTTTGGCATATTTGCTAAAACTGTCATTATATCCTCAGGAAGTACATGAGACAGATCATCTGTAAAAAATGCTGCTGCTAATGCCACTATCATATGTATCACTAATGCCCTACCTAAAGACACTAACAATTTCTATTCAGACGGTCAGGAGGTCAGCTATCCTTAACAGAAGCCAAAAGCTGATCGCTTCCTGCTGCCAGGTCCTTGCCAGGTCACTGGTCACTGCCAGGTCACAGACAGCGGGGGAATTCAGTTCACCCACAGTTTTGTCCAGATGAACTCTTTCCTAAGGACACCATTAGCTCTGACAAAATGCACATCTAGACATAGATGAACCCATTGATTTGGGCAATGGTTTTCCTACCCTGCAGATACCACTCTGGCAAGGTCCCGGAGGTTGAGTTTGACTGAGGCGGTGAGGATGTAGCCGGGGTCCAGAGCGGGCTCCATCTCTCCTTGGGACACCCAGTAGCCCTCCACTTCCACGCAGGGCCGTCCTGAAGGCGCCGGAATGGGCTGCAAGAAACATAACAAAAGGGATTTTTCATCTGCTCACAAATATCCTTGCGACATTTCAAACTTGAATATTTATCTTAAAGTTGTTCTGTGGTACTGAAGTGCTGCTAATTATGACGTAACTTAGAGTTTTACTATTAATTCATGTTTTTTGCCATGAAAATCAAATTGAAACATTGACAGCCTGCTGGAGAGGAAGGGTTTATGCTCTTTCATCCGGTGACTTTTAATGTGAAACGTAGGTGCAGGAAGTGTCAGTGGTCTTAGACAACAGCTTAACAGCAATCGAAAACATTAAAAGTGGAAGCAACTGGTAAAATGTAATGAATGTAAACAGCATTTGGGTTAAAAAGAGAGCAGCAGATTGGTGAGTATGACATGAACATTTCTCTGGAATGGAATACCTCCTGTGGAACTGTACATCAGGTGATCCACAGGAAATTAGAACAGGAGCCAGACAGAAAACAGGGATGATTACTTATAAAACAGGTTAAATTAGAAATAAAGGCCTGTCTCTAATACTAACATGTTGAATAGAACCTGCATCTCTCTGCAGCAGGAGGTACATAAAGGCTCAGGCCACTATTTAAGATTCTGCACTAAATGCAGCTGTCAGAAGGTCTTACTTGTTTGAGAAACTTGGTGTTCCCCATCAGGATGTGCTGACACACCAGTTTATGGACCAGAGGGTGGCAACTTCTGCTCAGCTGAGTCAGGAAGCTCATGCAGAAACCCTACAACCACAAATCAGGGAGACTGTCAACTTCAAAATACAATGCAAGAAGGAAAAGAAAGGTGGCACTAAACCAAAAGTACTGCTATGCCTCCTTATCACTTAGCTAAATGAGAAAATATTTTTCTTTTGGATGTGAGTGAACTGACCCTTTAGTTAAAGTATTTCCTCTAGGCACCTACCTCATAGAGTGAGCGCTGTACACTGGTGCAGGGGTTTGCTGCAGCATACTTCAGTGCCCTGCACAGAGTACGCAGGCTGTAGTGGGGTCTGTGGCCCGTCCCATCCACCAGGTGTGAGTGGGCCTCCTTTCTTACTGCCAGGTAAAAACTGCACATACACACAAGTGTTACAGGCACATTAGGAAGTAAATTAGAAAGATTGACCTATATTTATTCATCTTTATTTAATATTTTTAATAATATCAATAAATGTATAGATATTTCTAAAATATCTTCAATATTTAGCTCATGACCAAACCTGCCCCTACCAGATCCCAACATTTGTACAACTGTCTGTTACTGTCTTACAAAGACTTTTGGTTGTTGTCAGTACAGTCTGCAGCAGTGGTAACTGGATTTCAACTGCTGCACCATGTAGAGGCTAACCTTATGATGCCACTGATGACATTCCTGTGTGGATTCAAGCATTTGAGGTAGTCTGAAACCAGAATCTGCAGGTCTCCCTCACTCTCCAGCTCGTCCACATACAGCTCAGTAAACCTGGGACACACACACACACACACACACACACACACACACACACACACTCAGAAGGTTTACAGATGAAACGTGAGGCTTTTCTTTGTCATATCACTGTACGTTTGACAGCAACAACTATGGCAGTCCCTGCTCCACATGATTTCCCCTCTGTGCACACTCACCTGTTCCTGAGGCCCAGGGGCAGGTTTCTCTTCCCCACATCAGTAGCCGGGTTCATACAGGCAAAGAGCCGGAAGTCCGGGTTGCGGATCAGAGGCTCTATGATCAAAAAACACAAAGAATTTGGCAACAATCCTGGGAATACATAATAGAAAACAACGCTAGATGGCGAAATGTACATTTGATTCGAATGACAGTGACAAACCTAGGCTAACCACTTTGATCTTTTGAACGTCACATCAAGTGTCGCCACGGTGTGACCAAATTCTAATTTATCTCTCATGTGCGTTTGATAAATGGATTGTTTGTAAGTACACTAAAAGTAAAATCACTCGCACGTGTTTTTGTGTGATTAGGTTGGGCTTCTGATAGCTAGTTGCGGGTTGATAAAGAAGCCCAGACTCGCTAAACTAAGAACAAATCTCTTACTGAATCTTCCCTACTTTTTCTTATTATTTGTAAGCAAACCATTCAGATAGCAGCTTCTAATTTTTCAGCTAGTGCTGACTATTGCGTTTGCTGGCTAAAATGAAAAGCATGGCTGGCAGCAGATTACATAAGCTGTGGCTAATTAAAGAGATGGTAAAAATCTTAAAAATCTGGTTTTCCGACAGCCCTGGCTCTGTAAATGGAACTCGGAGCGAGCTGCACAACATTGTTCCAGCCAATCCGCCAACAGGTGGCGATAGCGCACTTGTGCATGGAAGCAGTGGGAGAGCGTTGTAAACACTTGTACATTCAAACTTGCTGGACTCATTACGGGACTTCTGGCACTGTCCAGAAGGACAGATGGCCGAGAAACAGCCAAAGAGGAAAAGGTCTGAAGAGTACCCATTGGGAAACAAGTTGAGGCTTCCAATGCTGGCAGAACCTCAGAGATTTGATCCCAGCTGTTTTGATAGCTTCGCCACATCAGTAACTGAGCAAAGAGTAGTTACATTACATGCTGTATGTTTGTCTAATCTGATGTTATGACAGTATTTGTCCGTAAAATGTTTGTGAAAGGTTTTATGGCCACAAAGACCTAAAAACACAAGTTTTCTAGCATAGTGGGATCATCTGGGTTGATTCATAACACTTATGCTACACTGCCTAATATTACCAGAGACATTCTGTTTCTTGTTTAGTTTGCAAAAACTATTTCAGAATCAGAAAACACTTATCTCTGCTTACAATTGTTGAACACTGAATCAATCGAAGCAAACAAGGTCCAGGATTCAGGTTCAATAAAATGCTCAAACCCCAATCCTATAGGTCATATAAGTCCTCACCAGTGTCTCCACGGTCTAGCAGAACCAGAGACCCTGCGCTGCCCTCCAGCAGTCCACTCAAACACTCCAGGGTCTCTGCTGAGGCCAGGTTGATCTCATCCAGCAGGATCCAGTGGCCCTTCTTTACTGCCTGAGCTAATGTTCCCTACAGAGGAAGACAGAGGTAAGAGCTGCTCCACCAGGGCAATACATACCTGTACACGAAATGTTTCTGCAGTTTAGTCTTTAGTCTATTTGACAGTTGACAGTACAGAAAGCGAGAGAGAAGCGAGAGAGAGAGAGCGGGATGACTTGCAACAAGGTCCTTGGACAATGAACCTAAATCCTTACCTCCACAAAGGCAAAGATCATGGCCGTCTCGCAGGCTTGGATCTGCTGCTGGGTCTGGCTCAGCTTGGAAGCCAACGCCTCCCACTGCTCCTGCAGTAAGGCAGCTGCACAGGCACACAAGAAATATTAGTCTTTTATTGCACTACAGCAGCCAGCACAATAACTGTTATCATGACTACCCTTCCTGTACACTACCATTTGATTTCTCCTGCAGCTCCTTAGTGAGAGCAGACTTGCAGACATGGTCCATGAGTTTGAGCAGATCCTGCCAGCGCTTGCCCCTGAAGCAGGTCTGCACATGACCCAGGAAGGTGAGGTTCTGCTTCCTTGAGTAGGTCTGGGAGAACAGGTCCTCAAACGCCTCCCGCAAAGGGAGCAAGATCTGCTTGTGGTCTACTGGCTTGTACCTTTAGACAGAAAATAACAGTTTTAAACTGGAGTTTCCCTCCAATATAAAACTTCCACCACCAGCCATGATAAAGAAACACTCTGCACTCCTATTCTGTTACTCAGAGAATGCTGGAGTTGGGAGATGCATAATTTCAAGACAACTGGGTCGGATATAGAAGATGACATGTGACCAGCGGCTGCACTGTACTTAATTAGGTACCCCTCTTGCAATCACAGTTTTCCATACAGAGTGTACCTCTGATGCAACACAAGCATTTTATTCATCAAAATGACAGGTAATATTTGACAGTAACAAGACAGGAAATCTAGTAAGTGATGGAAAACGTTGTGTTTAGGTTCATGTTGCTAAGGAACGATTTGTGTGCCACTCACCCTCCGAGCAGGTCGGCAGTGTCACTCTGCTGGTTCATGTTCACAACCCGCAACCTGTGTCCTGGATTGAACAAACAACAGGGAACATTTGGACCAGGAGACAAACCAGGTGCATTGATTGCTAGATTCATTTTCATCAAAAACACTTTATACTGTATATCAGTCAGGAGCTATTTGAGGTTCAAGGTCATTTCAACATGTGGACAGGCAGAGCCAGACCTGTGACTGTGGCCAGGTGTTGTACAGTGGAGGTCTTTCCAGTTCCGGTCTCTCCCACCAGGAGAACAGGCTCCCCTTTGGCCACACACACACTCAGCTGTTCCAGCAGCACAGCAGAAGGACGCGTGGCAGCAAAAGTCTGGTTGGCCCTGTCCATGGCAATGAGAAACATTTATTATGATGACATATTGGATTGCATGTGTTGTAAGTAGATACTGTTGTCACAGTCTAACCCCCTCAACCATAAAATATTTATTATTTAAACATGCTTGAAGGTTAAAATACATAAAAATTAAAAATAAAGTTACACCACTTAGTCAGTTCATTAAATGTGTTGGATACAGCTGATAAATGCTTAGCGAATATACGATGCCTATTATGTTTGTGTTTCTTAGTTCTATTGCATTTAAATACATTTGTAAACGTTTCCATGGAAGTCGAGAGACATCATCTTATCTTGATCACAGGTTAAATATTTTACTTTTTATGGATTAATATAAAGAACAGAAAAAATGATCTATCCACACCCGACTGTGTAGAGCTTCTTTGAACTATTTGAAAGTAGTCTCTATGGAAACTATACGCTGACCAGTATCAAAATCTTACAGGATTATATTTAATCAGTAAACAAAAAGCAGGTGAGTGAACAGAAGAAAGCTAAATCAAATCAATATTCAGTGATCACCATTTGCCTTCAAACAGCATCAGTTCTTCTAGGTACACGGGGCGGAGCACACTAACCTCAGCTTTTGCATGCTACTATAAAAAGTCACATCTCCTTTGTTTTCTGACACCATTTCATATTGACTTTGGGAAAGAATCTATGTGAATATTTGGGCACGGCTTGATGGCTTTGTTTACTAAAATGTAGTTTCAAATCAATCCGATGTTTATTCAATTTACCAGCAGGGGTCTATTTAGTCCTAGCAGTAGGTGAATGTTGGCACAGCAATGAGCTGATGCATGCATGGAGTAAACAGAGGTCAAAGGGGGCCGGTGCGCAGGATGTCCCACTTACACACTCAGCTGCACCGCTTCTGTCTGCTTTCGATCCAGAGCCACTCTGCCCACTGAGGCCTTCAGCTCGGTCAGTAAGATGCCCGGCTGATACATCTGGCAGAAGTGCTGGGCCTGGAGACAAACAGCAGCCAGGATTTAAAATCATTTTGTTTTGTTTTGTAGATCATCACATAATAAGAGGGAGAAAAAAATATCTATATCTATCTAAATAATATCTATACAAAAATATCTTACAGCAATCTCAAATGTCAAGAGGTTGAAACTTTGTTTTCAATGGGATCACATTAATGTCTGAAATAGAAATTTATTCTTTTCTTTGTTTTGGTTTTTTTAAAATCAATGCTGTCGGGGGCATCTAGGCTACAAACAAAATTTTTTGCAAAAATAGGCTTGTCAAAACAATTACCTTCTCTTTGGAGATGTTGAGCTTGCTTCCAATAATCTCTGCCATTCGCAGTCGACTTTCAGGACGAGACAGCATGGCTGTGAAGCAGTCAAGAGCCTGACAAAAGAGAAAGACCATGAAAGGCATCAGTCGAACATGACTGAGCGGTACCAAGTTTAACACAACTCATTTGCTATTTTCTGGCAGCTGTGTGTGGAAGATATTTTTCTCTTGATTTCCTACTTTTGAAGAACTCAAACCCACTAACCTCTTGGAAGACATGTTGTGCTGTGGCCGATGAGGTGCTATCAAAGTTAACGTTAATCCGCTCACACCATTTCAGCAGGTCCCTGCGGAATCATAATGAAGACACACCAAGAAAAGAAAAAAAATTAAATGCATGTAACTATGATTTTTTATGAATTTGGGTTCCTTTCATTTCTCTTGGTCATTATTGAGACTGAGAACGCAATCAGAGCAAAAACCAAGCCATGAGGTCAAAGGAACTGCAGAGCTCAGAGACAGGAGGGACAGATCTGGGGATGGAACAAATATGCTTCATTGAAGAACACAGAGGGCTCCATAATTCTTCAACGGAAGAAGTTTGGAACAACCAGCCTCTTCCTAGAGCCTGGCCTGGGGGGTGGGGGGGGGGGGGGGGGGGCTTTGTAAGAGAGGTGACTAAGAACCTGTTGGTCACTGGCTGAGCTCCAGAAATTCTGTGTGGAGAAACTTCCAGAAAGAGAGCCATCAAGGCGCAGCCAACGCAATGGCTCTACACCCAATCAAAACTACGCAGGAGTGGCCGGACTTTACTTTAACCCAAGCAAAGGTTAAAACATAACAAAATGTGAAAAAAGTGAAGAGGCCTGAATCATTTTCTGAGAGCACTGGAAATAAGCGAGAATGTGGACCTAACGTACACGTATCTTCTTAAATAGCATAAACCCTAATGACCTAGACCAACAAACATAAACATTGCAGGCTAGGCTATGAGGTTAGTTACATTGATCCATGAAAAGCATATGTACTATTGAAGTGCAGAGCATGGAAACTACCAACATATTGACTTCATGGCTGAAGCTTCACCAACAGACCTTCTATGGAGAAACACAGTGAAAGCTTATGGAAAAGCACCAGGGCAGATGAGTAAGTGAGTGAGGAGGCTATAATAAACATGCCCCAGAATGACCTGTAGAATGTGTGATTCCAGCACATAGCTGGGAGAACATTCCCATCAATAACCTATCGACCAGATCAGCAGCTAGTGGAAAGCTAATTAAAGTCGTGAAGGCCGCCACTGCTGACTGGCTGGTAGTGTTGATTTGGGGGATGGGGCAGCTGTAAAGGGGGCTAAAGTTTTCTATGTTTGCCCCCACTGATGATGACTGTCCTGATGAAGAGCAGCTATTTGAGAGTTATGGTGCAGAGAGGCCATGTTAAAAAGCACTCTCTCTCTTGCACAGCACAGTTCAGGGCACGGTCAAACAAACTTGACTGGGGGGGTTAAATGTGCTCGGGCAGCGGTGCGGATCGGCTAGTGTACACCCTTAGTGTTGAATGATGCTCTTTATGTTGTTTCAGTGGCTTTTTTTGGTCATTCATTTTAATTCATACAGAAAATATTGAAATTCAAAGAATTTCGGGATTTGTACAAAATATGGTATATGTGCATTTGTAGTCAGTGTTTAAAAAATGGGGTATTGATTTAGACTCAATTATCCCACCTTTAAAAGGTGAACAAAGCCTACAGCTCCATTTTGGCAACATTATGCCTTTTTTATTTATATATTTTTAAAAAGGAGTTGTATGTGACATCCCCTGCACTAAATGTCACACTGAGCATCAGCATGGGCGCTTTGGCCCACCAGACTCCACTGAGAAAAACATTTTACCTTGCAAATCATTCTAAAACACACTTCATTCAAACTGGACGGAAACAAATTATAACTGTCTTTTTTAGTCTTTCCACTGTGTCAAATGCTCTGTATTTGTATAGCACTTTTACAATTAATCTGCATTCACCCTTCACTCACATTCATTCACTGGTGGAACAGCCACCAGGGGCAATTCAGGGTTCAGTATCTTGCCCAAGGACACTTCGACATGCAGCCTGGAGAAGCAGGGGATTGAACCGCCAACCTTCTGATTGACGGGCAACCTGCTCTACCTCCTGAGCCACAGCCGCCCTCAACAATCACTAAATCTGGGTTAGTCTAAATAAACCATTAATTCACTAAAATATCTGGCTCTACACCTCAGCTGACAGCCACGAAACAGGCTGCAAAAGTGCTCCTAATGGCATTTGTAAGATTTTACCATGCCTAAAGAAACCAACCAAGACCCAACTGGACAGTATAGCTGGGTCCGACTCCCAATTATTATTTTCCTCCACATAACTCTGACTATCAGCTTGGACCTAATATTGCCATGTTTAATCTCCATATATGGTATCTTTATGTCTGCAACTCAAACCTTCAGGTAAATAGTGCCATGATTGGACATGTCAGCCACTTTAACTTGACACCTTCCCTTTTCTCTTCCTGCATGTAGCGTAAACAGAGAGTGTCGCAGCGGATGAAGGTCCCTCCACACACAAAAAGCACATTTCCTTCCATGCACTTTTCACCTACTTTGTGATGGGTTATTATTTCTCTTAACACTAGATGTGTCTAGGTCTCCTCTACATATACATATGCCCTCAGCTTCTACAGCAATGTCAAGTAGGAATTTTAAGAATTTTAAGAAGCCATAAATGGCTTTCGGGTCGCACATATATGTTCACCATTGATTGGTCAGTTGTCCAAATTTTACTCCCACAGGCTAACAGGAAAATATTCAATTGAGCAATTAACATCATATTAAACAACAAGCAAGAGCATGCAAACTTAACTATACACAAACAAGGCAAACTCTTTGAAACAGGTGTCCACAACTCATACTAGGCCCCCAGCTTGTAATGACATTTAACCCATAAAGGCTTAATCTACCCAAACTATAACTGTTTTGTAAGCAGCTGTGTTTCAATCTCTGTCAAGCCAACAGATCAGTTACCTGCCCCCCCACCACCACCAAAGACAAGCAAATTCTAAACTGAAGTATTGCCAACACTGAACGATTAATTGCGTTTGCGATATTATCGCGATATGAGAAGAGTTTTCATAATCGCTTAGGCTGCGATTACGCTCTGGTTACATAACACGCGAGAGTAAACCTGTCTGAGGAGGAAGCATCAACTTGGTACATTACACTGTACCTTGACTTGTTGTTGTATTTAATGGCCTTAAGACTGACAGAAGCTACAGAAATTTAGCTTCACACAGGGAATGAAATTACTAGCACCTGCCACCCGCGGAGAACTTGGTGGTGGTTGAAATCGTCGGGCCATCCGCTGCTTTGGCAGACAGGAAAAATGCACAACACAAAGACACGTGTAGTGTTATGGCAGCCTTGAATGACAGTACGGTAAGAGTAATGAGCGATCGGTGCCTGCGCCACACACACAGCCACCTGTCAGCTCAGGATATCTGTGAAACATCGTTTCAAACCAAACGCACAGGTCTGAAAGAGGCCCAGTCTGTCCTGAGTTACAGCCTGGTTACAGCCAGTGCGCTGCTCACCAGCATCTGAGGCATAATAATAATTCATGCATCACCTAATTTCATCATAACAAAGGCCTGAACTTCAAGAAAGAACAGTGTATGTTTAATCCATCATAATATTGTGTTGGTCAGACTATACACTGATTTACTGCTTGTCCGTTTTGAACGATACAGAAGTTAAAGCCTGGCGGTCTGTGTCTATCAAAAACTCGTCTCAGTTTCTTGCAGTGTACGTCTTACTTCAGTGGTCCAAAACTCAACGTCTTTAGTGGGAGTCAAAGCGGTGTCTAGCGTATCATTTCGCTCTCTTATCTCTGCTTCTTGTCTTTGTTTTCTGTGAATTCTGTCAGTTTGTTTTGAGGGGCGTGTTTGTTAACGCCAAACTGGTTTGAAATAAAACTCACATTCTGTCCCACAAGAAGTCCATTCAGAATAAAGCAAAAATTAGCACTACGTGATGTGTTCGTGTCTTAGCCGGAAATCACTATCTCAGGATAAGACATCACTTTACTCATTAAAATACTAGATAACGGGAAAGTAAAGAGAAAGTAGTGAGGAGGGCCTCACCTTAGTGACAGGGCTCTCCCCTCCAAAGGTGAGCTGTCATCCTTAGACTGTTGCTGCTGGCTGTGGTCAGGAGGTTGGAGGCTGCTTGTGTCCAGGTCAGAGTGTCTCTCTCCAGTTAGCTGGCAGTAGATGTCCAGGAGACGGTCTGACACCACTGTCAGCTTCGGATACCTACTGATGAGCACCTACACACAGAGACAGGGGGTGAGCTGATAATACAGGAGAAGAATTTGGAAAGATTTTTGTTATAATATTTTTACAGAGAAAATAAAACTGTAAGAAAATTAGAATTATGAAAACATATAGAGCAGAAATATTATGGGCTATGGTACTAAATGCAAACCCACGCTGTTGTTTACAATGACTCTGGCTGATTAGATTTCTAGTAAGGTTGAAGTTGGGTGGCGTTGTGCAGGGAATTCTGGGATGTCACCTAACTTTATGCACTAATAATGACAACATGGTAAATTCACCAACTTTGTCACTAACAGGTTCAACAAAACCAACAGAAGGGTGAGAGAGGGTGTCCTGAGACGTGCTCTAATTAGGCAGCCCAAGTGAAAACACCTGTGTAGGTAGACTACAGGCGTACAGGGGCCCGTTCTTCGTACGTCGCTAACTCACTTAGCTGGATTTGATTGTTGGCGATTTGGCATGATCTTGGATTGTTTGGTTCTTCGACGCTCATCCTGGACTTGCTGTCATAGCAACAGGTGCGTAAGCTTGAACCTGCTCGCGAGCAGGCTTATTTCATGTCAACAGGATTAGATCCTGGCTTTATAAGCGGAGGTGATACGGGAAGTCTTTCGCAGCCATGTCTTGTGCGTTTTTACGAGAAGAACCTGTTGCTGAAGGTGGCAGAATAATTTGAAGAGCTTTTCGAATTAATCGCGTATTGTGAGATAGACAGGATCCTTTAGCGCAGCGCGATAATATTCTTATTGAGAGATAGGCTGTCGTTTTCTCGTGAGGGTGTCATATACATCATTAATTTGTTGGAACCACACGTTAAAAGTTCGACTTCGTCGGGAGTTTTAACAGCGGCACAAACTGTGTGCATTGCCCTGAGATTCTTTGTGAGTGGCACGTTCCTTTGCACTATTGGAGATGCGGAAAACGTGCCGTCTGTCGTGCCATTCGCAAAGTGTATCTGGCACTGAAGCAGTTTTTCGGGGGTTTTGTGGTATTTCCAAGCCACTTCAGACCACAGGTTGTTCATGTATTTCACTTTCACTTGTTCCCATGTTCTAGTGGGTCCTGAGGTGGCTCTGACATTAAGCAATTATGAAATTATTAAAATACAAGAATATGTGATAGAACCATAACATGGAGCACTTACGCATTTAATTTGTCTGCAACTTTTTGCCAGCCCTCTCTCCTGGCTTTTGCACACTTTGAGGTGTTCCCTGGCGTTTTAATTAAGTTTTCAAATTCTGTATATCCTTCTAGTAATAACTCTTGCTCTGCTGCGGAGAAGAACTGAGCGCGCTCTTTGGCCATGGTGAACAGCCAATAGCAGCGTTGCTGATCAATGTTTCTACTATCGATACATGTCCCCTTTTAAACCAGTGCATGAACGCGCAATTATCTCCGATAACTTAATCCAGCTATACTAATCATAACCGGCAGGTGCTTTCGAAGAACCCAGTTAGCCAGATCATGATTAGGCCGATGATATTATCTTGGATGTCTCATTTGATCTCGGATGTTTTAAGCAACGTACGAAGAACGGGCCCCAGGTCTGTAAAGCAAACAACACTCACCTTCTTCAGCTCCTCTCGTGTCATGTTGCCCATTTGCAGCTTGGTCCAGTACTTGTCCAGCAGCACCGCATGAGAGCTCTGTGGTTTGTGCCAGCTGCCACCACTGTAGTACATCCTGCAATACACAAGCATAAACACGTCCAACAAACTTTTGTACTTTCCCGTGACAAACAATCACGGCCTCTTCATGTGCAGTTTGGCCAGGCATGCAGATTGATTGATAATCTGCATGCCTGCCGTTTGATGAGATGTTTATTTTGTTGATGCAAATGGAGCCCCGACTAAGTACTGAGTGCATAAATTAACCTTTTCAGAAGTTTTCAACTTTTCAGAAGGATGCCATTTCTGTATTAAACATTCTTTATTTTAATAGTTTATGATTTGGATTTTTGTTTTCCATGAGCTATAAACTGTCATCATCTAGATTAAAATAAAACTGAATATGTAATAAATCTAGAATATATGAAAGTATAACATTTTGACTTAAATTAAGAGAAAATTTTACTTTTTCACTATTTTTCTAACGCCACATCATCTCAGAGCAGGACAGTGCCAGTAAAACAGGTCTAACGATTTAAAATAAAGTTAGATTCTAAAAAATGATCTTGCTCAAGCAAATCGTTCTATGACAAGACTGGACTGACTTATGTTAAACCTAAGACAGCCACCCTATCCCCAGGCTATCTCTGAACATGGTAATAACCAGCTGACCTGGTGACCAGTGGCAGCAAATGATATAAAAAAGGAAAACAATGATTCATAACTTGTGGTTTGTTAACATTTTTTGAGAGAGCAACCTGTTGGAAATATTTTATGGCAGTGAGGACGCGGTCACTCGTCCAGCTCTTCAGCTGGAAGTTGTTGCACTCCTCACTAAGTTTTTCCAGTACATTTTTTTCTGCTGGAGTGAATGGAGCTGAGTGGTTTGGTGAGTTTGCTTATTCAGCCAAGTTTTTTAGTTTGAAAAAGGTCACCCAGAATTCATTGTAAATAGGTCACACTTAAGATAGTGCAGTAGTACAGAGGTTTGTGCAATGAATTCATTTAAACAAGTATGAGATCTGGCTATTAGTTTGATCTAAGCCATAGTCAAAGGGAAACTTCAGATGCAGCCAAGACAGGCTTTTGACCTTGCCTTCGACTGTGACTATTTAGAACAGGTACAGAATAAACACCTTAGAAATGGTCAGCATCTAGAGACTTTAACACAGTAAGAAGATCAGGATTTTCAGGCTCCTCATGGCTCATGGTTTTTAGAGGTGGGATGCGCATGTAGCCTAAACAGCAAGAACATGACTTTATTTTATACAAGATCTTGACACAGTCGGACTGTCAGGAGCCACACCCAAATAGTGATAGACCAGATTCCCACCAAAAAGCTGGGAATAATCATTTCACTCCAGTGCATATAAATGTTCTAAATGCACCTGCATGCACCTTTAGCATGTAATGACATTCTTACCTTCTTGTGGCAAAGAACTGAAATCCTGGAGCAACATCGATACAATCCTCCCGCCCTGGAATCATCAGCTTTTTGTTCTCCATCAAAGGCAGGAGCACAGATATCTAAAGAAAAAGAACATCCCAGTGCAGCTGGTTTGTCTTCATGGTATATTCACAACAGACAGGTCTAGTACTAAGAAGGTTTGGTACTAAAATCATCTGCCTATTAACAATCTATTCAGAAAATGCATTCTATAGAGTTCTCAAGTTTTCCACACACCACATCCAGAGGGGCGTGGTCGATGTCTTCTAAGAGGATCCACTGGCCTTTAGAGACAGCTTGTGTCAGCGTTCCTGGCTGCCACACAAACTTCCCTGGTATGTCAGTACAACGGTACATCCCCAGCAGCATCTGTGAAACAAACACAACAGATTCACATAGCTTCAGCCCTCCATCTAACTAACTGTTACTGTACACCAGTGATTTTAGATCTCACATCTCCAGTTTCTAATGCAGGCTTCATGTTAAACTGTTAGCTACGGCAACAGCAGAGGTAAGTCTGATGACATCACTATGACATCATAAGGGTTATTTGTTCTAACTTTGGAAAGTGGCCCTTCCTTTTACATTGACTCCATGCTCCCTCACCTTGCTGTCAGTTTGATCCCCAAGTTGGACCTTGAGGATCTCTGTAGCTTTTATATGTCCTGTGACAGCAGCCATGAACTCTACCAGGGCAGTTTTTCCACAACCTATAGGGCCCTCAAGCAGCACAGGCTTCTGGGAAGCCACAGCCAAGGCCAGTCTTCTCAGATTACGGCAGGTTGAATCCACCAGCACCAGATCATTTTGGTTCATCTGCAAATAGAGATCAACATTATGACCAAGAAGGTCAACAGCAGAGACGATTGTACGTGGAAACCAAAGGATACACACCTGGTCAGCATGCCTAGGCACTATCCTGGGTAGGACAACACCACAGACTGCCACAACATTCTGGGACAGGTCCTCTGATACCACCTGGCCCCTGGTAAACTTATTAGCTTTCTCCTGGCGCCACATGACAGACCCTTGATTGGCTAACACCAAGGCTTGTTCTACCTCCAGCTGCTGAGATTCTTCCAAAGCCCTAAACAAGGAACAAAGCGAAAGTATGGTAAAGTAGTTTGAGTGGTCTGTAGACCAGAGAAGCACTGCATAAATACAAGTCCATTTACCAAATCAAATATTGAATATATACTGAATATACTAAAAATGTCGTGTGTTACAGCCATTACAGATTCTGAAGAGTGCCACTGAAACAAAACAATCCATAATACTCTACTAGATATGACAATAGGTAAAGGAAAGGTACATACTTCATTTTCATGTGCAGGATTTCATCACTTGAAAGCACCTTTCTCAGAAAGATGGTTTTCTGATTATCAGTCATATGAGAGACCAGCGCTAAACAATGGGCCGTGTACCTGTGAGGGACAAAGGGAAAACACAGCGCGTTTCTTTGTTGAAGTATCAGCTTTTTAAATAACATTATTAAAGCTGCTTTAACAACTCAATGTAGGGCTGAACAATAAAACAATAACAAAAATAATTGATTTTAGTCGCTTGAATATACATATACAAATTAGGACTTTTTTTGAGGAGATGTTTATTTTGTTGAGGAAAAAGGACTGCTTTATTTGCTTTATTTTACCCGTGCATATCTGTTGACAAAGATGTTATCAGAATTGTTTTGAAGTGAAGATTATGTGAAGTGATCCACTGTTTAGCATCAATTGCCGACCATAAAGAAGAGTTCAAACCACAATTAACCATCAGGTTTCTTCAACTTCCACTCAGGAGCAAAAATCAGCCTTTAAACTCAAAAAAATAACAATTTGATACTTTGTGATAATTATTGATATTGAAAAAATATGAAACTTTATCATGAAAACATTTTTGGCCATATGGTCCAGCTCCAGCTCAGTGTAAACACATAGATATGAAAGGAAAATATTTGAGGGTCTTAAAGCTGGGGGAAGGTAAAGTTGGAGAAACAGTCAGGCCTCTCTCACCAAAACACTTCCAAACAGAGCTCACACAGGTCGACAGGCAGGTAGGCCAGCCAATTAGCTGGCTTTATTACATATTGCTGCGACAGCAACAGATAACGATTTTTGTGTTACTGCCTTTGGGATGCACTGGGACAGGCCCGTCGCGACAGGACAGGCAAACCAAGCAATTGCTTGGGGCCCCGAGCTGGACTGGGGCCCCAAGACAACGACTGTTTAAGAATAAAATGCAACGACAAACTGTGAGAGCCCGCGCCCCTTTGATAGATAGTCAATGCAGTAAAGTGCAATGACACTGTTATCGGAATCCCCCTCAAGGGGGGCCCCTCTCAGTAGTCGCTGATAGGCTGACAACAGCGCTAAACATTTTATCTCTGCTGCTCAGTGTGTGTGTGTGTGTGTGTGTGTGTTTTCAAGTATGTTGGATTTAGTTATTGTGCACTTTTTTAATGTATATTTGATTTTATGGTACAGTGGTGTTTTTTGCAAATGTTCAATTGTTGAAAATGTTCAGATTTTATGCAATAGCAGTATTTGCACTTTATTTTTATTTATTTATGCACAGTATATGCAACAGCAGTCTTTGCACTGTGAACTTTTATTTATGCACAGTATATGCAACAGCAGTATTTGCACTGTAAAAAAAAATTATATAAAGTGTGGGTGAACTTTAACTGTATGGCTATGCTGTGGTTCCTGTAGGCTTTGCGTGCGTGTGTACGGGGCGGTGTTGCCAACTATTTTCAATGGAAAGTAGCTAAAGCCTGATGACGTCATGCGTCATTAGCATATTAATGACGTCATCGCGTTGTATTTGCATTCTGCCTAATTTGTTGGTACTGTAGCCTACTTCAGTTTATAATAACGGTTATCTCCCCTAAACCGTGCTCATACTGTTTATATAAGTATATAGCGAATGTCCAGTAAATATACGATCTGAAGTCGGAGAGTTCAGAAACCGAACCGGAATGAACTAAAACTCTGATCAGTAGTGAATTTAAGCGCGCATGCCAAGAAAAAAGCGGTCAAATTAAATGTTTTGAATTAAAACAAAGGAGAAGACAGCTGCTATGTGATCACTGATTGGTTCCTTCTAACACAGCTTGCACATGCGCAGCTCATTCATGTCTATGTTTGCTGGCGTGCAGTCAACAGAATGTGCTGCTCCTCTCAGCCGCTCACTGACTGAACAGACGCAGCGGGGAAGTAAGACCTCACACTAGCAGTACTGGCGATATTTGGAATTTTGAAAGTTGCAAAGGTTTGTCCAAAAGTCAGCTAGATTTGTCAGCTAGTCAGCTTTTTTGAAAAAATGTCAGCTAAAGGTGTCTGAAAAGTCAGCTAAAAATAGCGACAAAGTCGCTAAGTTGGCAACACTGGTACGGGGGTGTGGAGGGGGGGCCTCCATGTCCATTTTGCTTGGGGCCCCCAAATTCCTTCAAACGGCCCTGCACTGGGATCAGGATGAGTATGTCAAAAAATGCTGTGTATAAAGTGCTTGTAACAAACAAAAGTCAATAACTTTGTGTTAATTTTTAAACTTGGGAAAAACTATATGTGCAACTACTTTTTAATTAGCTGAACTGACTCAGGGTTAGGGGTAATGCATTTTAATTTAGACATGCCAATGATGGTGGCTTTGCAGCCAATTTGCCTCAGTATGTTAACACTGGCTCTGGAGCTCTGGAGTCTGGATATGTGGTTGCGAGTCACCTGCTGCCCCCGTGTTCCTGCTCGACACCCTCTGCTACAATTATTGTTACTAGTCCTATTGTTATTATTAATATTACGATTATTATCATTAACTCTACTATAAATATCTGTGCCATTTTTAATTCAGTCTATAGCAACATCACTTCTTTCCTGTCTGTACCTCTGTGTGTATATTGTGTTGGCTGCCTCCCTCCCCTCTATCTCTCTCTCACTATGCACCCCCCCAACCCCGCCTCTAAAAAGGAAGTTTTTCCTGTCGCCTAGTGCTGCTCTTAGTGGGAATTTTTGGGCTTCTGTAAATAACATCACAGGGTACGGTGTAGACCTGCTCTTTGATGAGAAGCGTTCTGAGATAACTGTTGTTGTGATTTGGTGCTATATAAATAAAATTGAATTGAATTGAATTGAACTTGAGTTGTTGTGAGTGCCCTCTCTCTGGCATTTCTCTGTAGTAGGTAGTCCAGGAAGTAAACAGATGTGGATGAGATTCTCCATTGTTGTTTTTTTTCCCTTTCTTCTTCACAAAACCAGTAATTAGCAAATGTTTGTGTAACCCGCTCTACCTCCTGAGCCGCCCCCAAAGAACACGCTTCCGTAATAAATGAGTCACCACGAGACCCTGGACCATCAAAACAATACCAGGACACTGAAACTGAAGCAGCTAAATGGAATTCAGCCAAAATAAATTTTTTTACTTATTTTTAATTATTTACATCTGCGCTTCTAATACTGTACATCTTATCCGTGAAAAAGGCCTACTGTAGAAAATGTAACTATACTTGAAATAAATAATTCATTAGTGAACATCTATCAAAGCCACATGATCATTGTGTTTGTGACGGCTTTGAAAAAAATTACCAAGAAATAAAAAAACTACTTTGAAATGAATAAAAGTACACATAATGTTGTAATGCAAGTTTCAAGTTTTCGAAAATTGACTTTCAGAACTTAAAACTCAGAAAATACTACAGTTTATCTTAAATAAAAAACAAGGATGGTATTTTAGAAAGTGGAGAGCAGTAATGTTACAGTTGTGTCAATTTGCTGTAAATGGGCTGAAACATACAAACACACCCACAGACTTAGAAATAAACCCAGTTGCTTAACTTTAAACATTCCTGAACTGACCCACACCCACAAAGACATTAACATTACTATTTCTGGATTTCCGCAAATGAAACAAACTGACCCATGAAACAAACTGACCCATGAAACAAACTGACCCATGAAACAAACTAACCCATGAAACAAACTGTGTTTAAGGATGTTACCCTACAGGTACATACCATCGGACCATGACATCGCTGGTGAGCAGCTGTGACACGCAGGGACTCCAGTCCCAGAGCATTCGAAACTTGGCACAATCACTCTGGAGGAAACGGAGGGTGGCGTCCATGAGGTCACGCAGCTTCATCCGCCTGGGGCCATACTGAACAGCTGATGACTCTTCACTGGTGAAGAAGAGCCTCTGAAACACTGGGGGGGCACTGTTGAAGTACCTTGCAGCAAACCTTATGGAGAGAAGCAGAAAATTAGGCAGGGACATAGCCTGTGGAGATACTGACATAAATTTCTGTACGATCCCCTAACTTACGCTGTGTTTTGAATCACATGCTAATGTGCTATTTATATCAAGCATGATGTCAAACTGAGTATGTAGTTTGTTCCAACTGCATAGTATGTGGATTCTGTGTGCGTGAGAAAAGCCTGGATGTGTCCTAGGCTAGCAACCATTTTGGAGGATGAGCCACTAGCTTAATGGACATACTCAACCACCCCAAAACACATTGGCCCAATCCCAATGTCCACCCTCACAGACTCACAGACTTTGAGGCGCGTTCCCAGGAAGTCTGTGAGGGCTTAGGGCTGTCTTACTGTCAAATCGTCAAGCGCATCTCTCGCGGTCATTTTAAGCCCTTTTTAGACCCTTTTTGTAAGTCTGCATTTCTGCAGACTTTGGCTGAGGGAACTGCCCACAGTTCAGTAAATCCGCGTTATAAGAGAAGAAGAAAACAGTAAACAAACAAGCATCAACACCTACACTGATGTCAGAATTGTTAAAAGTTTTCTTAACTTAAGAGCCTGGAGGCTTTTAAGAAGGGCCTAAAGACTTTTCTATTTCAAAAGGCCTTTTAACAGTCATGGTTTTAAATCTTTTGTTACTGTGTTTTTATTGCGATTGTTGAATTTTGTTATATTCTGGAACTGTTTTTAACCCCTTGTTGCTGTAGCACTTTGAGATTTCCCTGAAATGTAAAGTGCATTATAAATAAAATTTATTATTATTATTATTATTATTATTATTATTATTATTATTATTAAGATGCTACATAGAACACATGAAGTCAGAGGAATACAATAGCCTTATTACACACTTAGTTTATTCAACTATTTATTTAGTTTTTGCTTAATGATGCTGTTTGACCAACAATAGTGTCTTGATTATTGACATTTAGGCTACCTCTCCTCCTCTCTGTAGGGTGAGAGCCTGCAGGACTTAAAAATAAGCCAAAAACATAAAATAAAAAGTGTGCAACGTGTTTCAGCGTCGTCAAGGTAACGTGATAAAGTGGCAAAGTGCTGCCCCGTGTTCCTGTTTACAGCATTTTGAGCCCTTGCAGCCTCTTGAACTCAGTCACTTTCCAAGCTTAGGGGGGGTCATTGGGATTGGGCCATTGCGTTTCTTCAGACTTTGCAATGGCTATTATGTGATACAGTCACATGACTGTCTTGCTTGAGTATATTTGAGTGTAAATATATGCAATATGCAGTACATTCTGAGCATTAAGTAGGGAGTAAAGGCAGCCTTAGTTTATTGCTGCTTCAGCAATCTCATTTTTAGTTTTTGCATTGAAACCGAAGTCATTCATATCACATGGTCCATGTTGCATGCCTGGGGTGCATGAAGACTCATGGAATACTACAATAACTGCCCTAATGCAGCTTTGTACACATTAGGTAATGGTGGGCTGTAAACTGCAGCATGACCGCTGACCCTAAGGGCTCCAAGAGCCCCAGGTTCACTGTGTTTGGCTTGTACCACAACATTTTTAGAAATCCATTCTTAGAAATAAACCATCTGTAATGATTTCATGGCTTAAAATTATTGTGTGCAAACAGTGCAAATTGAAGAGAGTCCACTTACGCCTGTGCATCAGGACTGATGCCGAGGACTTTGCTAAGGGCCACACACAGGCGCTCATGGAGGTCATGGTTGATCCTGCCACCAGCTTTGACCTTCTCTGCATTCCGCTCCAACAGGTCGAGAACCAGCGGTCGCAGGTGCCGAGCAATCAGCAAAGTATAATCCTTCTCAATCAGCAGCTGAGCCAAACACTCCAGAATACACTGCCTGTCCCGCTGGCTCCATATCTGAGGACAGATCACACAACAGGAAGGTCCAAATTAAAATACTGACTGGATTGCATTGAAATAAACGCCATATATAGATGAATATTTACATCCTAGGTATTAAAAAGGCAGCAAAACAGTTTGAATGGCACAACGTATACTAAAATGATTTATTATCAAGTCAGCGACTACTGACATGTGAGAGGAAGGTTAACGTCACTACATGCTGCACATAGGACACGTTTTGAGACACAGTGTGAAAATAAACAACTGTAAGCACATTGTTTTATTCCATCCAAGCCAGGAATGAACACATCTTACCTGTTTTGACAGATATTGGCTCAGTTCGTTATGACTTTTATCAACATGTCTGGATATGGTGCTCAGTGATGGCAGGCTCAATTCTAAATTTTCCATCGTCTATTTTGTCGCATCTGGAGGAGCGATCTACAGCCAAAACACGCTCGCGCTGTCTCTGAACAGGTGACCTGGTTTACTTTTATTAAACCAAACTGTGAGCTTCATCACGCGTTTCACTGTCTGAGGTTAATCACAACACACAAGCACGTTCCCGTCACTGGCGTTAAAATCCCGTCCACATGTGAGTGAAGCACAAATCCTTCCGGGTCGGCTCGGATGTCCCCCACAGCGTCGCGCTCTGATGACGCGCGCGGACAGCGACGCCAGCACAGTCCAGATTCCGCGAGCGAACAACTTTCGCTCGAGCGTCCTGCCATATCTGCTGCTGTTTAATGCTTTCGTTAACGTCAGTTTGCTGGGTGAGGACGTGAACCGCTGGAGAAGACCGCGTGTGGCGGTACATTTGCCTCCTTTAGGGTTTCACTCCTGTTTTAACAAGATATTTTGAAGCCGCGGAGCTGCAAGAAAACACCATGGATGTATAAAGAGAACCCACCCACAGCAGTGACAGACCGCGGGAAAATGTCGTTACTTCCTGTGCAATGAAGTCTTGGCGCGACATTACAGTTGTAAACAACAGGAGGACACACAACAATACGGAAACAAGTAAGTTAAGCCAAACACTTTAAAGTTAGCCTACTGTAATATGCGTTTTATGAATGACTGGCCGGTGCATAGGGTTCAGATTAGCATCCATAATTTAGCGAGTGGGCTTCACCGGTTCGGCGTCCCAAAAGTCATTATTGGTTAACAATGTGTTAAGTTAACGTTAGCAGTTAAGTTGAATATGCACCCAACGCGGGTTTATCTGAGCCATGCTTGTTTATTAACAACAATAAAATATCCACTAAGGGAAAATATTAAGATGTTCTCAGCAATGTCATTGATTTATGCGTTTCTTGATTAAAAATAAACTATGAATACCTTAGTGGCGGGATAACTTTAAGGTCAGATTTGTGTTAGCGTGAAGTGGTAACGTTAGTCAAATGTAATTACTTAAAAGTAATATAAAAGTTTGTACAGTAACAGTGCTACGTTGGGTTTGCCCTCCATTCGTATGTGTCTATTTTGCATTAATTGATTAAAGGAGCTTAAAGCCGTATTGGTTTAAGGAGTTTAAGAGGTAATGTTAGCTTTAGTAACGTTGATGTTAGCTTGAGCCAGAGCGCAAATTGTCAAAATCTGGTTAACCAAAGGCAGAACGTTCAAAAAGAAGCAATATTTAGTCAATATAAACATGGAACTCAACAGTTAGTTATATGCTACCTCTTATTTAGGATGTCTTCCTTTCTTTCTGTCTGGAGGGCTTTGTTCTTTTCTGTTCACGTAACGTTACGCGTTAGTGAACAAAAGAGGTCTAAGCTAAGGCTCAGCTAGACCACTCACTATCTTAATCATGCTAACAACACAGTGATTAGCCTGTTTTTATTCCTAACGTTACAGTTAATAACGCTACAGTGTGTTAACCTCCTCGGTGATTGGATACGATCTGCAGGAGTGAGCAATATATGCTGTCTTACATTGCGATAACTTTACCAATAGCGATTATTTACATAGTACCTTATCTGGTAAAATCAATTGTGAAATTGCTTAGTGAAGACAGAAATATACATTTTGACAAGTTTAGTATACAAAGTACCTGACAAATAATAATTCATATAAAAATGCAATATTTCCAAAACCATTAGAAAATACATTGTAAGATGCTTGCCCAAAATATAATTCATTGCTAAAAAATAAAATCAGGTTTTTTTTTTAAATATTGGAGTGAATATGCTTTTCCCTTTAGACATAAAGCACTCCTACTGTTGATTTATAGCATTGCCCATTACAACCAGACATAATAATGACTTGTGATTATGATAATGGTAAGAGGATGGAAGAATCTCTGACAGTTTGCACATCTTCAATTACTGACTGAAACTCTTTTGTTCAGACTGCACCTTGGCCCATAAATAAAAACTAGCTTAATAAATGTTCGAGCTCTCCTCTCTGGCAAGAGGCTGCGGTCCATCAGGACCAAAACCTCCTGCCATCGAAACAGCTTCTTTCCGTCTGCAGCTAGCCTCATTGACAAGGCCCGGGTCCCTCACTGACATTCCCCCCTTTCAAATGATATAAATTTCTCTGCATGTCTAAATCTTACTTCAGTTTATATCATGCAACCTGACACATATTTGATGTTAATAGTTAATCATTCAATGTTGTTCTGTATTTTTATATTTTGTCAATTTATATTTTTATGTACACAATATTCTCTTCTGTTTTATATAACTCACATTTGTTTAGTCCATATTTATATATTTCTACGTTTATTTATGTCAACTGTATGTTTGTCACACACAAGAGACAGAGTTAAAAATCAAAGCAGCAGAGGTCAAAATATCCTGGCCCTACGTTATGCAACAATAGTGTCTTTCTGCGCTCAGTGTATCCATCAGCCTACAGGCTAATCTCCAACCTGTGTAAAGTGTGTTTTGGTTGATATTTGTATGCTGTTAATAACTACTGATTTTTGTTTTGTTTTTAGGAACTCCTTAAGAAACTGAGCCACCGAGAAACTTGAAATTATGGAGCATTGGAACACTGACACAGACGATGCATCTGGTTGTAAGTATAAGGTTATGATATTAACATGCACGTTTTATATTGTAGTCCTGCATTTGTGTATTATGAGGAAATCTGGTTTGTAATAACTAAGATGACATACATTTATAATACTACATATATTTATAATAATGTGTACTATTCACAGTGTTGGCACCTAATGTCAATGAAAATTCTGTGGATATCTACGATGGCCTGGACATCGGTTCCACCAGCAATGCAGGTTAATATTTCACTTTGTTGTGCTACAGCACAATATTATTACTACTAATAATATTGTATTAAAGTGCGTCCAGCACAGATTTGTTGTCCAACTCTGAGACTTTACAATATTGATCTGTCTAATTTTTTGTGCTATCTTGGTTTATTACAGAGAAGTCATCTCCACATGCTTCTCAGCTAAAAGAGTCGATGGATCTTTATGAAGAAATCATCACAGAGGAACAGCAGAACAGAGAGTCAACATACTCTGAGGTCAGTTGTGCTCCATGCTTCGTTTCTCTCTTTTACCTGTTACAATAGGCCTTTCAGACTGACTGTGAGGGTTGAGATAAACCTGTGTTTACTGTTGGTGCACAGAGATCCTCACACCTGTTTTTGTTTACTTTGCTCTGCAGCCTTGTTCCCAACCTATATTTTTCGCCAGTTGGCAAGCATCGAAATTCATTCTCTCTACTTAACCCATCCAAATTAGGAGCAGTGGGCATCCACTGTGCAGTTAGGGGTCAGGGCCTTTTACAGGGGCACCTTCGGTAGTGCCCAGGAAGTGAACTGGCACCTCTTCAGCTAACAATCCACTGCGTATGATTGGTCCCCCCTAGGGCTAGACAAAATGGCCAAAAATGTTATCACAATAAAAACTTTCATATCATTTGATATCAATAATTATCAGGAAAAATATCTATCTATTACAAAGCCTTCACAGGTAAAAATAAGTTACTATATCAGTACGCCTGTGTGTAGGGTAAACATGTAAAAAGGTTAATTTAATCTGCTCTGTCCTCAGTCTGTTATCCTGATGTTTTATACAAGCAGAGCTAACGTTAGCTTGGCATTAGCCAAATGCCAAACAAGCTAAATAGAAAGTTGTTTGTCTGTAGCACAGACTGGTCTGTACTCTTAAAATCTGGCACACTGTTGTAAACTCAGCTGCTGGCTGAGACAAACCAGCCACTTCTCCTTCTACCAGTAGGAGGAGGGACTGATACTGAAAGCAGATAAATGGGATATCCTATTTAAAAAGGGTCCTGAATGGTTTTATTAAATAGTGTTACTTTTGTAAAAATATTTCAGGCAGGTGGCTCATTGCCGCCATAAATAGGGCTGGGTATTGTTCAAAGATGTTCGATACGATCGATACCTCGACTTAGATACCGGTTCCTGAACAATACTTTTTTCAATATCAATTTTATTCACAACAAACGGAGAACCGTTGTTGTTTTGTATAAAGTAACTTAATTATCATGTCATTATCATTAATAGTTTATTTTAATAATTGTTCCTTTGAAAAATATTTATATTTTCAATGTAACATCGGCCTATATTGTGTTTTTGTTGTTTTTATTCCTCTTTCTTTAGTTTTTCTAATGTCATTTCATTGTTTATAAATTTTTTTTTTTATTGTTTCTATCTGAATGTGCACTCTGGCATCATTGCCTAAACATTCATGGCAACAGGCCTGAGAGAGAGAGAGAAATCTCTCATCTCATGGAAAGTTTCTGCCTCTACATATCAAAGTTTCCTCACTAGAGGAAGAGGTGGGCAGGCGACAACTATCACAATAGAAAGGAAACTCTTTAATCTGCTGCAGCAAAGTTGCAGACATCAGCCCAAGGATCGGTACGTGATGTCACTATCACACAGAAGCGCTTTCTGCCGGCTGCACATTCTGGTCCGTGTGTGGCGGTGGCGTCACTTAACTGATCCTTGGGAAAATGTAGCGTGTGTGGAAGCTACCGCACTGCTACGTCAATAAAAGAGCTTTGATTTGATTCAGAAAACAGCAACGCTGCCACCAAGCTACTGAGAAATGTCGTTAAACAGTGGTGCTACTTGTAGCGACGCTGCTGCCCAACACTGCTCGTACGGTGGGCGTGTTGAAGCAGCTCGGTGGCAGCAGGGCGCTGAGACGATGATGCACCGGCTCTGTCTTGTTGCAGCAAAGACGGAGCGACTTTCTGCTCTTAAGTTTATTCCACGCACAGTCAAAGGCTTCACCAGGTTTGTCGTGTCGTCTCTTGGCAGCAATATTGCATCGCGCGCTGTTGCATCAAGCCACACTTTTGATTTTCTCTACGTCTTTTACATCCACGAGCCACGTCTCTGTGCGTAACCGGCGTGAAGTAGTGTTTACATCACCACAGCCAATTACAATTACAATTACAATTACAATCACTTTTAGATGTGGGCACATCAAGAATGCTGCATGCTTATTGGCTCATTGACGTTAACAAGAACCCTTTAGGTATCGAACTTTGGTACCGAGAGACAAGGCATTTTTTGATGCGGTCTGTGGTATTGAGGCAATTCGGTCGGTGCCTAAAAAGTATTGAACTCGATACCCAGCCCTAGTCATAAAACACCTGTCTTAGTTGGTGTTCAGACAAGCTATGTAGTGGTTTATAATACTAAGGAGGTTTACTGCTCTGGAACAATACGATTTTTTTTATCTTTGATTGTGAGGTAACCAATCAAGTCATGATGTGTTGGCTAACACATCATGAGTGCCTTGCTGGATGATGTCACATTGAATTGAGGCAAATGTTGAGTTTGCTTGTGTGGAGCCCTCAGCATCAAGACTCCTGCTGAGCCCACGTATGATGGGCTGCATTTTGCATTGTCTGGCAGAATAGTTTGGTTTAGTAGTGACCTGCAGACCCAAGTCTGGTGAACGGTGAAATGCAATTACGATAGATTTCTCTCTGACCAACAGTCTGGTGTGACTTGTCAAGTAAGGCTAAGCGTTGTTCATTAGTTTCCGTCATGCACAGCATTTGTGTTGTTTACACTTGTTAAAGGTATAACAATTTACTTTATATATCTCACAATCTTTTCTTTTTTTTGTTTGCAGTTGAAGTCCAGATTCCACGCCGCTCAAAACCAAATTAAAGAGTTGCGCAGGAGACTGGAGCAAATGGAGATGCAGGTTTGTTTTGTCTTCCTTTTTTCAGCTGTTGGGTATGAAACAAAGATAACCGACAACACGGTGCAGGACGAGAGAAGTGTGGCAGAAGTTAGCAGACAGAGAGTGATGGACTTCCCATGACAGGATTCATAACTTGGATTCATTTTGAAAAGATGTTGTGACTCTTTTGAACTGACTAAAGAAACATAAATAATCAAGGCAGGACACATTCAGACTTAACATGTGCTTCAAAGGTAACGGGAGTCGGCACTTAAATCCCGATCGAATTGTGGAGAATCTAACCGATCTAACGATGTGCAGCATGTCCAGACAGACATATCGATGTTAAGTTTAAACATTAATATATGGATTAACCATCTAAGCAGCTTAGAAGCAGCTAATGCGAGCAGCCCCAAAGAACTTCTATAAAAACCAGACCAGGTGTTTAATGGAGACCTGCCTTTATTTGTCAAAATGTGGTCCCACGCCATGGCCAGTAAACGGGTAGGCGGCTTTTTGGGACTCGGTTGTTAATGGAAGTTATACAGTAACCTTTAATCACAGCTCTGCCCTCCATGAGGGGCTTGACCAGTAGGAATCCAGTATTTGGATACAACTTAAACCTGGTTCACACCATCAGATTTTGGAAGCTACTTTTCACTGCTAAACACTTTTTACTCCCCTCCAGCTCTCTGTAGCTCAGACAGTCCCTGCTACCTGCGTGTGCTGACCCATTCTTTCACCCATACTCTCTAATTGCTATCTTTATAATAACAAACAACAGCTGTTTCCTGTGTAGCTTCGTGTCATTTCCCGTTTCACAATTCATGTGTTTTCTTGACAAAACGTGGTTTGGAGACCAGCCGTCGAGCGACACAGCCACTGTCAGCTCGTGTAGTGTGAACAGCACGGCCATCGACCGGCGCTGATGGTCGTGTAGTCTGCACGAGCCTTTACTCTCACACTCAGTTGTGAGTCAGTGGACCTGAGGAATTTTGTTTTACACGCAGGCCTCTTTGTTTAGGCTTCTGGCCTACGTGCAGGCCACTTCTTTGTTTCCCATAATGCGAGGTCCCAATGTGGTCTGATGTGGTTTTCTTCCATTCTTTCTTTCTACAGAATACAGGACTGAACACTGAGAACTACCTTCTGAAAAAGAACATCTCTGCACTTTTACGAACAGCTAGACAGGAGGTTACCAGAAAAGATGCTGAGATTCAGAGGCTGAACCAAAGGTAAGTGTTTTTTCTATTTGTTAGTTTGCTTTGTTATTTACTGGTGACTCATTGTAATTGTATTATTTATTTTACAATAAAATATGTATGAATGATCCATAATGAGTTAATCTAACAATTCCAGGTAGGAATTTTAAAAGATCATGTTGGCAGTTCTATAAAGACAAGTAGCATATACGTTGTTTGGATTACCTACCCTGTGTGGTCTGTAGACAAAGAGCCACCCTGTTCTAACTGTTAAATGATTAATCAATTGTAAAACTTTGTTTTCCCCAGGTCAGCTAAAGGGCTCCATCATCATCAGTCTCATATTAATAATATGCAGGATAAAAATTCCTCCACTCGGACCTTCACAGGTAGCTGCAAAAGTAGGCCGCCTCCTCCGCCTCCCTCCGGTCTTCTGCCTCCTCCTCCACCATCCAGTCCTCCTCCCCCTCCTCCCCCTCTACCAGCCTCACCTGCGGGGGAGGATCCTCCTCCAAAGGATCCTCCTCAGCCTTCTAGGAAAGACAGCGACAGTCCCACCTGTCAGCCCAGCGGATCTTGCATCAAGATGAGAACTTCAAAAGCACCATCTCACAGTCATTTAAAAAGTTTCTCAAGGAGAGATTGTGATGTTCGTGACAAACCGACTGACCACTCTGGCAGCAAATCCAGCAGCAGTTCATCAACCCGACATAGTGAGTCAGACAAACACAAGTCCAAGTGCATAGAGGAAAAATATCAAAGTCAAAAACTATCTGAATCAACAGATAGGAAACATAAATCTAGTTCAGATCCCAACAAGGACGGTTATGCCCCTGAGAAACACAGGTCTCACAAGGCAGACAAAGAAACAGGACGAAGATATGGATCCAGGTCATGTAAAAGCAGGAACTACCTAAATGCTGAGGGGCACCACAGATCAGAGAAGGCTAAAAGCCCTCCACCAGAGATTTTACATAGTACAACTTCCTCTGATGATAAGAAAGGGAGAAGTCAAGAACGGAGACGAGATAAAGCCAAAATGTCCACATCAGACTCAGAACATAGTGCAGCTCACAGCTCTAAAGAGAGCCACAGTCGAGATCATAGAAAAAGCAAGACTAGCGACAGATATATCAGAAGCTCAGACTCAAAGGACTGGAAAAAGTCCTCTTCAAATCAACATGCTGAGAACCACAGTGATTCCTCCAAAGAGAGAGAAGGGGATAGACTTGCAAAGGATTATCAAAGGAAGGAGGATAGACGGCGGACAGAGGAAATCAGTAGAAAGCATAAGAGGAGCACTCTATCAAAGACAAGCAGGGAACGTGAGAAACGGAGATCAAAAGAGTCAGACCAAGGTAAAGCTGATGGCTGTAGTAAGGAAAAACAAGAACAGACACTAGAGGCCTTAAAAAGATCATCTGAAGAACCAAATATCAGCGAGAAAAGCTTAGTGGAGGACAATAGTCCAAACAGGAAACTGTGTTTCATGGAAACATTGAATCTAACCCTTTCACCAATTAAGAAGCCAGTGCTGCCCATCGATGCAAGCAGGGATAACCTCACAACAGTGGACCAGGTGGTTGAAAACGAAGCGGATGATGAGAGTTCACAGCCTAACGTGGAAGACATGTGTGTGATTGATGAAGTAGACAGCAGTGAATTAGAAGCAGGGTTGGAAGACGTTGCAGAAGATGTCCAGGAAAAGGACATAAACCAGAGTGAAACTCCTGCAGCTGACAAGCAACTTGAAGACAATTCAGTCCAAACAACCACAGCTCCAAGCCAAGCCCTAGATACTGCAGAGGATCCTGTGACTGTGCCTCTCACACCAAAATCACCAAGGTGTACTTCTGGTGGGGACATTTCAAAAAACCATGAGCTGCCTTCAAACAGCCAGGTAGATGAATGTGGACCTCTGGAGGCTACACATGTTGGTGACATGCCCGGAAGCATGTATGAAGAGCACACGAGCAATTCTTTACAAAAAGTAAACCCTGGAAATAATACGGATCAATCTGTTGCTGTTACCGAACCTGTTGCGCTTGATTCAAGAGCAGAACTGAGGGGTAGAACTCCTAAAAGTACAGTAGAGAAAGGCCTACCTGTGGATTTAGTTGAAGATGGTGTAGCTGCTTCACCCTCAAGGGAAAATCCTCCAGCTGAAGATGTTCCCGACAAAACCGATCCCAAAAGTCAGCAATCTCAGCAAATGTCGCTACCTCAGGACGGTCAGCAAAGACTGGGTCCTCCTGCTTCCGCTTCCATTCACCAGAAAGGAACTTTTATGCAAGATGGCCCTAAAGATGCAGATGCTGTATCCAGTACAATAAGCCTGGAATCAGTCCCACAAGAAGGGCTGAGTCTTCCTGAGGCTATTTATGTTTTAACACAGGCAAATGAAGACGCCATCGACAACAGAAGCATCGCAACTGAGCCGAGTTCTTCAACCGGCTGTATCGCAGTGTCCAAAGTCAGCAGTACGACGGAGGAGACGGCCCCGCCGGAGAAGTACAGAGACCTCACTTTGACTCCTAATAAGAGCTTCAGTCCTGCAAAGATTCGGGAGAATAATGTTGAGCCTTCCAGTTCAATGCCATTACTCCATGATGAGGACTCCATGATGCGCACACTGAGCAGTCTGAAGAGAATCCCTGATGCCATAAGTCCTCTGAGGAGCCCAATACGAATCACAAAGAGAAGTCACCTCCATGTACATGGCAAGCCCGGTCATGTCAAGAGCCTCCAAAAAGGTAAAGTTGGCCTGAAAAGTATCCAATCTGTAATCCAGAAGGCTTAGTCATTTTTAAGCCTGTTATCTGGTGATCACAATTTAAGTGTCTCATTATTCACACAAACTGTTTTTGTGGCGCCCATTTAAATGTTTTAATTGGTTGTCCTTTGATAATGGTTGAATTCAGACTTTATCTTGATTGATTCAACCTCAGAACCTCAGGATGGGAAGTCATAAAATTATCCTAAAGGGTAACTCTCACGTTACACATTACTTTTGTGGCTCCTGAGGGAGCTGTGTTAAATCTGATGAAGTAATTGGGTCAGCGTTGGCTGGGGCTACAAGTAAACAGTGAATATAACGTATGTCTGGCCATTAGAGTCTGTGTCAGTGAGACTGGGTCAATATTGAATCAGCACAGTGCTTCTGGATACAGAGGCACTGTGCTGATTCAATATTGACAGGGACAAGATAGGGACCTCATAATAATGAGGTATCTTACTCAGAATTATAAGATGCTGTCAACATTCCTAAAAAAATGTCTATATGAAGGTATTTTCTTTCTCCTGTGCAGATTTCTCCAGCACAGCTGTTGATGCCAACTCAAAGAAGCTGGATGTAAACAAAGAAAACAAATATCCAGGTTCTCCTGCAAACCATGACAAGTATAACTCAGTGGACAAGTTAATTCTGCCTTCAAGTGTCTCTGACACTGAGCTGGAGGAAGGGGAAATTGTCAGCGAAAGTGATGAGGCGGCCGCAGGTTCTCCTGTTCCTGCTACCAAGAGGGCGAAGTTGGCACGACCAGTCAGAAATAAACAAAATCCTACGTCTGTGTTGAACAGGACATCTGAAGATAGGTGTGTTGCATCAAAGGAAACAAATGAAACAGCAGGTGTATCTACACGAAGTCCAAAGAGTCGTTTTAAAACTGTTTGTCCTGCAGCAACTAAAGCTTCTTTTTCCACCATAGAGGCAGTAATGGAGACATTCAAGTTGGTTCGGACCGAGATCAGAAAAAAGTACATGAAGCTTCATAAAACCTTTCCCAAGAAGAGCTTTTATGGTGTGATGGACAATTTCCAGGAGTCTTTTTTAGAATTTGTGGATGGTGCTCATTTTGTTCAAATATGCAGTCAGGAAGGGGAGCTGAAATCCAAGCTGAAGAAATTGATTGCATCTGTGTTTAGCAAAGTATCAAATAATGGTATTGTGAAACGCATCTTTGAACAGCAGGCAGTCGATCTAAAGCAGAAGTTGTGGGACTTTGTAGATGTCCAAATTGACTACTTGTTCAAGGATATTTACACAACACTAAAGAGCCTTTGCAAACCAGAAAGAGCTCAGGCTGAGGACAAGAGGCCCAGCGGAAATGAGAAAGTATCTAAGCAGCCTCCTGCAAAGAAGTCACAGTGTCAACAAAAGGTAGCACGGTCGCCTCCGAGCAGCCTACATCGAATAAAGCCTTGTGCTGCGGCGCCTTACAAAACAGGTCTCGGAAGTAGAGGCAAAGATATCAGAATCACACATGTGGAAACAGACGGGAATGTTGACCCGCATCCAGCAAACTGCCTGAATACACACACTGTGGTCAACTTCCTTCCTCCTCAAAATATTCCTTCAACTCCAGAGAAAAATAACGTGTCTTCTTTGGTCGTCTCTCAAAATGGCTCTTTGCTTGACAAAACTGACTTTGAGCTGCTCACAGAACAGCAAGCCTCCAGTTTAACATTTAACCTGGTGAGAGATTCTCAAATGGGAGAAATCTTCAAGTGTCTCCTGCAGGGGTCCGACTTACTAGAAACCAGTGGCATCACTGGGGACAATACTACCTGGTCCCTGAGTACACCAAGGAAGGACGGAGAGAGACGCATCAGCATCACCACGCCGACTAAATTTGACTCTCCATCTAAACTGCTTTCCCAGACAAAATTTGACACTCCGTCCAAACTTATCGCAACATGGTCTAGTATTTCTCCTCGCAAGATGTCGTCTCCACGATCCAAAGATAAGATCCCGCTGAATCCCGCCTTATTTGATGAAAGTTGCTTGTTAGAGGTGCCATCAGATAACCGAGCGATGCCTTCACAGAGAACATATTCCATTCTAGCTGAAGATCTGGCAGTCTCGCTCACCATTCCATCACCCCTCAAGTCCGACAGCCACCTCAGCTTCCTACAGCCATCGAGCATGCACGTCATGTCCACTCCAGACAGTGTCATCAGCGCTCACATAAGTGAGGATGCGCTGCTGGACGGGGAAGACGCTACTGAACAGGATATTCATCTGGCCCTCGACAGCGACAACTCCAGCTGCAGCTCCAGCAGCAGCGTGGTTTCGGAAGCACTCGCCACACCTTTTGTGTTCAAGACCGACCTGCCCATGCAGGCGTTAGTGATGGAGAAATCCAACGACCATTTCATAGTGAAGATTCGCCAGGCGTCCACTGACGCGGATACCACGCTCACTGCTGATGACAGCTTAAGTCAAACACTAACGGAGGAAGAGCAGCAACATAGAGAAGATGACGCAGCGAAGGATGTTCTGTCAGACAAATCGCAGAAGGTACCACCAGAGAATAACATGTCCAATAACCTGTCCTCTGGGGTCTGTCAGGCGGACATCGAATCAGATATCTCTCGAGATGAGAGCGTAACACTAACAAAAGATCCATCCCACAACAAAGATAAGCCCACTCAACAAAATACCTCAGCGGTTTGTTTTTCTGCAGATTCACAGGAACTGTCTCTGAATAATCTGCCTGAAACTACTCCAGATAACAGTTTACACAACGAGGCTCACAGCTCCGGTCATTTCTTTGGGCAGATCGCCCAGGCAACCAGCAGAGAAGGTACTACAGTCACTGCTGATGAGAGCGCAGGTCAAACACGACAAAGAGAAGACATGACAACTCCCTCAAAAGCTCTTTTGTCTGCGTCAGGTAGCAGTCCACCTCACTCTGCTGAGCGCTCTGTAACAGACCAACAGAACAAAGTGCAGGCATCACATGCTTCAGACTCAGACAGAGATGAAATGGAGGTGTCAGAGTCAGAGACGAGTCTCACAATTGCAGAGGACACAAGCAGCACGTCAGACAAAGACCAAAGGGAATGTGGCAAAGGTAGAAAACGGAACAAGCACCAGGAGAAGCCTAAAGCCAAGCGTTCCAGAAGAGAGGAAGAGGAGAGCACAGAAGAGATGTTCAACTGCAAGCAAGACCATAGTGAATCCAAGTCCTCCCCCGCATCTCTGTCCCCCAACAGTCTCTATGCCAAGAATGTAATCAGGAAGAAGGGTGAGGTGGTGATGTCATGGACCAGGTCAGTAGTTACTTTTGTATTTATCATTCCTCGTTATTTGCTGCGGCTTACTGTTGTATTTTTTATGTCAGGAAGAATGGTCTCATTTGACGTGTTTGCAAATGATACTAATCACAATCCTTTTCAACAGTTTTACACATAATCCCTGTGTATATAGATGTGAAGTAACTAAGAACATTTATTAAATTTATTAAAGTACTATATTTATATGCTATTCTATAACCTAAGTGTTCCCTTTTTATTTAACTTGTCTACATTTCAGAGATATTAAACCTTTCATTCTACTGCGTTTGACTGTTATAGACTCAAAACTAAGACTGAAACTCTGAAAGGGAGCATTCTGCATGACAAGTAAATTTACTTTTGCTCATTTAAGTACATTCTGCTCATAATACCGTCTTTACTGTTTTTGCCCCACACCTAGGCAATAACCATCTTTACCCTATTAATTAGCCATTTGTCATTGTGCACTTCTGACCAAATTAAACTGTTTAGAAACTAAAGCTGATGATACACGGGGCAACTTTTTGAGCAATGTTGCTGGGTAATCTTGCTAGTGGCAAGTCCGACTATGTTTTGAACGGCTGGCGGTGGTGCGTGGCGGAGAGGTGGGGGAAGGGGATTACGGTAGTAATCTTTACTCATTACCACTGACGGCAACGTTGCCCTGCACGATTGCTCTAAAAGTTGCTCTGTGGATCATCAGCCTTAGAAGAAGTGATACAGACATTTGGGAAATACACTTATTTTCTTTCTTTCCAAGAGTGACATTAGACTATGGATATGCATTGCACAGAGCTGTGTTAGCCTAGCTTGGCATTAAGACTGGAAGCAGGGGGAAACAGCTAGCCTGGTTCTGTCCAAAGATCAAAGAAATTGTATCTAATTTGTTTAATCTGCACATTAACAGAAATGTAAGCACAGCAAGTTGTGGCAGGGTTAGGGTCAGTCTGCAATTCTCCTTAAAACCACAAATGATCCTTTTTTACATTTTTGTTTGGGTACAGATTAAACAAAGGAGTTACAATATGTTTATTAGTGAAACTACAAGTGGTGGTAGCTGTATTTTTTACTTTGGAGAAAACAAGGCTAACTGTTTCCCTCTGCTCTAGTCTTCATGCTAAGCTAGGCTAATGCCCCGCTGATCTCCAGCTAACCTGCAGGAATGCTCAGCAGCCCTTTGTGGCAAAGCTTAATGTTTTTAATTGTTCTTCCTAAGCCTCGCTGTGACCTGCTATAGTTTGGTAAAAAATAAAACCGAAGTGGTTGCAAAAGTTTATCTTTCACATCTGTGTAGGAGGCACTGTAAGAAAAGTACATGTAAACACATTGTAATGTAGTGTTAGCAACACAGTTTGATGTGTCCCTGAAAAGGATTACCGCTCTTTACCTGTACTCCACTTCTTCCAGAGATGAAGATCGAGCTATTCTGATTGACCTGAAGACTAAAGGGGCTTCACGTGAGACTTTCTCTGCCTTGTCAGAGAAACTTAATAAGCCATCAGGGCAGGTAAGTTCATGTCAGTTCTTTTTTGTTGAAGTCATGTGACATGACTGTACATCTGTGGTGAAGAAGCATACGACAACTTTCAACTGTTTTTCTTTTCTCAGATTGCTCACAGATTTTACCAGCTCATGAAGCTTTTTAAGAAGCAGGAGAAGATGGACACCTGATCCCTCTGACTGTGCGTGCTTTGACTTATGCATATAGTTCTCGTATTAGAACAACACAAACTGTGGCACCATCACAGCTATGTAGGCTGCGGCTGCGTGGATCACAGGATCGATCCCCACATAGACTACTCTTCCCATCACGATCTGGAGCTCTGCAGACTCCCATCATCAGCGGAGTACGAATATGGACAAACTTTGTTTCCCAAAGGACGGTCAAAACTTCAGTCGGCTTTCCATGAAGGTGTTTTGGATATTGATTTGTATCTGTTGATACTGTTCCTATGTGGAAAACAAGAATTCCACAATAATGACTCTTCTTCAGCACAACTAACTAGACAGGTCGAGGTGAACGATGAAACAGTGTTAGTTTTTGATGCACTTTTTGGTTTTTAGCACTCCACACCGCAACCACTACTTCAGTATCTGTGCTGGATGCTGATGCCTGGTCCTCACAGAAGCATATGACTTCGTCCTCAGTACAGTATCATACGGGCTTTCCTTTCTCAGCATTTCCAGATATGATACATTGCAAAAATGTTAGTGCCAACAACAAGGTCATCTTACGCCTGGTCCTAAAGGTGTTTTTCTCAAAGCATTTGGTTAAACTGCCTTTGGACTAGGATACTTCCAGGTTCCAGCGGAAGTATGCTCATTCCTAAATTAAGTGACTATTTAGTTCCTAAAATTAGTGGACTCTCACTGGAGACAACTTGAAGCACCTACCCATCCGTAGACGTTGAGCTATGGGACTGAGAGTACCGTTTTATTATCATTTTTTATGTGATATATTTTGGATCTCATTTTAATGGATGTATTTGTCTATGGGGGTCGTGCTTGATATGTTTGAAGGTTGTTGAAATGTTTACATGTCCGATTCATGTACAGGACAGGACATTTATCTCTGTTAATACAAATTAAACCTTTTATCTGTGGGCCTGACTGGCTTTTAGTTTGACCCATCCTGTTGCTCATTAACAGCATTGAATGCAATATTGTGTGTAATTCTTTACTGAAAATAAAGTTTTATTTATTTATTCTAGTGTCTGCTTCATACGTGTGTTAACAACATTACAGAGCTTGTGTAAGAGAATTATAGCAAATTGGGAGAATAAAACTACCTGTACCAAGTGGAGGCACTGAGACACAAGTATTAATGAAGTGGGCCTTTTACTTTGGCCCTTAAAGAGTGATTTGAATGAAACCATGTGAGAAGTTTAGAGTGGATATCACTTTTGGGATAACTGCAAATAACTCAAACATTTAGACTGTTGTTTTGTCAGGTTTCACAAGACAAACCACCGGTTTAATCTAACTGTACTTGCTTGGACTGTACTTGTAAGGCACCTTTCTAGTTTTCTGGCCACTCAAAGTGCTTTACACTCCATGTAACATTCAGACACTGGTGACAGAGGCTGCCCTGCAAGGTGCCAACTGCACGTAAACAGAAACTACTACACTCGCACAGCCATCAGGAGGTGGGGCCCAAAGACACTTGGATGCAGACTGGAGGTGCCGCTCTAGCTATAACAGCCTCCACCTGGCTGCGGGGATTTGCTCCTGTTCATCCACGAGAGCATTAGTGAGGTCCATCACTGATGTTGGGTGGTATGTACTGGCTCACCTGCACGGGGTCAGAGTCAGGGTTCTGTGTAGGCCGCTCATCTTCCACACCAGACTGGGAAAAACCATTCCTTTATGGATCTGGCTGTGTTCATGGCATCAGGCGTTGAAAGGGACAAACAAGAACTATTCCCACATTGTTCAAAAAATACTACTGCACACTATTCTACTTCATAAGCAAGAAAGTTGAACCCAGTGCATGGCTGTGTATTGACATCACAGATGGTGCTATTTCCTGTGTTGTGTTCTGTTAAAAGTGTCAGGGTGAAACTAACCTCAGGGCATTGAAGGGCTATGTGGTGGATCAATGGCTTCAAACTGGAGTCCTAGTTTGCAGCAGCATTGAAATAGTGTCAGCTGCACTGCAGTCAGTTCAAGGGACAACAAATGAGAGCTGATGTCTCCACAAATGATTCTGCTGTTATTTGGGCTTTTTGCTGAAGCACATGAGACAAGTACCCTAGAAGACATGTAAGTAAAACCATTTCTATTGCATTTTTGACTCTCTTTACATGTCAGCCCGCAAACTTCTTGTGTTTCTTTATTCACTGACAGATGAAAATAATGTGACAGAAGATGGGGGATTGGAATTTATTAGGGAGTATTTTAGAAGAGGTCCACATTCATTCCACTATTGTGGGGAAGATCTGGCTCACCATCCTCTTCATTTTCCGCATGCTTGTGCTCGGCGTTGCGGCTGAGGACGTTTGGGATGACGAGCAGAGTGAGTTTGTTTGCAACACAGAGCAACCTGGTTGCAAGAATGTCTGCTACGACCAGGCGTTCCCCATCTCCCTTATCCGCTACTGGGTCCTGCAGATCATCTTTGTGTCCTCTCCGTCTCTGGTCTACATGGGGCATGCATTGTACCGTTTGAGGACCCTTGAGAAGGAGAGGCACAGGAAGAAAGCCTTTCTGAAAGCTGAGCTGGAGGGGACAGACCCCGTCCAGGAGGACCATAAGAGAATCGAGCGAGAGCTCAGGAAGCTAGATGAACAGAAGAAAGTAAGGAAAGCTCCCCTCAGAGGCTCCCTCCTGCGCACGTATGTTTTCCATATCTTAACCAGATCTGTGGTGGAGGTGGGTTTCATTATAGGTCAGTGTGCTCTGTATGGCATTGGACTGTCTCCTTTGTACAAATGTGAGAGGCTGCCTTGCCCCAACAGTGTCGATTGTTTTGTGTCCCGGCCAACAGAGAAGAACATTTTCATGGTTTTCATGCTGGTTATAGCTGGAGTTTCTTTATTCCTCAACCTCCTGGAGATTTTCCATCTGGGGGTGAAGAAGATTAAACAGAGCTTGTATGGATACAAATATGGAGATGATGACAGTGTGTACAGGTCAAAGAAAAACTCCATGGTGCAGCAGGTGTGTGTGCTCACTAACTCCTCACCACAGAGGTTGATGCAGCTCACACAGATGACCTGCTCTGTTGTGTCTGATGCTCGTGGTGAGAACTTGGCCCCAGTGGCCCCTCAGAATCAGGAAGCGTCTAACAGCTCCAACCAGCAGCCCACACAGACGTATCTGCCGAGCCATGTGGACATCCAAGGTCTACAGCAGCTGGGGTCTGGGGAGCAGAGCTACGCTCTGGACTACAGAAAGCCCTCGTGCAGCAGTGATGAGTCCAATGGACCTCATGGCTCGGGCCAGCCGCACTACACAGGACCTCGACCCACACTGATCGCCTGCCACATGGAGATCCCAGCGGCCCTGAGGAACCCGCAGAGGAAGCAGAGCAGAGTGAGTGTTTGTAAGGAGCTCAGTGACATGAGCGATTCTCCGGACAGTGACCACTTCCCAACTGCCAGGAAATGCAGTTTTATGTCCCGAGGACTGTCAGAGGGGAAGCTGGCCACTCCGTCTGACAGCGCAGATTCTCAGAGTGGAACAGACGTTGAGGCCCAGCACCTCAACCAGGGAGAGAGCCCGGCGACGACCCCCCCGCCTCCAGCCAGCGGGAGGAGGATGTCCATGGTGAGAAAACAAAATGATCATCCAGTCCTGTTTTACCTGGAGCCCCTAAAGCAACACATGTCTCTACTTGGCTATCTGATAGAGTAGAAGCTACGATATTAATGAAGCAGTACAGTCCATGTAAAGTGCCACTCAGCACCAGGCTGAAGCAGAGTTACACCTACAGAAGATTTAAAATGCCTAAATAAAACAAATCAAACTAATAAAATCAATACAATTACACAATGTCAGTGAGTCCTGTATGCGACCAGACGGCCATCAGCTCATTCTGCCCAGGCTGTGATTGGACTGGTCATTTGGATCGGAGCAACAAGGCTGTTTCAAAACTGAAAAAGCTCTCTTGAAGCTCCTCGTAGTGTTGGCAGGTCTGTGTCGCCCTCTGCTGGACAACACTGACCTACAAAACACCTTCAGTTGTTTTCTGTGCTGTGATTTGATGTTAATGTGGCATAGATAATCATATCACATATAAAAATTACATTTGGTTAAAGACAGAAGCTCAATAATTGCCCCCACAGATAAAACCAAAAGTGTCTTTGTGGATAGATCCCAAAAGAGGGAAGTGAGTAAACGTCTTTTTATTTAGGCGAACTAACATTTAAACAATTGCTTGTAAAAACTGTCTACCACACAGTGTCTTACCTCTGATCTTAGGTCGTTTTCAATTGACATCAGCCACACACACACACACACACACACACACACACACACACACACACACACACACACACACACACACACACACACCTGTGGGTCTGCTGGTCTTCCCTGAAAACTTGGTTTCAAATCTCAAGTCCTTCTATAACATTAAAAGTTCATGACAAAATTATAAACAAGCAAAGTTTGGAAACCCCTTAAGTATTATTTATTTAGAGTTTAATTTAGCTAATCTGTTTCGACTGTGTGTGTGTGATTTGATCGACAATGATCTGGCGACATGGGCAGCAACTCCACAACTGTAATAGCATTTTGAATCAAATATTGCTAAGTAGTGATTGGTGCATGGAAGTAAGTAATTTGTTTCCAACTGAGCCTTTAAACAAGTTAGAAGAAGGCAGACAAAACCAAAACTACTGAATCTACCATGTGATTTTGGAACCAAAACTGATGTGTTCATGTAGAATGCCAAAGTCTGAAAAAAAACAAACAATTTTGTGTAGCAGAACAGTCTTTTCTGTCTGGTCTGACTACCCCTGATGCTGGGATCCGGCATCAGGTGTGTACTTGGACACCAGTTCTAGGCACGCCCCCCAACTCCTCTGCAGATAGGTAGCCAGAGAGAGGAGTGATATCCAGGTGTCACTGGGCGTCACAGCAGGGTGGCAGGACATTGTTATCTTGGAAATTTGGAAATGTAAGGAAAATGATAAATATGAGCAAAATGTTCTCGAGAAAGAAATGTAAGGAAGGATTCCATGCTGGTGCACCTCAGGTGTGGTTGGGTGTGGCCAGACGTGGGATGTCACATGGTGCGGACACACCCTGGAGTACACTTTACATCACAGCAGCAAGGCGAGCTCAGAAAAACGTGTTCATGTCTGTGGTTTTGAGTAATAACCGTGCACTGGCCACACGGCTTTCTTTCTTTCAGAGCATGATTCTGGAGCTGTCTTCAATCATGAAGAAGTAAACTGGAAATGGCTGTTCTGGGACCATGCTAGAGGCATAACGGAGTTCTACAGGGGCCGAGGGATCCTTATCGCAAAGCAGCTCTCATCCTGTCTCTCAGCCCGTCTCCACCTTTATGTTTTCACCGTATGTTTATACAGAATGTATTATGAATGGACAAGAACTCCACTTCCAATACGCTAACATGACGATCCACAAAAGACGCTTCGTGGACTGTTCACATGATATATCTGGCATCTGATTTTTTTCATATTGACTGTTTGCAAACTACTTGCTATTTAGGGCTGTGGGTAGTTTTTTTAGACAGGAAGTGATATTTGGCTCAAAGCATATGGGACTGCTCATAAAATGAGACCAAGGGTTGCAAAGATGTTTGACTAAAGATTGTAATTAAAGATGGTACAAGTGGTAACCACAGTGTTTATGGTTACTCATTCAGGATGAGCTGGAAAAAGGCTCTTTAAATGCAACATTTTGTTTTGACTGGGAGTTGCCTAACATTGAATATATCTGACAAATGGAAGCTTTTATTGTGGACGTTTCTATTGTCCTGTTGGTTTTTTTCTATTAAACACTGTCCCTAAAAACTAAAGACTAAACTGTTTTGTCTGAGTGCTCGGTCGTTCAGTCTATAAGGCTCTAATGAAGCTTACAATGTGGCAGCCATTGCTGGGGCTTCAATGTGGTGATGATTGCATCTGTCTAAACTTTGTACCATGGCATGATATTGGATATTCATTGTCCCCTGTACATGTATATAACTGGCTGATGTGTGATCACCACATGGCCCTTCCCCTGGGTCAGGTTTTTCCTGACTAAACTAAAATGCATTATTACTATGGACTTCTCACTCTATTAAACGGATTTCTATCCTTTTTGGTCATTACAGGACCTTAGAAATGAGAAACACAACTCCAAATGAATGCAGATGTTGCTCTGTCTGTTGGGTGGGTTATGCCACTCTTTGTTAACACGTTCCCCACTTACGATTTCAAACCTCATTCAGTTGCATGTCAGTGTTGTGTTTGCAGCTTGTTGTGCTGCCCCCATGTGGCCAAACAGATGGATGCAGCTTTAAAATCTGACCAAAAACCTCCACAAAACACAAAGCATGATATGTATGTTTCTTTATTTCATAAAGAGAAAAGAGGTGTCTAGACAAAAAAGTCATTTATTGAACACTAGCAATTGAAATGAATGAAAATGGGGTTTGCACAATACCGTATTTACAATGGTTATTAAGTCATTTTAATTCATTAGGGTCATGTAGCATTTAAAAATTATAAAGTTAAGAACTCTTAGTAGAGAATAAGCAAATAACAGCTATTTCAAAATGACAATATTAACACAAAACAGTCATCTAGAAAAATTAAAGAAAAAAACAACAACTTGAACTACAAGCTTAAGAGCTATTACATTAAAAATGATGCACCAAAATCTACTAATACAATAATCCATATAATCTGTGTAAAAAGCATGTAGAAAAAACACCTGATGCAGTTTGCTGATACAGTCATTGACCAGTTATGAGAGGTATGAAGGATTTCACAGGTAGATAAGTGTGAGAAAGTCCGCACTGGTGACTCAGGGATGGGGGCCCAGGCCCCTGCATACACTCACTTCACTTGAATGTGAACTATGGCCTCTGCAAGTTCTAAGGCAAATATCGGAGGTGCACTTGTATCCACGTAATGCTGACCCATCCCAAAAGTTGGATTGAAGACAAGGTGAGGAAACTCTTCTTTGTCTCTTTAAACAACACCAAGAACCAGTCAAATTGAACAGAACAATTTTTACATGGCAAAAATTGATCAAACATTTGTAAACATTTTCAATTTCTATATTTTTCTCAATGATCTCAGCCTGCGCATTTAACTAGGATACCAGATTTCTGTGAGAAAGGCATGTTTTTGTTCATATTCTTTAGAGCAAACTTTGGAGTTGAAAAGCCAGTGTTTGTTTCAGAGAAGCAGAAACAAAAAATGTTTGATAAACATGACAAATACACAGCAAAATGTATAAGCATTCAATTCAATTCAACAGCTATTGTTCACTTTAATCAATCTGCTGTAATGACCATAATTAAAAGAGTGTTTAGTCTGCAGTAACCTACTCCTCATATGTAAGTATCAAATGTATTTTAGGTGCTTTCTATGCATAGAATTAGTAATGTCACAATCATTTTAAAGCTGCATTAATCAATGACTCTGGCAACTGTTTTTAGCAAAAGCAAACTTTGAAAAACTCATAGTGCGCTACCAGCACCTAACAGCAGAAATACACAACCAGCTACTGCTGGTGAGCGTAATGGAGCAGTTAGCAGGTAAAGAGCCAGATATCCTTCTCAGGAGTTTGTGGAGTTATGTTCCTATAGTGAACACAAACACCAATTCCAAATGAATGCTAATGTTGCCCTCTGTCTACTTGACATGTAAAGTAGGCAACTGTTGCGAAACTGTTAGCTTTTAAAACCTTTCTATGCTGATAATATGTCACTGATGTCTTTACGGCTCATTCTGTTCCACACTAGTGGCCAATACCAATCAATTAATGCAGCTTTAAGTAATATTACCAAAATAATTTTAGGGACGTTTTATTTAACTCTCAAAGCAAGTCAAAAAAAAAAGAAAGAAAAATGTCTACTTCAGAATGAAATAGAGAGCAGGTTCAAATGCTTGGCACCCTGAGACGCTACGGGCTGGTCCACCCAAATGACAAAAAATATATTTTCTCACTACCTGCACTGGTCTCTAGTCATGCACAAAGTTTTGATATTATTTGCCAAAGCTTTGAAATTCTTTTTAGATGTCTGCCACCACCCCAACAGAATGGAGGTGAATAGAATGAAGTTTGCATACCAGAAACAAAAACAAAAAAATAGCAATGTGATTAAGAAGAAGAGAATAACAGGACATTATTTCTGTAAAAGGATGCTGAATTTTTCAAAATGGCATTTTTTAGTAATGACAGTTACACAAACAAAAGGCTTCCATTGTGTTAAGAGTATAGGCAGAGATCCCACGAGATGGATATCCCAAACCCTGGACAAATACAACCAAAACTATCTGTATGAGTAGATGCAACAACAGGTAAGTGAGAATTTTATTTTTGCATGCAGCAAGGCAGCAAGACTCAAGGGCTTAGAGGTCTGGACAAAAAGCTTTTCTAACAGGAGAGTGTGCTTCGTGGGGCCGCTGTTTCTTATATGATCTCGTTATCTTAGCGCTAGAGGAATCTAAGGGTTTGAATTCTCAACATTCAGTAGGTATAAGAGAAATTCTGCTATGCAAAAACAAGAATGTGATCATTGTAGTATTATTAGGATATCTGCAGAGACACCCAGGGGCCTTTGTCACAATAGCTTTGATAAAACACAAACGTCATGAATTCATTTTCTCCAAACAGAAAAACACAGTCACAGTTGGTGCTCTGCAATGCAACACTGGGCTTCCTCAATTTAAGATCAAGCTAATTCAAAAGTACACAAAGAGAAAATGAGTTGCATAATGTTTGCAGAAAAGAAGCTTCGGTAATGTCTCCACATGGTAAATTGGTAAATACTCTTTTGCTTCAGTTAATCTTCGTATGAATGAAAGGAGCACAAACAGGAAAAGGGCTGAACTCCTGCTCTGCACTGAGGCTGTGCCTCAGCCTCCGTACACTGCAGGTACTGTAACACACATGTAATACACACATTTTAGAAAATCACCCAAAGTTGGGAGGAGGAGTGTCACAAGTGGCTAATCACTAAGCTAGCTTAGTAGCATCCACATTTGACCTGCTAGAAATGGCTATATGGAGTTTTACTATCCGGTCTAGGTTAAATGTGTATACACACTTACCTACTCAACCAAATGTAGAAGGAAATAGAAAGTATTTAGAAGTTTTTATTTTAATTGCTGACTGCAATAATACTTTTGATATGATCCTCCATAGACAGTTTGTCGGCTATTCATGTGTCAGCACCTCAAAAAACAACATATAGACATTTTTGTGTTTAGACACTGACAACAACAGTTGTCTTTTCTCAAATGAACTATATATATATATAAAAAAAAAAGAGCGAAACCAGAAGTTTGGGGTTTGTGTTCCTCATTCAAAATTATACAGACATTTGTAATAACATAAATTACTAAAAATCCAGCCCTACAACGTCACCAAGATCACCAGTATGCTCTGTGGTTCACATAAGCATAGATAAGGAGAGCAAATTTAAGCAGCATTTAACAAACACCATTTTCCACAAGCCCAACACCTTCCCAGGTGAACGTCACCAGCTCCACAGGAGAGGCCAGTCGAGTGGTCTGAAGCTAGCTTAGACATGGCTGTAAGCAAGGCCAAACTGTGTTGTACAGACAGCAGAGACTACTGAAAGTTAGACATTAGAAGAGAGGCTGGGTAGATACCATGGGCAGGAGAGAAACCAACAGTTACAATGACGTATTTTGGTTGGTTAAACTTCACAGAAGCTGTAGTTTGCGTGCTAACAAAACCATTGTTATTCAGCTTTTTTTTTAAATCACGAAGAACAGCAAACTTCAGGAACACATTTCTTCAGAAAGAAGGAAGAAATGCTAAAAGGGAGACCACAGAAGCTCGTGGAACAGCGGCTAGCATGGATGTGACTCTAACAGGGAGGGCCCTTTTGGACTGGGGCTTTAAAGAACAATGAATAAAGCTTCACATTCCAATCGAATTCAACCTTCGTGCTAGAGTACGAGTACGGCCCTGCTTGTACATAAAGCCTGCCCCTAGTGAGGGTTGAGATGATTCAGCTTGTTTATACATAGAAATTTCGGAAATATCATTTAAAAAGCAGACTGCTACAGAGAGAATTTATGAGGCGAACAGAAGCTAGACAAACTAACTAGGCTTATAGCTATAGGCAGCATGCATGCACATCACAAAGTAGGATGTTCAAACAAATGCACAATTAGGGCAAACGTGTTAACTATCTTATATGATTGTTACTTAATCATTTGGACAACACATACACTGTTTTCACGTCAAATGAAGTCTGAATTAGCTTATTCAATTCCTAAAGAAATACAAATATAAGGTGTGGACAATCTTATACTAAAACATTAACTTCCTTTTGGGTTTAGGTTTCAGATATGTCTTCTTCATAGAGATATTTTAATTGTATATTCATATCAACAAGATGCTTACTCCCAGTTTAAGTGCTCCAGTCTCAGACTTTTAAAGACCCTAATTGAAGTGCTTATTGGCTCTGAGTGAACAAAGTGCCTGATTTAAGTCACGTTTTTCCTTTTTGTCAATATTTTATTCAGGATCAGTTTGAAAAATGAACGAATCTTTCACTTAGACGCTGGCTACGCTTTTTGCCCTCTCCAAACATCCAACGGCAACACTGAATAAACCCAAAGCATGTCTGTGAGAGTGTACACATATAGCATCTTTAAATACTGATAAGAAATGAGATTTCCTCCATAAAAACACACCGTACAACTCTTTTTTTCACATTTAAAGAGGAGTCAAAAGTGGAGAGGAGCTGGCCTGAGCCACGTGTTAACAAACACGGCTTGAAAGTCTAATTTTATACATGCATGGGGCTCAAACTTTTACGTGTGTGTGTGTTGACGCACGTGTCTGTATGTATTGTATGTGTGTGTGTCTACAAGTGATGAGCTGATTTCCTGAGTATAAGAACACCCTACCATGATGGAGAGTATTCGTTAGGCAGGACAGGAAACAGCAAAGCAAAGATTTTCCCTTAGCAAAAAGGTGCTTGATAAAACCCCGGTGAAAAAGAAACATCTAAGCCTCTACCTGTACAAAATCACTGTTACAGTCATCATGCTCCATACTATATACATTTCTGCCAAACAAGCACTTGAAAGTCACCATTACAACATCCAAATACAATGGTATTGCTGATGAGTGGGAAATAAAAATAGCCATTTGACCGCCTGCAAAAACCTTTTTTTTTTCCTTTCAATTCAGTGCTGAGGAAGGCAAAGGAGGAATGTTTATCAGTTACAGCCTGTACAAACTTCTCCTGTACAGAAATACAAATGCGAGACGCTTTGAAGACATTTTTGCATATGAACATTTTACAGTCTAACTGCATTGTAACTTCCTCGTGTAAGAAGCTGTATCCTTATTTTTCATGAATTAGGTTGAACATTCAGAGGATTTTTTTTTTCCTGAGTTTGAATTGCTGTGACGAAAAGGGCCACTGAGATATAGAAGAAGAAGAACCACAGACAGAGAGAGAGAGAGAGAGAGAGAGAGGTAGAGAAGATTGAGAGAGACAGAGTGGGAAGAGCAAATGTGAAAGAGAAAGGCAGGAACAGAGATACTGTTGGTACACAGAGAGACAAAGAGAGCTGCTGTTTAGGTCCGATGAGGTTCAACTTTGAGTTGTGATGTGTGGCGCATGAAGAACAGAGTCTCCACTGTAAAGGTTGCTGCCGGGGCGAGGATAGCACCATTGTAAGGGTTTGGTGAGAAGTTCCCACTCTGTCGTGGTGAGAGGAGACTACCTGGAGAACAGTATTGCTGCTGTTAAGACAACTTTAGTGTCAACCGTTCAAAACGAACAATTAAAAAACAGCACAAAAAACATAAATACAAACAAAGCTTGTTTTTCAGTGAACACTGGCTGACCGTCTCAACAACCCAGAGAGAGGGTTTGTCACAAGAGTAAAATTAAATAATAAAAAAAAAACCCATCAAAAACAACAACACAGAGAACCACCACTACTTAGTACAGTCCTTCCTTGGCTGCTCGTCAGTTGTACATTTGTCGGTCATTTCCTGGCAAAAGTCGACCGTCACCGTCTGGTTGGATTGCTCCATGGAAAGCCCTGACTTTGTGTACAAACTGGCGTCTTGGCCGTCCATTTCTCTGTCCGCCCCATTCCTGACGGCCGAGTCGGGCTCGCTCTCTGAGGGGCCGGGCGACCCGTGGAAGCTGGGCTCCGGCGTGGCAGAGCCCGAGTGGGTGGTGAGGTCGATGCTGGTGGTGGTGTCGGTGGCGGGGCTGGGGGCGCGCTTGGGCTCGTGGGCGGCGTTGTTGCTGGCAGTGGAGTTGGCGGGCCGCAGCACGGGGCAGTAGTGGTGTAAAGACTGGACCTGCTCGGGGCTCAGCTGGACGTCCCTGCACACCTCCTGCGACAGGCAGGAGAAGTTCTCCCACAGCTCACCCATACACGCCTTCAGCTGGTTCCTCTCTGTCAGCAACTTCTCCTTCTCACACACCTACGCATGCACACACACACACACAAACACAGAATATGACTCACCTTAAAGATGTGTAAAGATGATGACAATGTGTAAGATATGACCAGAATTTTAGTTTAAAACAGAATAACGAACAAACATCATCAGCAGAATGTGAAGTAGTGACTTCATGTCAAAGACGTCTGTGAACCAGCTAACCAGTCCAGTCTGTCCATTATGACGAAGCCCCGACGGCTTGTCAATCAATGCTGCTGCATCAGAGCTGCTCCCCCACACCCCTTGACCTCTTGTTCCTACGCTACCTCTACTTTTTACGTGTCCTGCCGCCGCTTGATCTTCCCTGTCCCTGACTGAGCAGACTGGGTGTGAAATCACCCAGCACCGCTTCCTTTCTGCGCTCAGGCAAACCAGTTGGGCTTGGTCAGAGCCGGTGTAGATACAACCGAGAGCGAAACTGGCAAGAAGATACACTGGTGAAACTATAAAAACTATAAATGATATATATGATATAAATAATCTGCTTCTGCTAAATGATTAAACATTTTTTAAACCTTTATTTATACAGAGAACTGAGACCAGGGTCTCTGAGCCCTGTGTACAGCACACAAAGAGATATATCTAAATAGATATAAATATGTATATAATAAAAAAACAATTTACAGGTTCAGTAATATATTCGTCAAACAATTGTCCTGTGGAAACCAAGACATCTAGCTTAAACTTCCCCTGTAATTTGTTTGAAGAATGCGCAGCATTATACTCAAAGGCTCAGAATGCCAATGCTTTTGATTTCTCTGTCCCTCTCCCCACGCTCCTGCTGGAGTTAATTCCCGATTTCCCCCCACATGATGAAATATCAAAGCTATTCGAAACAGCATCACCGCTGTTTGTGGTTGTGTTTTTAAATTCTTATTCCTCATATTTGTCAGCTGTGTCTAAACAGAGTGACAGAACACACACAAGTCATCACACAAAGACGATGGTCCTTTAATTTCATTACGAAGAAGCGACGCCCTGCTAATCCAGGAGCACATAAAAAGATTTCATGAGGTTTTAATAAAGATCAGCCCTTCATGGGGATCAGAAAAGAGCAGAGGAGCAGGATCACTTAGGCCCCATCCACACTACTCTGTTTTAGCAGCAGCGTTTTAGCTGCGTTTTAGAGTTTGATCTCCGTCTACATTAAAACAACTGAAAATGCACATCTAGTGGCCGTTCACGTACACTGGGCATGCATGTGCCGGTGTAAGCATGAAGCAGATGGTCTGTTCCGTAACGCAGAAGATTTGGCGAAAGAATAAAGAAATACCAACTCAAAAACTCTGTCTGTAACTTTGTGTTTCTGCTTTTCTGAAAGTCACTAAAACGCCCTCGGAGTTTTAAAACGAAAAACAGAGTCGGCAGCGTTTCCAAATTTCTCCGTTTTAGGTCTTCATTTTCGCCATTTTAGTTTGGACGGGAGGTGCAAACGTAGCAAAAGGAAAACGCAGCAGTGTGGACGGGGCCTCCGAGAGCAGCCTGGCTGAGGGGCAGGAGGAGGTTTGGAGCATGTAGCAGGAGTCACACTCTATGCCTTTAAAGGTGTGGCTTTTGTCCCCCATCACTTACAGTGAAGGCACTTAAGGAGGGGATCTTTCAAAGGCCAGTACCAACAGGAGGAATAATTACAGCATGTAAACCTGTTTCATGTTGTCCATATGGGCACCTGTCAGCTGATAGCTTTAAAACAGAGTTTGAAACAAACAAAACCAAACGAAAGCTTTATTGTTATCGTGGGACCAGCTTAAAGGAAGCTGACACAACAAATCAAAGACTTTCAGTTTCACACCCACCACAGAAAAACAGCTGCCTACAGACTGAACCAGATCTCCACCAACCCACACACTGCTCCACCCACTCAGCCTGGGGAGATGAGGGCACGGCGGTGGTGTGAAAGCTGATAAAATGGGGCTGCTCTAAACAATGCCCGGCCATCTGACACAGATATTTCACCACGTCATCATTTCCTTTGTTCAAGTAACTGTTATTCTAAAGTGTCTGAAGAAGGGAGGAGGTTGGACAGATGACAGGTGATGACAGTACCAGTGGAAACAGTCGACTCACCAGTTTTCTGATCTCACACTCCAGGTTCAGGATGCAGTCAAGCTTCCTCTTGCGGCAGCGCTGCGCTGCAATGCGGTTCTTGCTCCGCCGCCTCACATCGTGGATGAACTCGAGCTGTTCCGAGGTCAGTTTGTGCATTTTCACCAACATTTGGAAGTCGTTCCGAGGAAGATTTGTGATTTGATCTACGGGGAAAGGCAGCTTCACCTGGAACAGGAAAGAAAAGACCAGACATTGTAATGAGCATTATGAAGGTGGACGGAAGTTCATCTTTCTTTGGGACGGAGTCTGGAGGGTGTAGAGAGTCTCCTCTCATCCGTCATTGCTTCAGTCAATAAAAGCGGACTACACCTGCAGCATAACGGCTTGTATTTCGCCACCACTGACTCCCACAGACAGTATATGATAGCTGGATTTCCACCATCTGTGGTGACCAGGAAAAATAGAACAGAACTCTGCACACTGCTGACAGTACACTTGCTTCTTCATGGCTCTTATTTATGTATCTGAGGGGCCGGCTTTGAACCTTGGTGACACAGAGTTACAGACAAAGACACAGACAAAGTCACAGATGTTTCTAGAGGACAGAATGACTGGATTTTTCTTTTTCAAAGAATGTTGTTATGAAGAGAAAATCAGTTGATATTATAATGAAGTCACTGTACAAATAAGCCAGAAGAGTAGATTTAGTAACACTTCCAAAGTTTGTATTTGTTTTGGTGGCACACACTGGCCTGTATACTGTGGATCTGCACCATAATTCCCATCTCAATTTCAAAACAAACAACAACACAAACATTTCCAACTTGTCTTGCTTTTTAAATTTACATTTCCAGTGTGATTTTATGAGGGAGATTAATGAAAGATTGTGGCTAAATTACCAGGTAGATAGAATGAATTTACTACAATTACTACATTTGGCCACAAGATGGCAAAAGAGCACTGCTCCACGGGCCTCACAGAGCAGGACTTTGTGAGCCTTCAGCTCTCTCCGCCTCATATTTAACATTCAAGCAGAGGGGCAAAGGTGATGCAAGAAAAGAGCCCGTCTCCATCTGTTAGTTAGCACCTGGAAAGGTGCCAGTGTGACAGATTGAGGGGGGCAGTGAATTGTCAACCTGATCCAAATCAGTGTCAGGTGATCTGTGGGGCCATGAATATCTGCACAGGCAACTAGCAGCAGTGTTCTCGGGGCGGCAGAACAAAAGAATTAGTGGAATAAATGCAGCAGTGATTTGGCAGTGCAAACCCAAATCGGAAAGCCGCGTGGTATTTCTTCACTTTCATGACGACATATCAAGGTTGTATGTGTTTATTCTCTTTTTCACAGTTTAGAGAGCAACAATACGTCAGCCTCTCTCCCTCAGGTGATGGCAAACCTTATGATAAGCACATCACAGGCAGATCCACCCCAGCGTATCTGTTTGCACCAGGGAGCTGTAGCTTTAGGCAGCGAGTGAAGCAGTGGAGGCGTAACAAAGAGCCAGGGGAAGACAGCTGGAGAGCTTGGCAGAGATGAGAGGAGCTGCAGCTTTCTATCTCCTCTCCCTTTCCCATTGCCTCCTTGTGGCTGCCTCTGCAGGAAGAGCAAAGTCAAACAAAGGAGGACGAGAGGAGAAAGAGGAGCAATGATGCGACTCCACACTCTCACTGTGCCTGGCTGCTTCAGCAGGGGCCCGGTGCTCTCTGGAGACCCTTAACTGCTCAGATGACTGCAGGCATAGGCTGCAGCAGAGGCGGCTCGACGCCGCTTCTCCACCAGACAGTACACAGCAGGGGCGGACGCGTCACCTGGTGTAAGCTCTGAACTCAGGGGGATAAAGCAAGGTGCCTACTCATGAAAGAGCTGAAATCATTCCTCACTGAAGAGCAAATGTAGATGTCAATCTATCCCTGAGAGAGAAAATGGCTTGAGATTCCTCATTAGCAGTGCAGCCCTCTGAGCCGCCAGGAGCCCTATTTCTCATCTCAGCTCGACATCTGCATGCAGACACATGAATAAATAATGGCCCAAGCTTTCAAGGCCATACTCGGCTCCAGCTACTTTGCCAGGGCATGACAACTCTAGCCTCAAAGAGAGGCGCGGTTACAGCTATAAAACATCAGTACGAGCTGCCAGCTTCATCTAAAGCAGAGGATTAGATGACTCTGTTTATGACTACATTTGTGTACCATAGTGCACAGTGGTGACAGAAGTGTGAGCTTTCCCGCCACAGGATCTGAAAGGATGTTTGGGCGAACCAGGCTAGAAAAACAAGGGGGGAGGAGACACTGAAACCTTGTGAGGGTTTCTTTCTCCCCCTCATCTATCAGTCACTGGCACGCAGGGGGCGGCTAAATTTAGCCACGAAAACCAGTTCAGCAGCAAGGCTGGTATGACAGAGTACTCTTCAATGGTGGTCATAAATTCACACCCAGCTGTTCTGGATTTACATTTCTTTCTCAATCCTCTTCATTCCTCCTCCCTGCCCTCAGCCACTCTCTCTCTCTCTGGATCATTATCCTGCAAATGGGGTACAGAGTGGAAAGTAGGCCTCATCTGTTATCAGGACTATGCTGGGCTTCAGTCCTGACACTGTGCACTGTTAAAGAATAATAGATGTTTCACAGTCTCAAATTAAGGCTCAAAATAACGATTTAAGTGAAAAAAGGGGTGAATTGATCATTTTCAACATGATCAACAGCTCAGGTTGAGAATTTAGTCTGACCACTCTTCCACATGCCTTTGTGGGGAGCCATAAGGTGGGGAGAGCAGCAGCAAAGACTTTCTGTCACAGTGAGGTCACCAGATTTGGTGACATCAACCGAACCTAAATCTGTGCTCACTGGCTGTCCCACGATGCTGCTTTAAAATGACATCATTTGGGTAAATTCTATGTGCATGCTGCTGTAAAATGATTTAACCCAACCCTGCAGGTGAGCACATAGAGCAGAGTGACCTCTCTTTACCTGCTCTGATGCTTTAACATTCACTTTAAAGCTGAAACAATTGTGTGAAATCACCTCGGGTCCAGGTCTGTGTAATAGTATCTAATCCAAAGATCTTATCTTGTAAGGTGAGATTTGCAGTTCTGTGTATTTTCTTTTATGCTTTCTCTGTAATTAACCTTGTTACATTTCACATACTTGTAAATGGGATTATAAAGCAGCCCCCCCCCCCATCCACCCACCCACCCACCCCCAAACACACGTGTATGTGTCAGATCTTAAAGACGATTATGCTGGGAGGTTTACTAGTAGCTGTTCTGTCCCCGGGTGTTAGTAATAATCTGCAACATTTAACTACTGTTTTGTTGCTCTCTTGCTGAATTATGTAATCATGAGTAATATCAACCTGTATGTACCAGGTTCATAAAAAGCTTTATTTATGTATGAGGCATTCAGTGTCATGTAGATATTTCCGTGGAAAACTCCACCTCCTCCTTTTACTTCGCTGGCAGCAGCAACTGTAGGTTGTTTGGAGTAAACACAAGAAGAAGAAGAAGAAGAAGAAGAAGAAGAAGAAGAAGAAGAAGAAGAAGGCCAGTTAACTAAGAAAAATGAACAGAAAATTCAGAAAACAACACCAACAAACAAAAGTTGCAGTACTGACACACTGTTTGATTGCCAAGTTATTTCTGGGAATTTGACTGCAGGAACACCACAGCACTGGCCTCCAAACTGCACCGACGTGGCCAAAATAAACACAACAAGAATCTCACAAATTACCACTTTTAGGTAGCTGGACCCAGCACTTCCACAGGACATAAGGCCCTACAGAGGAATAGAGTAGCCTCTGAGCCCCAGCTGGCCCCGTGGGCCCATGCACAGTTTGCCGTAGCTGTAACAGCTTCCTGATCTCCACGTTAAACACACTATCCTCTTCTCTGACAAATACGAGCGCTAAAATATCTCCTGGTCCTTCGTCCTGCTCCACTCAGCACTCCAGAGAGATGCAGCATATACTCCAGGGGTGATTTGGGGGGTAATGAAGAGGCACTGTATCTCATTACCTTGTTGCTATAGTTTTTTTGCGCATGCATTAAGTTAGAAAAATATGGATTTCAAAATAAAATTCTTGGGTAAACAGCTCTCTTCTTGCTCAATTTGAACAAGTCCCCCTCTGCATAATCCAAATAAAGCTCCCTGTGCAACCATAAGTAAATGTTTTATCTGCATCGCCCTTGTTAAATATAGATTGAAGAGAGAAATGAATGAGCAAACATTCCCCTAATGTGAACATTGAATAATCCTCCTTCCATATATCACACAGTGTGCAAACAAGTTCATTTTTCCCCCTTTAACAGCTACTGGATCCAAATCTACTCCAATGCTACGCTGCATGCACTGCAGCATGTGTTTGTATTCTAATATATCATTTCAAAAATACTGTTTTCCCAAAGAACATTTCTTTTCCAGCTAACACTGGCATGTTGCCATGTTGCTTTAATAAATTACAAGGGTTCCATCATTTACAAAATGCACCAGTTAGTAGGACTGCATCTGACATCTTATGTACACTGTAACAAGTAAACAGCTCCACAGCTGTTTTATGAATGGCAAATCGGACTCAGACCACAGCCACATCATATCTGGAGTAGAGCAAAGGTTCCCTGGCATTGTGCTAGGGTAGCAAAATTGATGTTAAGATCTGTGCACTTCCTGTCACATGTTCATTCGTTTTCATGTTTCGCCTGATAAAAAAACAAACAATGTGCTGATGTGTTAGGACTACTTCCTCATTCCTCCCACTCACTCTGCGATCAATATTTGCACCACTGTGGCCAGACGATACGCTAGAACGCGCTCAACGCCTACACTGCAACCAAGAGCCGGAGCTCCGAGAGACACTGAGGGAAGCAGACAGGCCGAGGTACAAACCGTGCTGTGCAGAGCAGCCCCGTGCATTCTCAGCTGAGATGCTGGTGGTTGCAGTGGCAAGGTCTGAACACTCAAACTGTCCTTCAGCGCTGTCCAGTCCAGGTGGGAGGGTGGCAGCCTACACAACATCAGCTGTGTCATTCCACGCTCTGATCTCCTCACTGACATGAACCCTGTCATGTGGTTCTGATGGGAAGCTATTGCAGAGAAGCTCAAATTAAGGCCATTAAAGTAAGTCTCAGTAACTTAGCTAAAAAGTGGAGGCTGAGGAGTTCTAAAGTCATTCAGCTGACACAGTAAGGTCAGTTACACAATATTTATCTTAAGTTTACCAAGATTAGCTGACATTAGCCACCATACTGCTCATCCAGTGTTTTGAAGGAAGAACTGTGTGGATTCAATATTCAGCTTTCATATTTATATTTTTATTTGGGATAATGATGAATGCTAAAACATAGTGTAACCACTAAAGTAAAGTTTCCTGACATTAGCCACCATCAGCTGCTGGTTACAACAAACTAAGTAAGGTTGTAGTGAGAAAATTCCTTGGTGTAATAAACTGAGTAAGAATACAGCCAATGTCTTATGAATTTGACTTTTTTATTATGTGGCAACTCTAGGGTAGTGATAAAAAACATTAGCAAGTAATAAAGAGTCAGTCAGTCAGAGAACTGAGTGTATTGTCGGTTACACAACAACAGCCATACTCATGAGTCCTTCCTGATTAACTCTGAACCAGCGGCTGAGCACCATAGAACAATTAATGACTAATTATTTCAATTATTTACTCATTTGTTACTCTTTTTAAGCCTCAGCAACTTAAGTACAGTGATACATCATACTAAGTAGTTATAGGCCTCAATTTGGAGTAATTCACTCACCATTTATTACAGATTCATTAATTATCAGGCCACACGTCATTCCTTCCTCAGTCATTCCTTAGTAACTACTTACAGTTTTTTGCACCATATTGTCTTTTCTTTTCCTTTCATTTCTAATTTCTTGTTTTACATTTCACTCCTCCCTTATTGTTTCTGCAGAAACACTGGAGTTCCAAAATGTCCATTTCCCCTTCACACTATACATGATTTTCTTTGAAGTGCAATATAATTAGAGTTAATTCCATCACGTCAGCTTCCACTGTAACAGTGTAACATTACTGCTGACATAATAAGTAAGACCAATTTACTGTGAGACAGAGAGGGAAAATACATCAAAATCCCCTCACAGAGCCACACATGGCTCAATCTCGGTCAACTGTACATTTGTAAGTGAAGACTGTATTAATATTCTTTCAAAAGTTGGTTAGTCTCTCTTTTAAGGTGAGCCTGTGCTGAAGCTGCTGATGGTTCTTGACACAGACGTGGCTCAGATGAATGCAACAGTCCATGACCACAGAGCAGGAGCTGCCCAGAGACCTCAAGTGACTCTGGCTATCGTGGATGACTAGGCTTTGGTCAGGCTGGCCTGCACTTTAACAACTTCCTTCCTCATCTGGATTCATTGTGTCCAGTCCACAGTGCTGGGCTGCCGCTATTTTTACCAAAGCTGCTTTTCCCTTCTGCCATTTGCTCTGCAGACACAGCGAGGCCAGCCTCCTCCCTGTGTCTGTTTGTACCGCTGAATAACATAGAGGGCTGGCAGGAGAACCAGTGGCCCAGGAAGCATGAGGTAGCATTTCTTCACCTCATATAGACCGAGGGGGAGAAACCTAACACTGAGCTTCATTTTGTAAGGACCTCTCTGTGACCTCCACTATAAACTGTAGAACAGGAAACAATTCTAGGAAACATTCATTCATCAGGAATCTTATCAACAGCCAGTGACAGTGAGTGGAAAGCTGGCAGATGACCCAGAGCAAGAGATTTGACAGAGGATATTGTGTGAAGAAATGGAGCGCTTACAATGGCTGACACATCCATACACACAGTACATACTGCCACAAAGAAATGACAAGGGGAGCTGAAATGTCTGCTAGTCATTTTTGGGCCCCCAGTTGATCGCTCAGTGCTGTAAATCTATCCCACATAATTTACAGCTGCACATTCAGCAGGGCCTTCATAGGCCCATAAATCTGATGGCAATGGGTGTTGTGTGCCACGCTATGAAGGTACTAATTACACATTACTGCTGAGTCTCTTTATCTCGCAGCTCTGTTTGTGCAGTGGAACTGAATTCTTTCCATGGAAAACACGCACAATCCTGCCATGTAGCTCCGACCGCTGCAACACACCGACTTACTCCGAGAATCTGATCGCCATGGCAACGCGCCACTATGTCCCTCTCCCTTTTCTACTCCGTCTGCGCACTTAGAGCAATCCCCTCCACCAATAATTCTGCCGACCCCTCAAGCAAACATCCCTGAATGTACTATCACAAGAGTCAAGAAGGCCTGGTAGCACAAAAGGTAGCTCGCATATGATGTCAAAGTCCAGAGAAAGACATATGATAATGCTAATGTCCTGTGAAATCCTTGTAACTGTTCATAGTGCTGTACAATTTATTTATGAGCATTTCAAATCCTAAGCAGAGGAAAAAGAGAGCTCATTTTCAAAGCCCTCAGCAGCATTTGAGAGACATTGAGGAGCAACAAAGTTTTGATCCAACAGCAGCAGCATGCGTCAGTGAAAGCTCTGAGATTTTAATCAGAGTGAGTAAACAGCAGCGTCTCAAAGACGCAATGCTATACTTTGTGAATTGATTTTATTGTCTTTCCCTCAGGTGGGAAATCTGCTAATTCCGATGTTATTAAACCTGTGCTGCGCTCCATCTGTGAATTAGAGGGTCCCTCACTGATCTTTACCCGGTAAACAACAACAGTCGTCTAGTCTGCAGCTTGGATGACGTGTGCTCAGGTGGATTAGATGAGGACGATTAGAGGATGGGCTATTCATCCCTGTCAGCACTGTTGAGCTGCGCTTACAGTCCTGTCATGAGAACGAGCTCAACCTCTCACCCATTCACGCTCAACTCACTGCAAACGGCGCCACTCATTAAAACTTTACGGCAGTGGTACATTACTGCTGGAATCAATGGGTTGTAACCCTTCGCGAGGCACCACACACCTTCACTGCCTCACAGCTAACTGTCGATCAATCAGAAACGCTTGGCCGTCCTGAGAAATAGCATATGCGTATATATAGAGGTGGGTCAGTGTTTCTACTGGGATAAAATGAGCTAGTTAGGCATGTTGGCACTGGCAGGGAGATACACAGAGCCAGAGGGAGCCACTTCAGAGGGCAGTTCTACCCTGGGAGAATCCTGACCCTTCAATCGCCTGCAGTGCTTCACACACACACACACACACACACACACACACACACACACACACACACACACACACACACACACACACACACACACACACACACACACACACACACACACACACACACACACACAAACACACTCTCTACTTTCAGCTGATGATGATCAACCAGCATCTCCGCCTCCTGGTGCATTTGGGCTCACATATTCAGACTCATTACACAGATCTCCAGCAGTGCATAAAGCAGATTAATAATATCAAAGCACATCTGTGCCCTTTGGCGGTGCTGTAAATCTTGTACTGAACACTCCTGCTTCAATTACATGATGATTTAATGACTGCTAATGCAGACCTGGAGAGCAGGCCACTGTGATATAATTTGCCATGGTGTGGTGGAATTGAGTGTGTGATGCTTTACACTCACCTCTGGCCCTTGCTCCTGTACGTGGCAGGACTCGCTGTCTCCCTCTGAGAAGGAGCCTGATTCGTCACTAGAGTTGGTGGCGTAGGACTGCTCACATTTGATCTTAGGCCGCACCTGGTTAAAAAGGGCGTCCCCTCCCACACTTTGCTCCTGCTGGTCCACATTGGGGCAGCGTGCCACATTGGAGCATGGCGAGGAGGAGAACTCAAACTGGGGCAGGCTGCAGGGAGAGCCTCCGCTGCCGTCCTCCGCATAGGAGTATGAAGAGCAGGAGCTGGAAGTCCTGGTGCGTGTCTCACAAGGCGGCGACCGCGGGCACACTTTGATTGGCACTGGGCAGCTGGTGTTGGGCCGTGGGCGGCACAGGATTGGGGGCTCAGAGGAGGTGGTGCTGGCAGAATAGGTCTGGGAGGTGGGCAGGGACTTGCTGGCTCCAGCCCACATGCCCTTTGGTATGTGCTCTGTGAGCTCCATCTCCAAAGAGTTCCCACCAGGGTAGGAATGAGCTGGGGTTCCCAGGTGGTTGCAGGCCCCTGAGGAAAATATGACACTACGGCGGTCTATCTCAACTTCCTGTTTGCAGACCCCATCGCAAGAAGCGGACTTGAGGGACAACCCTTCAGGGAAACCGTCCACAGCCTTTGGGGATGTAACAGACAGACCCAACTCCCCAGCGAAAGGGCTGAAGTCTTTTTTATGATCTCCCTGAGAGTTTCCTTTGTCCTGGGGACAGACAAGTCTGTTGGCGAATAGCTGCTGTGATGTGTTGGGCAGACTGGGGAAGTCCCCCCCTTTCTTGAAGAAGGCTCTGAGGCAGGATGGGGACTTGGTTCTCTCCACAGATATGGGGTTATCCATCTCCATGGCTGTCACACTGTCCTTATCCCTGATGTCCTGCTCATCACCTGACAGGCACAATGAGATGGCCTCTTCTTCTGCCTGCGGTTCAACTTTAATCTGTGCCAAAGGCAGCCTACCCTGACCCCGCACTGCGCCGCTAACGCTGCTCTCCTTTAATGTGCTTGGAAAACCTGAGGTACTGGTGTGTGAGGAGGTGTCATTATTGTGCTTGTTGCAAGCCCACTGGTATTTCCTGTACTTGGGGCATCGTGGCAGGTCTGACGCTCCATGTCGATCAAAGTCCAGCCGGCCATCCGTGAAGTTACTGGGCATAGCCATGGTTAGCCTGTCACTATCAGGGTGTCGAAAGGAGGTGAGGGTGTCAGCACACCGCCGTGCCCTGGGGGACGTGGGCCTTTCCGCCTCTGACTGCATGCTCTCATCCTCTGAGTTGTTTGCCTCTGCTGCCACCTTGTGGCAGCGCAGCAAGCCGTCCTCCTCCCTGCGCAGCTGAGCTTCCAGGAAGCGAAAGCAGGAGTCCTCGAGGTTGTGCATGCGCAGGAATTCGGCACAGCGCATAACCTCCTGGATGTTTTCTCTGCTGAGTAACAGCTTAGCGGTGTAGGCAAACTGCAACAATGGGGCGAATCCCCTGGCAGTGACCTGCAAAAAGACAGGGAAATTGCCAGCATTACCATCAGCACAGTCATTGTTCAGAGCACTTGGAGTGTGGTGAGACAACCCGACAGCTCAAACGACCACAAACAAACACTGTAAAGTACCAGTTAATCTAACGGGTCAGCACTGAACATTCTATACAGCAGTAAATAAGAACTGCTGCTCTGGGGATGGTGGCAGTTGACAGGACATTCCAGGACATACCAGCAGTCCACCACTGTCTGCTCTGTGGTCACATCATATATATTACACTTGGGACCTCCAGTCAAAAACTGCTTTGCTTACCCTTTTTGCCTTCACTGACATAAACGTGTCTAGCAGTGCTCTGAACTGTAAGTGCTCCGATCAGGGCTCAGCCCCACAGGCTCACTTTCTGTGGCAGTACCCTGCATCCCCAGGTCAACTGCCTGTAAAACCTAATGGTTTGTAAGACTACGGCTTATCCCCGTTGTGGCCATGTGGCACAGGATGATAGAGGGAAGCCTTCCATTTAGACTTAATGCCAGATAATTAGGTTAACTCCTGAGCCTGCAGAAGTCCAGTCGCCCTGCTGCTGTTGTCTCTGAGCACACAGACGAGAGAAAGGAGCCAGAGGAGCCGGCTTTAATACAAGGCTTGTCTGCTGTTTGGAGATCAGCGTGAGGTTCACACTGGGTTGAGCGTCATCGCTTTACTCACACTCTAGCACCCATTCCCTGCAGCTTTATCCTAGTTCATTCTCTGGTGACAAACAATCAGTGCAGAGCCAGCTCTCTCAAAAAGAACAATAATACATTTCCATCTGTGGATACACTTTTTAACCTAAAATGAAGAACTGAACAGAAATTCAATTTTGAATTCAATTTTGAAAATTGATCCACCAGTTGGAAGATGATTGTAAAGATGTGGCTGCAACAATCTGTAAATATACAACTTTACAATTAAACAGATCATATCTACCGTTCTCTAAACCAGAAAGGGGTTTATTTGATACTCAATACAATGTAACCTTAAGTTCTTAACGTCTGCATGGCAGTATTAAATGTCTAGCTAAGGCCCTATCCACACTACATTTTCGTTTCAAAATGGAGACTTTTTGCTACGTTTGCACCGCCTGTCCGGATTAAAACGAGATAAATGTGAAAATGCTAGTTTAGTTTAGTGCGAACAGGCAAAAAACGGAGGATGTTTGGCTCTCTGATTGGGTCTTATTCGTCATGCAAATCAGAAACACAATGCTACTGACACAGTTTGTGACTTGGCATTTTTAGTAAAATATTTTGTACTGTGCAAATAAGACTTACAACCTACACTTGTACTGTGCATGTTGCCGTTTACTTTGCAACGACTTCCAGTCTGTTTTCCGCCGCTACAGTCACTTTTAACTCCCCTGTTAAATTCAGTCCCAGCTTGTTATTGGTTTATGCAAAAAAAAATCTGGGGCGGTTCTTCGTCTGTATTTTTAAATTCTTTCACCAAATCTTCTGTAACTATGTAATAGACCATCTGCTTCATGTTTACACTGATGGAGATAGTATTTGTTGTTAAACTCTGTTGTTAGACTTAAACAGAATAGTGTGGATGGGGCCTTAGTTTGAGCAGTTTATGTTTCTACGGGTATTCACATGGAACACACATTTGTACAGAGCAAGTTTCATGACAGACACAGCGTTGCACTTGGTGAGTAAGTCAACATCAGTGCAGACTCGCTGTTGGAGGGTTTATAACCCGCTTCCACTCCCTGCTAATTGGTTTAGGATGGCACTTAATGTGGCTGATCCTCCACGTGGACGCGCAACTGAAGTGGAGATGGGTAGGGAGAGGGTGTAGGGGGAGGTTTGAGAAAGGCTCAGACAGTCCAACAGTCATTGTTAAGAGGAAGCTGCTGACTCCATATATGTGAGGGGGGATGGTGTGTTTGTCTATGTGAATGTGTGTGCTAGAGTAAATGGGTGGGTGGGTGGGAGTGTGTGTGTATGTGTGTGTGTGACAGATTGGGGGAGGGAAGAGGCTTTGACTGGACTATCCGCTCTACTGATGAGCACAGCACATTCACCGCACTACATGGACTTACACAAACACACACACACACACACACACACACACACACACACACACACACACACACACACACACACACACACACACACACACACACACACACACACACACACACACATATACATGACTGTACTTAGCTGCAGTAATGAATCCATTGAATCTGAATCTCACACTCTTTGTTGTAAATCGTATGATGATGTGCCCTTCAGGCTGCTGACTGGTCTTTTATCTTCCAAACCATGGTGCTAGTTTAAAGGTACAATGTGTGAGATTTAGCCAAATTTTAATTTAAAACATTCAAAAAATGACCAACAAAATGTGAAGAAGCAATAGGTCTGACGTCATGTCAAAGATGTCTATTTATTGTGTCTATTTACATCTACTGAAACGAACATGCTAACCAGCTACTGTAGCCCCGACCTGTTGTGTGTTCTAATGTGCTATAATGATTCACTGTAGTGTCCAGTCTGCCTTCAGTTCAACATGAGATGACAAAGAAGTTGGGCTTGTCAATCACACTGAAGGTACAACCCCCAGTTTGTGTCATAGAAACACGAAGATGGCTGAAGCTCTTGGCAAGAGATCATGTTCCACAGCAAAGAAAAGAAGCAATATAACACTAGACAAGCAGCAGGTATCAACAATAGTCAAAGTATTTTAATGTATTATGTGAACTGAGTTGGAACGTTTAAATCCACAGGTTGTGTGAGTTTGAACCCAGGTGCTAAGAAATATGTTTTTCAAATTCTCTCTTTCTTCAAACACTCTGCCAACATGCTTTAATAATTTTCAATTTCTGACGTAAAAGTTTAATTTTAGACAAACACTTTTTTTATAACAAAATGTAATTTGTGCTTTTTACGTCAGGGACACTTGCTGGCTCTCTGGTAATAGTCTGCTTCTCTGTTAGATTGTAAGTTTCTGGGTTCAGTACTGCTCAGGTCCTCCAAATGACATTGTTGTCATGAATAAAGTTGTTTTGTACTTGATGTACCATCATTCAGAGCGACTTCAGCTCTCTTTAACGCGATTATTTAATATGCATTTTTAAATTAAATTAAAAACAAGTCATCTTTTGTCATTAGCAAGCAGTGTATCTCACTCGCCCAGTGGTTTCAGATCTCGCCACCTCTGCCCTCTGTCTACTCCTGTAACGGTTAATTGACTGCAATTATATAGAGCCTTTGTAGTCTTCCTCCCACTCAAAGCGCTTTACACTACATGTTTACATTCACCCCATTCATACACATTCATACACTGGTGACACATCCATCTGGAGCAATTTGCCCAAGGATACTTTGACATGAAGCCTGTCGTGGTGGGGAGGAGGAGGACCCGGGGATCGAACCACCGACCTTCTAATTAGTGGATGCTCTAACTCACTCACTTGAAGTATACAAGAATTAGAATTATAAGTCTATATGGGAGCAATGTTAGAAACACTACTAAGTGCTAAAGTTTTCATTCTTTATGGAAAGCCGACCCATGTGTAACATATTGAAACGTGGTACCTATAGTGCCTCCATGTGGTCAGTTATTACGTGTTTTACATTTTGGCCAATAACTCTTGAACCCTGGGGCGTGGCAAAACAATATTTGTGCACTGTGTTCCTTGGATAAAGCAGAATTGACTGATATAGTCAAATCATTTCCCCATAGCCATTTGTATTTTAATATAATATTCCATGGAGACCAAATTCAGCAACGTTGTACGGATGGGGATTCTGAACACGTCTGCAGCGTTTGGATACAATCTCACATGTAGGTTACACTAAAAAATTGGAAAAATGCTGCTGTAGCAACAGCCTCCAGCTTGGACATGCACTTTCTTCAGGAAATACAGTTTCTAGTCCAAGTATATTGTTTTAGATCCAGTGCACTTTATATGGTATGAATGTGTGTGTGGAGGATTGACATAAATATTAAGATTCTGTTGACATATACAGCACACAAAAAAGACCAAATCACAAACCCTCTAGCACCCTGAGCGCGTGTACACTCAAATAACTTTCTTCATGACCACACATACACACACACAGTGAGCTTCAGTAGATCAAGCCGTGCCGACTGTTATGGTGAGGCATTGGGAGCTTGAATGAGTCTGGGCGGTGGGCCGGCTTCATCCAGTGCTGATAAACAGTAAAGCTGCTGGAGGAAAAGTGCTGAGCGTACCAGGGATCTATTTTCAGCTAGCATCAGCAGCTGCTGCCTGCGGGAGCGCATCTTTATGTGTGCCCTGCACCATATGTGATTACTCCACTGTTACAACCAGCACAGCAGCCTAATGAAGGAAAGCGTTGAGGGAATGACACAGGATGGAGGGAGGGAGGGAGTAAATACTAAAGGAGGATGGACAGAGCTCAGAGGAAAATGAGAGAGGAAGGGAGACGGTCTCGGCATAGGAAACAAACTGTTAAAGGAAGAAGAGGAGGACAGGGAGGATACGCAGAGTGTTTCCTGGTCATTAGCTGACTGGCATGGCATTTGAAGCATTTCAGATGTTAGTAGTACTTAGTGTATGAGTTAAGACAAAGAGAAAAATCATCAACATGACAGAGTGGTGCCATTTTAGGCTAACACAGCCCTGCTCTGCGTCTGGAGCGGCAGTACCATTACAGGGCAGGAAATTACAGGCAGTGGCCAATCACAGACCCGGACAATTCACATGACATTTTTAGGAAGACTGCCAAATATCCTTTCATAAACAGGCTGAGCAATACTACACCACCACCCTCCCCTCTCCTGTCCTCCCTAAATCACTCTCTCTCCCCTCACTCAGTGCTTCTCTCTTACATCGGCCTTTCCCTCCGTAGAAGAGAGGGCTAATTTATGGAAATGTGCTTCAGTGAATTCCTGCATGTCATGCATGCTAATGAGGACGTGGCATGGCATGACAATGAAGTGCTTCCCCACGCGAGAGAAAATACATCTCCATTGGAGGGAGCAGCCGACGCTTTGACATCAGATCTGCTGAGTAACCTGAAATTAACACTATGTGAATGCAGACAAACAATAAGGAGCCTGAGTCACAGCAGCTCTTATGGAAATGAACCAGGCGCTGTCGTGTACACTGTTATGAAGCCATCATGGGTTTAGCTGTGATGCTGGAGGAGATGGCAGGAAATGTGCAGAGACAAAGGTCTGCTGCAGAACAGAAAAGCCAAAGTAAAGTCTTTTCTAAAGACAGTTTGAGCAGACATGCGGTAACTTACTAATCTATCAGACAGCGTCTATCTGTCTTAGACACACATTACACTAAGAAATGGAGCTCACTACCCTGCTAAAAAGCAGGTCAAATCTGATATGATAGGCTATTTGCAACACATTAGAAAAGTACTGTAAGTTAGAAAATGTTTGCATGTTCACTTTAAGATTTTTTTTGATTTCTTGCAGCAGGTCTCCCCACTCATGTCTGTCTGGTATAAAGAAGACTGAAAACTTCCTTCATATTATCAAATCACAGTGAACATCATGTATGCTTTTGTTGCTGCTAAAAGTTTGATTACTGCTGTGTGCTGTACTCTCAGACATGTTGTGTGAGGTAGATTACCCATCCATATCTGTATTTCAAGTATCTACAAGCTGTGCTATTAACTGAACTGAAATCAATGCCTGCTGGAGGGAAGGACAAATGTAAGAGTATGGCAAGTATGTTTTGGAAAATGTAAAGAATACACATTATACTAAGAATTAAAAGATAAAAAAACGCTGATATAGTCCTTTAGGAAATTAATATGGTATGATATAGAGGATCAGGTTTGACTGAGACATGGGAAATCAGAAATGCATAATAAGGGAAGAGGAAAAGCCTTTTCTTGAAAACCCATTATAGAACTTATGAAGATCCTACAAAATCATGAACAAACAGGTATACCGAGTAAATTAACCAGTTTTTATTGACTTTTGAAAACTTGAAATGGCTTTTTTCTGTTTCCCTTTGTTGCTTTTATGTTTTAGGTAAAGCACTTTGAATCACCTTGTTGTTGAAATGTGTTAAACACCTCTACAGTACCTACATGATAAGACATAGCAAGTGATGCATCTCTTGATGACTTATCTTTAATTAGGTTTTAAATAGAACCAGACTAATAATTAGTCTAATTATTACCAAAAAAAACATACAACAATACAATACAAAGCAATCTGCTATCTGATAAATGTTTGATCTCTCACGTTTGGTTATTAAGGCCAATTTTTTAAAATCAGTTTTTAAACTAAACTGAGTCCTCATCCCAACCAGAATACCTTGAATAAAAAGTTATTATATAAATATAAATTATTATATTACATGCAGCCTTTAAAGAACTCTAGAATTTTATGTTTACATATCTGCCAACAATCACACAATTTACAGTATATCTTATAAAGTCAATAATGGCCTGCCGCTCAGTCAGGCTCTTGTATCTGAATCCAATAGTTCAGTAAAGATGGTGTATCTGTATGTAAGTAAGGCTTAGTGCACATTAGAATCAGTGTTAACATTGAAAATAGGTGTAGTGAATACATTGTTATGTTAATGTCGAGAGAATTGGAAATGTAAGGAAAGTGTCATCCCCTGTGCCCCCATTCTACCCCCCACCCCTCGACAGTGGATTAAATCAGATAGTGTACGTACTAATCCTCTCCCAGTGCAGCTTACTGTACAGGTCAGGCATTAGGGAGGGCATGACCCCACCTCCACGCTGTTTAAGCAACAAGACGATTGTGTTTGGGTAGGCTGATTCTGACCAAACAAACATCAAACCACTGAATTTGTCAAAACATATCTGTGCCACAACTAAAAAAGTGCTACGCTCAACTCTGTGTCCAGGTTCTTTTGTTCACCATGCTTGTAGGACAGCTTCTGCAGCCCAGACTGAAGAAAGTCTGTGTATTCACATCATTAAGGGGATGTTCACTGCTTACCTGTGCCAGGTTTGGAGGTTAAATACAAAGAGCACAAACATGGGGATCACACTATAGGCTGTCACCCGGCAGGTTGGCTGCTCAAGGTGCTCCTCCACCCAGGCTCTCACACTCACACAACGATCCTGCATTTTCTCTGTCAGCTTATGACATGAGACGTGTCCTTGTGTTGACAGAGAAAGAGAGACCCCCTGCTGGACTAAGGGGGTTGGGGTATTAAGGCCAGTGCTCTCACCAGAGTGTATCACTCCTCCCTCCACCCCTTCCTCTTCATCTTCTACCACCCAACCCCCATCTCTGACGAAGGCAGGGCTCTGTCCCTGGCTCCCACCATCTGTTTAACAGGCTGATAGTATCCTGGCCAAACGCTTGGTGTGGGGCCAGTCTAAGGCCCCATCCGCACTACTTCGTTCTAGTTTAAAAACAAAGTTTTAAAACACAAATACAATCTCCGTCCACAGCAGCATTTTAGCAGCATACCAGAGTTGATCTCCATCTACATTAAAAACGACTGAAAACGCACATCTAGTGGCCGTTCACTGGGCATGCATGTGCCGCTGCAAACGTGAGACAGATGGTCTATTCCGTAGTTACAGAAGATTTGGCAAAAGAATAAAGTACTGCAGATGAAGAACGGCACCAGATTTTTTTTTGCATGGACCATTAAGTACAAGTGCAGGTTGTAAGTGTTATTTGCAGGGTACAAAACATTTTAATAAAAATACCAAATCATTAACTCTATCAGTAGCATCGTGTTTCCACTTTGCATGGGACCCAATCAGAGAGCCAATCGTGAGCGTCTGCGTCAACTTCTTTTTGCCGTTGTAGTCTGGATGGGAGGTGCAAACGTAGCAAACAGTCTCCATTTTAAAACGGAAACGCAGTAGTGTGGATGGGACCTAAGTTAGGCCCCCGCTCAGAGCAGGCTTAGGATGCTTAAAAAACCCGAAAAATACGTCAGAACTGGTGAAAACTGCAGTTCTGCAGTGATTGGACTCAGGTGCACCCAAGGGGCTCTATAGCGCCCCCAAACTCACGCCACGGTTGGGATAAAGTTGCTTTGATCTTCATGAGATTTGGGGGATCATCGCTGTCATCATAAAGAAAACATTTCAATTCCTTTTAAGAGAGATACATAAAAACAGTAATATTACCAATAAGACAGCAAAAATAAAATCCAGTATATAACAGCTAAATGTATGTATGTGTACATGTAACTTTGTGTCTGTGTGACAGGCTATGTCGAGATAATTATTTGTTACATTCAGTGTTGTTGTTTAAAATATGTGTCCCTCAGTTTGTGACATGCAGTCACATATTGTAACCAGTTTGTATTTGTTGCATTATGAGAGGAAGTGCGTCTTTGTCTCTGCTGTCCAGCAGTGACCACAGACTCTTTCTGTTGGACTTCTTGTGTCATGCTTCCTCTATGACTGTGGACACTGAGTCTGGATTTGGTCTGGATCTGTCTCTGTATCTCTGACAGTGAAGAGATCCTCTGCCAGTCACATTCAGGGTTTGTGGCGAGATAGCATTTTTTTTTTGTTTTGATTCGTCCAGTGTTCCAGAATATTTTTTTTGTTTAAGTTGGTTTCCCCTTAATAATGGTTGGAAAGAAGTGCTGCTCTGTGGTTGACCAGTATTGTGTGTTGTTTGATCAGTACCTCTCAGGACCAGCGGACAGAAGGGACACTTAGGGAGTTTAGTTTTTCAGTTTGCAGTGCCTGAAATCTCAGTGTGTTTTGCTCAATTTGAGATGTCTCCAAGAGAATCAATGTCTTTCTAAATTCAATGTCCATTAGAAACAAAACTTGTCTGGGGAGATTTTGTATCTCAGTTTTATTTCTAAACAAATGGAAAAAAAGGATGCTGTTGTAACTAAACTACACATTATCCAACCTGCATCAAACTGGACACGTCTGAACTCCTTCGCACAGTACCCAACACGCATGAAGATTCAGAGCCGTGTCAGCCAACCTCCGGTGCTAATAATGCAACTGTTGCTCACCCAGAGGCGCACGGAGGTGAGGGCCCATTCGATATGCTTGCAGCTGTAAGTATTTGCTGTCCTTTGCCGTGGCTCAAAATGCCATGAGCTAGAAACAAGAAACGGGTCAATAACTGGAAATGATGTGCATGTGCTTCGACAGAACCTCGAGGCCGATCGGCCTGATGAAAGAACTGGCCGTGGAATAACACAAATTAGACTATAAATAAGAAAATGTTTGTCCAATCAACACAAAACCTCCAGGATATGTCCACAAAAGGACCTGACACATAACCCTACACCCCTAACCCTGCCCGCACACACCAGCCATTTGTTTTCTTTTGAGATGAAACATGTGCAGTGTTTCCTGGCTCATGACTAAGGAAAAAATTGATAAACAGGAGGTGGTTTGCAGACCAGCAGTCTGGTGATGACCCACCACTTTCTGGAGAACTCCACTGTCACCCACAGTGGTCTGGAATCAATTATTCCAGACAGTCAGAACATTCCCACACTGGATGTGAGATGTGCAAACAAGTGGACAGTGCAAAATCAGTGGAATGACTCTGCGACTAGTCATTTGATCCATTTGTGTCAACAAAATGATTTACTGATCTAATAACTACAATAAATAAGGTTTCTCCTTCAATTTAGGAATGACGTTCCATTGTACAGTAATGAGGACCGTCTGATTCACGACACCAGCCTCTTGCACAGGAGAACAAAGGCAGCATGCTGTACTAATAACCAGCCCACAACAATCTGCTGTGATCATGGCCGTGAGGTCTGAGTCACATCTGTGCACACAGCTCCACAATATGAAGGTCATTCCTGTTTGTCACAGTGATGACTGCTCCTCTCCAGTGGAGGGCTCTCCCTGGCTTGTATTTGTGACCCACTGATTCTTATGAATCCCCCTTTGTTCTTAAACTCACAAGAAATATGATGTCGAGTAACACTGTGTGTGTGCGAAGCCTCGCTCGGCCAACATGGACGTCATGCTCGCCTGTTCCTTCCCCCTGCCGGCTGGCCCGGAGGACAACGTCGCTGAAATAAAGCAGGATTGTTTTGTTCCCATGATGTGATGGCTAACAAAGCCCCTTGATGAAACTGTCAGTCCCTCTCTGCAGGCCCACAATCACATTAGATATAGATGATGTCACTCACCCGCGCCAGCCCTGGCTACCCCAGGGGTAGAGAGGAGTGATGAGGTGGTGGGGGAGGTGGTCTTTGTTTCACATGTTATCTGCACCCGCCTCCCCCTCCTTCCCCCAGTGGCAGCAGAGGTCTTTCTAATTTGCCCTTTGTTTCACATAGATGGCAGCCTTCAACAGCTGCTGAAGATACACACTTCATGACCGGAGTGTCAGTGAAGTGTTGCTAACCTGGCACAGCAAAACGCTGCTACACTGAGCAGACACAGACCAGCTAGGGCTGAGCAGACCCCGCCCCCCCCCACCACCCATCAGCAAGAAGACGGTGTTCAGACACGAGGCAACGATGCATCAGCATGCTTTAGTCACTGACCGTAAAGCAAAGGGTGACAGGGGGGATCTTAAAAAACCTGACTGGCCACATCAGTGAAATGACATTCCTCCGTGATGTGGCTCTGTCTAGACAGCCAAATACCACCTTAAATAGATGAACACCCTCAAAAAAAGAGCCATTAGCAAAATCACTTGTGTTTTTAAGCTAATTTATGTGAGCATTTCCTTTTTATGCCAGTACATACTACAACAACACATAATGTTCTATGTTTTACACCACTGTATCTGACAGCTATACTGACTTTGCAGATTAAGATTTTACATCCAAAATATTTACATGTATAAAACAATATAAACTAGGTAAAATGAGCTCACCTCCACCAGCTACACTGTTTAAATGTCTTCTATGTGAATTCATCAGTAATAATGATCCAGAACATAGATACTGTGTGAAGTGGCCTAAAGGCAGGCCAGAATCCTAACAATGCATGGAACACAGAATGCCTCTAACAAAAAAAGAAGTGTCAAAATCTGTCCTGCGAGTCACCTGATGCTGCCTCTGACGCTGAAAGGGGTCCTGTGAAACCCTGCTCCCACAGAACCCAACCAACGCAACGTAGCCAAGACAGCTGCGTCTGGAACTGCAAGCCCTGCAGAGGAGAGAAGCGGCCCTCACTCTATGGCTTGAAACGGCCCAGCAGAGTGACTCAGCTACGCCAACCAATTTAGGGACCACGGCTAGGAGCCGCACAACCCTTAGCGACTTCATCTCTGGCCTTGTCGTGCTGGACACACAAGTCACATCATGCAACTGCTGCCTAAAAAGGTCCAGCTGTGCTCCATAGCCATTTTGGCTGATGTCAGAAAGAGTGTATCTGCCATTTTGGGCCTGAGCCTGCCTGCCATTTTGAATTGGCGTGTGACGTAGCCACCCACTGGTCATGTCTGCCGTTTTAAGGCCCATTTATACTCCTGCGTAGGGTCTACGTGCCTACGCCGTAGGCTACGCATGTAGCCAAGCATTTATACTTGTGAGTAGGTGTGTCCGTCATTCTGCGATTACACCCCCAAACACTAGTCGACAGTAGCTCTGCAGCATCCACTGAGTTGACTTTTGCCGGCCGAGCAGGCTGACTTACTAACGTAAATGGGGTTAAAATTGTAAACTTGCAGCTGGTGTAGCCTTTTCAAATGTTACCGAGCGAATGGATCACATTCTGATAGTGAAACAGGTCTCTTCTCGGGTTGCGACTGTCAAATATATTGATTCACTGTGTTACAGGGCCAATTTGGCTGCTAGTAAAAGTTACTTTAAAGAGCAGGGTACTTTGCAGTGTGAAGGCTTCCCAGTCGACCAATCAAAGTGCTTACGGTCCACGTCATCTCGATGTGTACTTATGGCGCGTTCGAGACTGGTCGTAACTGGGATATTTCCCAGTTGAAACTTCCGACTTCTGACATCACAGCGTTTCAGGTGCAAGGTGGTGCATGACGCCGAAAGTGAACGAAAATCATGACAAAGTGAACACACAGTTGCACCCTCAGCAGTGCTTTAGGTGTTAATTAAAAGGATGGCAGTTTAACTGCAACAACTGAAATAAATAGTCCATACGTTACTAGTTATGTGTACCCCAAGTTGGTAGCCCTGAAGTAAGTCAATGTTGTCCGTTACACTTCCTAATGTTTTGGCATTTTTAACAATAACTTTTATGCAGAAAAGATGACTTTATGAGATTCTTTACTGTAGCCAGCTACCGTATGTGTAAAACATATTTCTACATCAATATACATGCAGAACAGGTTTTACTGCATGATCGTATTTATTATTTTAATTCAAATACATGCAAATATACGTTTTGTTGCCGTTTAGTTTATGGTTTACCATAACCACCGTCCACCTATAGTCGATCGTCCGATCGCGATCAGTCAGAAGTATAAATTACGCTTTTCTCTCTTCCCCCTCTATTGCCCCCCCCCCCTCTCTCTCACACACACACACACACATACACATACACCCCTAATCACAAACATACCCCCACTCCTATACACACAAACACCTGCCATACTTTTTATTTTATTCTTGTAGAATAGATGACAGTGATTTATTAGCTGAAGTTTGGTCATTGATCTGTGATGTACTCAGATTCACACTGTCCTCTTATTAAAGTGAAATAGTGTTCAGTTATTGGGATTTATAGAGCAAACCACACTTTGAGACTGTCTTTTACAACATCACATTGGGTCCTGTGAAACATTATTCACGATTTTATGACATTCACACTGACATATGTTAGATTAGTGATCATGAAAATAATGTATTTTGATATGTAAGAAAACTGCCTTTGTGTAGCTTTATATAATTACCCTGACAGAGTGTTAGTGAATATGGTGTAGTTACCTCAACTGTCTGTGACAGAATAAAGCCAATATATTAATGATACGTTGTTTTGCAAAAATACATGAAATGTTGTCATATTGAACAGGGATGGACAAAGGAAAGACGGCTGGGGGAAAACCTCAATGGGAGTAACTCTTTCTTTAGCACATTAAAGAGAAGTTATTGAAAGATGTTACTTCCACACTCCATCTCACACCTGAAACACACAGCAGCTCATGCATTATTCATGCCTGCAGTGAGTGAATGAAAGGGATGCTGCTTTGAGCATCCAGGAGCCATTCCCTGTAGTCACTCTTTGAGTTAAGGAGGGGAAAAAGCCCTGATGCTCACTTTCCATAAGATGACAATCTGACGAGACTTTTTTTTTTTCAATTATCACGGCGACAAAGTCGTTTGAAGAGCCACAGCTCCACAGTACATGTGGGATGTGCCCCAGTTTTCACAGCAGCTCATGTATGTATGCATATGTGTGTGTGTGTCTGACATCAGTACGTCAGAGGGGTACTTTCATCATGTGTTCAGTGGAGGAGCTCTGATGGGGATCAGTTGAAAGTGACAGTGTGAGAACTGAGGTGAGCATGAGTGAGGAGTGTTGCTGAACCTCATGAGCGCAGGGCCCGAGGTGGCATTAATCTTGCTACAAAATGCTACCTGCTGCTGACAACGGGGGTGGTAACAGCTGACAGGTGTTAATTGGCAATCGCAGCCCTGTAGGCTCAGTAATACACTTTCTCACACCTTTCACTGAGTCTAAATCCTCCAGCAAACGATAGAGCAAATTAAAACACCGTTTTACTGCCATCCTCTCTCATGACAGAAAAAATTCAAAGCAAATAGCCAAGAAAACTAAAATAACAATAAAATAATCAAAAAGTCAAAAATGAAGTTAAAGGTGAGATAGGATAATATATTAAAAAAGGGAGTAGATGGAGTTACAGTGACGTGGATGTCATGGCAGACGCGTACAGCGGTGCTTAACTACGACAGCGGTAAATGACCAACTCTCTGAAACTGTAGGTGCACCAAAACATCAAACATTTCAACTCTGATGGTGTGTTCAGACAGAACATAAAGCAAAGTGCTTCGTTAACACAAACTGAGTGTGTATTATATAAACTGTTACGGTATAAACATTACGGTACAAAATACCTCTTTTTTGCCCTGTGTGTGTCTGTTGGTCACTGATATACAAAGTCCATAACCGTCCTGAGTCCCGGCTAAGAAAGCTCTTTTTTTGTGAGCTGTTTTTGACAACAGAGAAGATAAATATTCTTGTTAGCTGCAGTAAAGTGCAGCATTACTTGCTGTCAGTCACCAGAATTTGATTTCTGCTGTGGGTCCATTTAACATTGTAACATGATGCAGGATGACAGTCACCAAAACTGCCTAGTGCATGAGTTACCTGTCAGACCGTGTTACTTCATGTTTAACCCTCTTAGTTTTTCAGTGTGAACAAGCACATGAACAGAACTAGAAGGCAATAATGCAACACCCCCCCCCAGGTCTGGAACGAATAAACTCAAGTACAGAGATCTTTTCCAAAGGCTTTTCCATCAAAACAAACATGAATACTGAATTGACCCTGCCTATATTTGGGACAGGCGTCCATATGGGACAGACCTTTAATTGCTCTTGGACAAAACTGAAATAGGTGATGGACTTCACATCACAGGATTCATAACTTGGATTAATTATTATGAAAAGCTGTTTATTCTTTAGATCGGTGGACCCTTACAGACTGAAGGAATTTAATAATCAAGGACCGGACACTTTGAGACTTAACGAGTGCTTCAAAGGTAATGGACATTGCACAAGATTGCACAAATCTTGTGCAATGCAAGTTACACCTGTAAATCTATAAGAATTAGACTTTGGTGCTCGTTGTTTCCGTTAAATGAACTGGACGATTGCATTGTGGAGAATCTAACCGATCTAACGATGTGATCATATGTTTAAACATTAGTATTTGTATTAACAATCTAAGCAGCTTAGAAGCAGCTAGAGCAGGCGACCTGGCGGGGTTTAAGAGCTTTTATACATCAAAAGAACTTGAGACCTGTGTTTATTTGTCAAAATGTGTTCCCACAGCTGGCCAAGGCGGCTATTTGGGTTTTGGTTATTAATGGAAGTTTTACAGTAATTGTAAATGTATGTGTCATTCTTGGTATGTTCCATACTTGTCCACAGATGCATTTTTAGTGTATTATGCAACCAAAGCAACTCTTCAGATTGCTTTTATCTTTGATAAAAACATAGTGGGCACAGCACACTGCGGGCCATTAGTTGCAGAGTAGTGTTTTTTTGCTTGCTTTTGGAGTGTATAGATGGCTGTAGTGGTCACAGTTCATCACTGTGTGTGGCTGGGGGAAGGTGCAGAGAGTCTGGTTAGTATTGCTTTTGTACTGGATTATACTGTTGTATTGTCTAAAAGTGAATAACATTTCCAACCTTGCAAGAGAAAACTGCATATTTGATGGACATACCTCTTTCGGAAGGCTAACGACCAAGCCATTGTCGGCCTGGCCCACCAGTGCCTGGAGAAAATACTCGCTGCAAGCGGCCAGCACAGCCCGGTGCCCGCGGAACTCCTTGCCCTCAACCAGGACAGTCACATCGCACAGGATATCCTGCTTCCGCTGGTCATTGAGGCAGAGGAGGATATTGGTACAATGAACCGTCGACTCATACACATACATGGGGGCTTCAGGCTTCTCATCCACGGACATTCCGCTCATGCCCTGTAAATAGAAGCACAACAGAGGGGGGTTAGCTAGCACACCCATCAGCCCCGGCAGTCTGCTGCAGCCAGCCTCATGATTCAACACATACAAGCCTGACTGACTGCTCCTCTCTGCCTGATGAGCTCCCTCCCAATTTAACATTTAAAACCCATGAAAAACATCCATACATGAATCACAAAACACTGACTAACACATTTCCACTTATTCAAACATTCAAACCACATGCACAACAAACCCAGGTAATTACATGAAAACAAATAAAACTGAAGGAACTGCTTTTATTTAAAAGAAAATTACACTTAATTTCAAGGTACACAAGAGAATCCAGAGGAAAGTCTGGGCCACTTTCTGCTCCAGCTAGAGGTCTGCATGTGTTTGTAATCTAAGGAGGACTCACTGTAAAGGTATGCTGAGCATCTTGGCTTTACTCAGCAAGAGAACATCAACTGAAGAACAGTGAGAATATCAGTACAGGAACTCATTCTCTATAATAAAAGAACCCAAATGGCAACACAGAGGTTGATTTTTTAGCTTTGAGAATGGAAACAGCACAATAAGTACTATAAATATGGGAACAAATGACTGCATATCTGCAGCTGCAAAAGAAAAACAGCAGTTTTACAGTACTCGTTATCTCGTTGACCTAATAATAAAGACACAATCTCTGGATCAACCAGCCAGGGCTCCAGGTCAAAGATGAACTCTGGGCCCACAGCAAGGCTGACCTTGTCCTGACCCAGCCCTACTTAATGCACAGACATTGGTATCAGTCTTTTTATCTCACACTTTGATAGAAAGAACTATTCCTTTTAAGGTAAAGAGATATTAACACAGGGCCCCTCCATGAGACAGGGCAACAAGATTGGACGTAAATGCAGGAGCCACTTTACTATTTCGGTTTTTATTGTGTTTTAATTTTGCAGTTAATAAACTTAACATCGATACATTCACCCACTCGAGCTCACTTAGTAATCCATCTTTGGATTTACAGCAACACTTGTAAGAACAGTTTCAGGAAAAAGGCAGGACACTATTGCTCCTGAGCATCTACCTACTGCATTTACATTCTCAGGGGTATTCAAATTAAAAATATAAAATAAAGGAAGTCTTATGATCTGCTTTGGCTCTAGCCTTGTTGCCTGGCTGGAGTCACCTTAAATCAGCGTAACTCCACACGCTCTGGGAACATTACAACATGTGTCCCTGATGTGATGACCGCAGATGCACAGCTGTCTACCAGAAACACACAGTCGCATACTGCTCAGAGGGCCTTCATATTAAACCATACTCAGTACCAAGATGCCTCTATGCAATATGTGGGCTTGTGGTTCTAAGTGTGAAATGAAGTGACATGAGCTGATGTCATCCTTTTGTCCAGTGCCCATTTTTCCCACCAGTGTTTTTTTTTAGCTGCTTTAAGCTATCAGGCAAATGTAGGTCTCCAAAATGTGGTACAGGAAGAATTAGTTAAAAGAAATAAAACATTTTTGTGAAAGAACTAATAACATAAGAGAAAAAATTTCTGACATGCTGGATGTTTACATGTTGTATAACTTGTGCTGCATTTGATTGACAGCTCATGGGTCATATGGGCTTCATTTACAGTATATCGAGTTGTTTATGGAATGGAATTTTTGCTAATCTGATGAGCTTTTTTAATACATGTTTTTCTGTAAATAAAAGGCATGACACATTATCTTCCTAGTGTTAGCAATGGCCAAATAAGCAAGTTTAGCAAAGGAAGTGCTCACTGACTCATACTTTAATGTATAAAATGCTTGGCAAGAGGAGAAGTGTTCCTGAAAATGAGGAAGCACAGCTAACATCCCTTTTATGAATAAAAAGGTCAACACAGTGATGAGTGCCATCACTTGCCATAACAGAATCTTTTCTCTTTGTGCGATGACTTTCCATGATCCTCAGAGCCAGTGGATCTGGTATTCCCGCGCACACAGGCCTCAGGAAAGATGGTGTGTGTGTGTATGTGTGGAATGGTGCAAGTGTCACTAATAGCGTAAGTGTGAAAATGGAGACCGAGAGGCATCTCCACCTGGCAAATAGAATTTACTCCCATCTTGTGAAGCTAGGAGCCCCTCACCGAGTAAACAGAAAGGGGTGGGGTGGAAACACAGTGAAGGAGAGCCCTCAACACTGCAGCTGATCGCTAGGTGCTGTTTCATGGGCAAATGATCATCCAGATTATAAAGTAACTGGTAGGAGAATTTATATCACAACTTTTTAACCCCAAAATGGATTTTTAAAGGTTTTAATGCAGAATAAAAAGCTGCACGTAAATGCAGCGAGTGATCACGAGTCTCAAGTGAAAAACTGATGTAGGGAGAATATGTCATCCCTGACCACTTCCTCAATGGATGTACGATACATACATACTAGCTTTAAAATCTTAAATCTTAATTCCACAGGAAACAGATTATTGGACTAAATGCTAAACTGAACAATGTTGGATAGACATGTCAAACCTCTCCAGTGGGCAGGAAATGTATCGCAAGAAAGACGTAATGCTTTATGGCACCACATCACACACCAAGAAGACCCTTTAGCAAGCAAACAATAAGAAGAAGCAAAGAGTATAGAATCTAAAATGTAAGTTCTTTGAAAGAAGCTAACTCAGAATTCTCAGTGTGGATATCATTGCAGAAGTGTACAGCGGCCCTTATTTAGGACAGCAGTGAATTTAGACTCTGAAACTGTAGTGTAGGGGCACCAAAATCTTACATAATATTGTTTTATTGACAAAGTAAAAATCCAACTGTAAAAAACATTGAGATTTAAAGTATTTCCTGAATGTAGTGACTCAAACCAGACTGCACAAATTAAACTATTGTTGCATTTAACTGTTACTTGAAGAATATATTCATTATCTAAATGGCGATCCTTACAGATTTGTTTTATTCTACCTGAGTTGTGCAGGAATTTTAGGTCTTAAATCAGCTGAGCCTTGCCTCACACTAGCTTAAATCTTGCTCACTCAAGACTCACATTTTTGCAGTGATAGCCTGGAAAACATCTGGACAACAACCACTGAAATCAACTCAGCTGGAAGCCAGACCAATCAGCCAGCTACAGTGTAAAGTGTTTTAGTTTATGACGTAAACCTTTACAACTCTCAGATGTCACGACCATCTAAAGGCCAGGTACTGCATGCGAAATATGCAAATGACACAGCGACTGCATGACCCACTTATGACCTCAGGTTTATGGAGAAACTGATTTTTTGGAGACAGTTGACAGCCCATCCAGGGGAACAACAGTTGTTTACCTGTGACAGAGTTCCACTGATGGTTTGACTGGAGTCTGCTGCTACAACAAGACATCCTGGTGTGGGGGCTATTGTGGAACAACTATGTCAGTCAGGATTTTCCTGTGGTTCTGGCTGTTCTGGTGTTGTATAGTTAGCTTATTTCCACCAAACATTTCTCTCTTGGCTTCCTAGTATAATGACCTGTCTTAGACCTGCCAAGAATAATGTTTCCAGATGCGGTTACAAGGTTCAGAGCAATGCCAACATGCTATTTCTACCCTGGAATGCACATTCGCTACACTTGGACTTGTGGATGGTTTGTTGCAGTGAGAGGAAAATGCAACGATGACACAAACACAAGGCGCACACACACACACACACACACACACACACACACACACACGGTGCAAGCATATTCATACACACATACTCACACCGACAGACACAAACCCAGACACACACACCACAAAATAGCAGGTTGTAGCAGAAATTTGATTATAAGTGCTGATGGATGCAAAAGATTTCTGTTTTCTTTCTTTCTTTTTTGGCCTGCAGGGTCAGTTGTTGACGGCAGCTCTTTCTGCCACACTAATACTGATGCTGCCAGCCTTCTCGGTGAGTTGGTAACATTCCTGTGTAGATCAAAAGCACAGCGTGATGGTGATGAGTCCGCCCTAGCAGCGGTCAGAGCTGACTTCAGGGTTCACCACTAGCTGCTCCTGGAGCGAGCCTTCTGATCTGAGGGAGGCTGATGAAGACTAATGTGGCTTAAGACCTGTTAGCTCTGCACTACTCATTACAGCAATTATTCTTGTGCAGTTACGGTGTATGTATGTATTACAGCGTCTGTGCAGAGCAGCCCATGCACTGCCATAATACACAGAAGGTGCATAAGAGAGGAGCTACAGGCAACATCCTGTACCAGTGCTGGAAGAAGAAGCAAAAATACCACACTATGAAAATACGCCACTACTACTCCACTTTATTTATATAGCGGCAATTCATAACAGAAGTTATCTCATTGTACTTTTCATATAGAGCAGGTCTAGACTGTCCTCTTTGTAATAGTATTTACAGAGACCCAACCATGACCAAGCACTTGGCGACAGTGGGAAGGCAAAACTCCCTTCTAGAAAGTAGAAACCTCCAGCAGAACCATGGCTCAGACATCTGTTTCTTTAAGGTGGCTAAAAAATGTTTTCCTACTGACCACAGCAGTACAGCATTACTCAGCTTCCAAAATGTTCTGCTTCTCCAAACTGTAAGCACTACTAGTAGTACCTCACACTTCAAAAATCCCGAACTATCCCTTTACTGGTAAGGCACTATCATAGTACCTTACTACCCCACCAGAGCACTGCGCTCCCAGAATGCAGGGTTACTTGTGGTTCCTAGAGTCTCCAAAAGTAGAATGGGACCCAGAGCGTTCAGCTATCAGGCTCATCTCTTGTGGAACCAGGTTCCAGTTTGGGTTCGGGAGGCAGACACCGTCCCTACATTTAAGACTTTCCTCTTTGATAAAGCTTATAGTTAGGGCTGGCTCAGGTGAGTCCTGAACCATCCCTTAGTTATGCTGCTATAGGCCTAGACTGTCGAAGGACTTCCCATGATGCACTGAGCTCCTCTCTCCTATCCCTCTCCATCTGAATGCTTTCTTATCCCATTAATGTATGTTACAAAACTACAGGAGAGGGAAGAAGTCGAGTTAGTGTGTTCTCGTCCTTCTCCTCTCTCCGTCTGTGGCTTTCTGCAGGTGTTTCTGGCTCTGCTACCAAACTGGTTGAGGCAGATCGCTGCCAGCCCAGGTGTAAGGCTTCTGCCCAACATGTCCACATCCACAGTCGTTAAATACAGACACTGCTTGTCATGACCTCGACCCATCCACCCAACCCAGCCACCTCCTTTGTCGTAACCTGACGTGGATACAATGGTTACAATAGAGTTACTTGAAAGCCCCGGTGGGTGTGACAAAACGCAGGTATTTGGGGGGGTCAAATGCTTGTCAAAACTCCTTTTAACATCATTCATTTCCCTCTGAGCCACTGATAGCTGCAGATTCAAAGGCTTCCTGTTTTTTTTGCTTCAGGCAAATAAATATAAAGCATATAAAGTAAGAACTATGAACGTTCATGTGCATGTCTCTTAATAGATGTTCTCCTCTTAGCAGGGGTTTAGCATGCAGAAAAACACGATCAGATGTTGTTACTACATTCAAGCTGCAGCAGACACATCCACTGGACTCAATGCCAAAATCCACTGTTCTGGTCCTGACAGTCTGGTCAGGACAGACTCAGTGAACAGTTTCAAAGCAGTTTCAGGATGTTTTCAAGAACAGCCTTGAATATTAAAGCATGAAGGAAATGGGCACATAGAGGAAAACATTCAAGGATGATTATAGTATTACAATGTCTTGAGCTTTTCATTTCTGACCCTGCGAACAGCAGTTGACAAACCTCTCCACTTACTCAAAGACATCATATTTATAATATCAAATTCTCAGCTGGTGACAAAACAATCTTCACTTAAGACTCACTTGCTCAACAATTTGGGTCTGTTTTTGGCCTCCATTTCTATCTGTCATGATTACCTGGCACTCACCAAAGTCATGACTGAGATCTTGGAACAACAACACAGCCAGATGCACAGCTGAAAGTTTGGTTGGATTTTTTTTTGGTTGGAGTTTTTTGCCCTTTGGAATATGTTGTAGCGAGGTCACCGTGTTCTCAGATCTCAGAGATTACCCCGCCAGTAAAATGTCATTATTACCTATCAAAACAATGGCACAACAATAGCTTAAATTGTGGTTCATCACTCATTGAAATATTAAAATGTTTAATCATGTTTTCCATCATTTCTTGACAGATTAGTGCCTCAAACTGGGGAATGAATCAGCATGGAGCAGAATGAGGCCCAGAATGTTCAATTGTTACCTACTGCAGCTTTCACACCTGCTGCAAGGGATGAGTTGTTGCAAATAACAAAATCATAGACAAGAGGTCTAAGGTCTAAGCACAGTTTACCGTGGGACTGTCATTTTAAGACCTACTGAGTTTTAAGGATGGTTTTGTCCAATGGAACATCTTCATGGCATGATTGCGACAAAATAATGAACATGATGGCTCCTTGTAATGAAGGTTACAAGTTAATCTCTACTGCTGCTGCTCCAGTCTAATAACATTATCCACTGAGCCAGTACAGTCAGAGGGAGACTACAGTGAACACTGTGTCACTTTACACAATTAGGGGGTAGGACTCCTGCCAGATGACTGTAATTACACTGAGGATGAACACGGTTTTAATTGGAATAATCAAATTGGGCCACGGTAAGAAATGCCCTTAGATCTATACAAAGTGGCAAATGTCAACATGGAAGGTGATGATGATAATGATGATGGGTAAGTAAATGGAAGCTCTAATCTGGAGTCTATATTACCATGTAAAGTTCAAATAAAACCTCCTCCCAGTGTTGTACAGTGTCTGCAAGCAAAAGCAAAATGCAAGCAGCTTCTACAAGCAGCAACTACAACACTGTCCAATTACAATACTGTAATGTATGTAATGTCTTTGAATGTAACATGCAGATTATATTTTTGGAGGGGTTTTATCAGGTGAAACCACATGCTCTCTCTCATATACATTAGTACATCTAGTACATCTCTCCATCAGTCTGAGAGTTTAAAAGCAAAGAGCAACATAACATTTGTTATTGAGGATCTTGGTACTCAGATCAGTCTGAATCACGTTGGTGACTCCCTCCCTTTTTATCTAATCAAGACAAAATTTCTCCTTGACCAACACTTACATCCATCTTTTTCCCCTGTGCGGTTTGTCCTAATGGCACCACCATTAGAAAAGACTTTGTTAACTTGCACACAGAAAGTATCTAAATCTGGCAGGTAGATTGCTGTGACATTTGCTTAGCACATTTGTAAATCCCTTTAAAAGCAACAATTTAGCGTTGCACTTTCATAAAGCTGGAAGACTCACAGTACCATTCAATAAAAAGATATGAGCAGGCTAACATCTACTGACTCTAAATGAGATCTTCTGCCTGACCCTCACCAATCGGAAGCATGTTAGGTATCGAATTTCACGCTGGGTTTGGGCTGTGTCTTTGTATAAAGATTTGGTTTAGTATTTGGTCATTTATAAATGTAGTTAAGTCTCATTTTTTTTACCAATCATATGTGTCGTGTGTCAACAGATATGCGGGGAAGAGCAAAAGACAGCAAGAGATAAGTAAAAGGCCATGCACTGGACTGACAGGCACTAATGCACGAAATAAGGCAAATATAGTCAGGTCAGGTCGGGTTTTGGTCTCAAATTCGGCAGTAACAAATCCATTTAGCGGGGTCAACTGTTCAGTTTATAGGCCAAACTCCAAAAACACTGGATCCTACATTTCCCAAGATCCCACCAGCATCATACTTTCATTAAACCTCCTTGCATGGTAAAAGTCTTTCAAAGTCAATTTCAGTTCATATTTAAGATGACACCAGAATCTCCAAATGTGTGCATATCTAGACAAACAACACATTACACATTTAATGTACCATAAGTGCATATTTATCAAAAGAAGGTGCTAATAATACCCAGGCTGGTGCTGCTCTGCAGAGATGATCACAAACAATTGTTCATTATGAGTTTCAAATGGACACATTACACAGAGGGAGTGATTAAACAGGCTTTTCTCCATCTGGGATGTAACAGAACATGTTATTAAGGACGGACTATGAGCTCCTAACGTTTGCTATTACATCCCCCTCTCTGTTTCTTTCATTCATGTACTTCACACTTACTGTTTAAGACTCTGGTCGAAATGTTACTTAAATTCTGATATAAGGTTTCACTGTTCTCTCTTATGTCATAATGTTGGCAGGCTTGTGTGGTTGTATAGGGGTTGACAAAACTCTGACCTCTGTGGATAACGATACCATTGCAAAACCTATTGAATACCATTAAATTCTTCTTTATTTCATTTTCATTGCACCTTTGTAGGAACTTGAGGTTCAATTTCACTATGACTGTGCCTTACATGATTATACTGCAGTGCCCACTGTCTTCAAGACAAAAAACAAGGCAGTTATTGTTCCTGAAAAAACATTTTCTTATTCCTGTTGTGTTTTCATCTGAATCTATCGTGCAGAAAGAAAGTATGCTGCTCGGGCTCTATCCTACACCGAAAGAACAGTCTCAATATAACAGAAACACTTCCATCTTGCTGCCTTCATTCAGGCAACACTGAACTCACGAATAATTGATTTCTCATGGAAAGGCTTGGTAAGAGGAAGGAAGGCTGGTGTGTCTGCAATACAACAAGCAAACTGTAACTTAGGAAGTAACTGGGTAATGAGTTCAAAATCTGAAGTGGCTTGAAACACAAAAAAAAGAGAACTAATCTTCCAGTGGGGCAAGATTTTTCACGTGCTTTTCACAAACTTCAGCCTCCAACAAGTCTCCTCACAACTCAAAGAAAGAGCGATGAATGTCAATATTTAAATAAAGAACATCCCTGAAGTAAATTCCTCCATTTAAGATTGTAAGAGAAGATCGAAGCTAAGCAGTTTTTTGGGGCTTTCCACTCCACCACAGAAAGTTCATTAACATACATGGCAGAGGAGGCTCCTTAGTCTCCACACTGCTGATAAGGTAAACAGCCTTTCAGAAGGTCACTGGGTTGCTGATATTGATCATGAGAGAATGTATGCACGACAGATCTGAGACACGCTGCTCATGCTCACCAGGCTCTGCTAATTACATGCTGAGGAATGTGGAGGCATAATGAGAGTGTTTCTTTGCTGTGTTGGATCACACTGACACTGGTGTCTGAACCTTTTTTTTATGTGCAATTAAAACCAAAACATAGCTCCTTTCATGAAATCTATTGCACAAAAAGAAAAGAGCAGGTCCCTAACACTGAGCGTAGGCAAGATGTGACAGATAACGTCTTTACAATAGACAATCAGAAAAGGTCAAGGTAAAACCTGACATGGAGAACACACAGTCATCTCAGGCTACGGGTGAAGTCATTGTGCTCAAGTCCATCTACAAATCGATCAAGTGCTTTTTGCTCCAGATAGAAATCAATACTTCGTCCCTGAGCTTCGATCCGGGGACTGAACAAAGACAATACAGCAACCAATTCCTCAACTGGAAAGCGTAGCCCAGATGAGGTATTCATGTACAAGATTAACTGGACTAGAATGTTGTCCTGGATTTAATTTAAATGCCTGACCTGAGGAGGAACTTTCTCTGGAGCCCCATCATGTGATGTCCTTAGCAACACTAGTGTGGTCAGGTGTCTGGGGTAACTCAGGTTAGGTTGAGCTCTCTGAGCGTTGCAGAGCTGCAGACCATCCTGCAGCTGACACTGATGAATGGGACGAGCTGTGAGAGCGAGCGGCCTAAAACTTGGGAGCGCTGCACAAACCTGCATCTATCTGCAGTCGACCTAATTAACACAAGAGCTACTTCATCTCCTGGTGATGGAAAGGTCCGGACACTGACCTCAACCATGTGAATCAATACTCAAACTGCTGTCACAATTTACGCTTTAAAGGAAACAATTATGTGGAGCACGAACTGCACGCAAACCATCTAAGACAGCTGGATTACACACCAAGAAACTCGTTATAAGAACAGCCAACATCTGCATTAACAATGCATTGAGGCTTAAGTCTTTGACATCAGGAAAACATCAAGACTACAGGGTGAGAGCTTGAATAAAAAAAAATCTTTGACATTGTCCACATCATCAACAAAAAGGCAGCTAAAGTGCAGAATGATGAAAAAGACAATTAGCACTCTGAGCCAGATGTTTCAGGACAAGATGTGTCTTCAAAACTCAGTGTCATTGTGGTGTCTTGCAGCAGTCTATCACAAAAGCAACACTCAACAGTTATTATTAGATGTATCCTGTTGACTAATCAAAAGCCTGCTCACTACAAGGAACAAAATCAAGACAAACAAAGAAGAACTCCACCCATCTGCATCACTGCAATGCAATGAAAGTAGTTTAACTGAAGCTACAATTTGCATAGGACCAGACATTTATATCTTAGAATAATCTTTTCCATATATTCAAAGTCACAGAGGAAGAAAAAAAAATCAAGCCTTGAATGCGTCAGCTGCTAGCTTACATTGGCATTACCTCAAAAAGGCATCAGCACAGATCCAGTCATTATACTCCAGTCGTTGTTCTGACAACTTTCTAAAGTCTCTCACTGTATGTTACCGACAGCATCTGAGCCTATCAGTGTCTGTGGGTGGTGAGTATGACTGAGCAAGTGAGGTATGTGTGAGTGTGTGTATGTGTTTGTGTGATGGCATGCCAGAGTATTTTTGGGCTCTGCCTTCTTAAATGCAGCTTGCATGAATCATGACTTCCCACATAGTAGGTCAGTGAGCGGGGTGAGTCATATTGCTGTCTTATATGGTAACACTGCACATGTGATAGAAACACAGGGGTTATCTATAGACTGGGCTTGCTGTTTCAAATGTCTGAAGCTCTGTCTCAATCTTCAGAAGATATTAGAAGTCATTTGCCTTTGTTCGGTCTCATCTTTGACATGTCTAACAACAATTGTATTTGATATAAGATGCAAATACCACAGCTGCCATACGTTACTGCACAACTTGCACAAGAGTTACAACAAAGGAGAAATATAAGTCTTTGACAGAAAGTAGAATGAACAGCAGATTCCAAATGCATTTCCTACCTCATGCTTGACATTCGCACAATGCGACACTGACAAGGCACACCTGCACACACAATAATCTGTTTGTCTTAACCTCTTCCTGTGCAATTGGCTGAATCAACAAGAAACAAGTTTGTGTTTGCAGACACCGTAATCTACAAGTACAGAAAACCACCTCACGATGGAAGCGAAACTCTCCAAAACCATCACCGCCAAAAGGGAAAGTGGCCTTTGAGGGATTGGATCAGGATATGTGGAGTGTTTTCCACGAGCAGCCAGAGAAGGAACAGATCTTGTGCTAATTAGGCCAGTGATTGGCAGGCCAAGGGGCTGCTAGCATGAGTGTGCCCAAGACTGGATTATGTGCTGCATTATTAATGCAAGCCCAGTGGAAGCGGATGGAGTGTAGAGTGGGGGGCAGGGTTGAGGGTGGAAGCCTTCATTCGAAACAATACATTCAGCGCTTGCAAGAAGTGGACAAAAATTCAGCCATTTCTTTTGACAAAAACTCACGCTCAGAGCACTCATGGAAAAAAGACAAGTGGAAAGTCTCCCCACAGGAAAGAGTTGACACTGAGACATCGCCCACGTCAAAACCTTCAAAAGCCACGTCTGTATGCATGCATGTGTGTCTGTGTGTGTGTGTGTGTGTGTGTGTGTGTGTGTGTGTGTGTGTGTGCGTGTGCGTGTGCTGGTGGGTAAGTCTGTTGATATGGCAAAGAAAAGCAGTTTTCTCTTGCTCTTGTGCGTGCAATATCTGAAGTTTTAAGAATACATACAAGTGCTCTTGTTGTTGTGGCAACACGCATTAAGGTGCAAAAACCAGAGCAATGGTATAAATATCCAGCTGAGATGAAAGGGCCAGGCTGTGAGGAAGATGAAAGACATTTGCTGAAGTGATTGTAACACACCACTGATGAGCACAAAGACACACCCGGCATGTCTGAAACATTCAGGGCTGGAGCTGGTGCTTTCTCACATCTAATTTTTCTCATTTGTTGGTTTGTGTGCTGTTGTCTCGTCTTTCTCTGCTGCTCTAGCTGCCGTGAGGGACCACACACACACAAGACCAGAATGCCATGTGAGCACCACGCAGTTCTAGTTTTCTTCAACATATACACAGGACATTACCAGGCTAAAAAAAAAAAAAGAAGTGATATCCTCTGCAGAAAGTGCACTGAACAACCTCCAGTAAACTGCTTTCAGTAAACAATACACAGGCACGAGGCACATATAGTCATTACGATTGAAATGTGTAAATAATGACTAAGAGTGCTATTTTAGTGTAGTGCAAGATAAACACAGTGCACCCAGCAAAAAGCTATTTCTCTACTATTCATCCTTTTTTGTTCAAGCTATTCATCTAATCTTATCTTATTTTCAATACAAATTAACATTTGACAGGTAATTTGTTTTATTCCTAAATTATCTCTGGACTTAGAGCAGAAGCGAATTTTGCAGTCAACCTGAAATGGACATTTACCATCTTCTTACTGCTTCAGATTGTATTGACAGAATTTAGACTGAAATACTCATCCGTTTTTCCACCACACTACCTACTGATGATATTTTAAAATGGGTTTTTTAGATGACTTAACACCTCACAGGCATGGAAACCAAATAAGTCTGTATTTTTTAAAATCTTATGACTAACTGTGGCTGTGAGTGCGAGTGTTGATCCTTCACAGCCTGAAGAGTGTAACTATTTTGCAGATGTTCACCTTGCTGGCTTGCCTTCTCTAAGATAATCAGACAAGCCACATAACAACCTATATGTCTTTCAGACAGTGTCCAGGATCTGCTGACCAGCCGTCACTGTCAGTTTACTCCGGCTGCAACACATTCACATGTTACAAGCTGAGCTAGAAGCTGACTCACATTACACAGCCAGAGAATTGCCATACCGGGTTAGATGACCCACTGGCAACAGCAGCCACACAGTGTGAGGGAGCTAATTTGGGAAGTGATGTGAGGGTGAAAATATACGTACACACACACACACCAACACACACACACCAACACACACACACACACACACACACACACACACACACACACACACACACACACACACACACACACACACACACACACACAACACACACACACAGGGGCCTGGTCTTCACAAGTCTGAAACCAAGCTTCCTGTGTGCTTTAGGTTAGGTTTAAAATTTTATTGCTTGTTTTTAAAATTTTAAATGGGTTGGCAGCTTCTTATTTATCAGGACTTTTACATGTCCACACTCCTGTGAAAGCACTCAGCTCATCCTGTCAGATGCTCCTCGATGTCCAGGTTAAAAACTAAAGGTGACCGAGCCTGTTCAGTGGCTGCTCCTATTGTTTGGAATACTTTACCTGTCGAAATAAGAATTGCTCAGACTGCTGACACTTTCAAATCCTTGCTAAAGACCCACCTCTGTTCATTGGCCTTTAAACAGAGTATTGACATCCCTGACATTTTCTACTGTTGTCGTCGTGTGCTGTGGTTTCTGAACCTGGACAACACTTAGCTCATCTAGGGTTGTTTTTAAATGTGCTATTTAAATAAACTTGAACTTGAGACACACTAATCACATGTACACACACACACACACACACACGCACACGCATATACACACACAACAGGAGAGAAAGCTGAAAGTACTGAAGGTTGGCATCGGATGTGTGGCCAGAATGTTACTCTTGCTTTCTTAATCTTTGATGAAATATTTCATCATCTTTAGTTTGAACATGTGCTGAGAGGTTTTGTTGAATGAAAGAAAAGGATGTTGTGAGTAAGATAGTGAAAAGAGAACACTTTTGATATTGTACTGGCACCAAAACTCAGGTATTAAATTGACACCTGAATCTGAATATTGACAGAATACCCTGCCCTATTAATGATGGAATCACAATATAGGCAAAGGTTTGCAAGTTGAGCATGAAAGTTAATTCTAGACCTTTGAAACACTAGTTTGACAAAAACTGAGCCATCTCTATGACAACTAACTTCATCTGCTGAGGAAGACTGTGTGGTGCAGTTAAAAGCTCTGCAAAAGGCTAGTTAGTGAATCATGAGATTGTTTTGGTGAAGATATTGTAAGATTATGTATGGGGTTGATTGTTCTTATGTAGTTTGTACGATGCTTTGGCAATATTGTTGTTACACATTCATGCCAATAAAGCTAATTTGAATTGAATTGATATTGCACAAGGCTCCTCTAATATGCCCCCTGACATGTGTGCAACTTGCTGAAAAGTATAATTACCCAACTCTTAGCCAAAAGGTGGCACCAAGTTCATCTGTGCAAGAGTGCAGCATCACAAGAGAACACACTGTGATAGTGTGCCAGTGTATTGACTGGTAATGTATTGTTCATGTATTGCAGTATCAGTGACCCTAGTACACACAACCTCTTTAGCTGCTTCTACTTGTCTCTCCATAATCTCTCTAATCTCAGTGGTTTCTGTAACCACTGTGCTAATTTCACAGCATTTGGTGAAGCACGGCTGCCTGAATCACATGCAAGAGTTCTCAGGTTTCATACAAAGTACTCAGGTAATGAGCTGATTTTAATTATTTGAATGCAAAGAGCCATACACAAGTTCTGTGGTCCTGACTTGACTGAGAACCACAAAAAAAAATCCCCATCACAAAATCAGTCACAAATCAAGCATTGTGCCATTTAAACGTGCTAGTTGAGTAAAATGCTGCAGACTGTAAACTCTCCCAACGGACGTAATTCACAATTTACATATATCACATTACTAAAGCGTCAGTGCAGAGCATGCATCATAGGTCAGTCAGAGCTGTCAGTGTACATCAACAAGCTCTGACTGCCTCAAATCAAGTGCGAGGGCACAGAATGAAAGGTTATGGTTTCAAGTGTGCGTAGATGTGACACAGAGTGTGGTTTTAGTGGCTTTTGGGGCAGCAGTCTTGATGAGTCAACCTGAGAAGAGAAAGCAGTGCTTATTGATTGGGCCCCTTCGCACGACCAAGCATCACAAGTCACAGTGGAAATATTCTGAGAGAGGAGGAACTGTTTCACCACTGATCGTTGTGTCAATGTTTGAGGCATTGTTTGGGTTTGATCACTTGTCATAGGTACATTTCTAAATGTATTCGAAATTGAAACATTCCCTCAAAACACTGAGTCAGTCTTTGTCAGTCTGCAGGGATGTCTGTGATCTGTAGATTCCACAACTTGACACATTTTCTCTGTCATGGGCTGGCAGGGAAAACACAGTAGAGCCCTCAGTCAAAAAGTCCACCCTGAGTTACTACTGTTTGGGTCTAACCTATGATTTATTTACATATGGGTGAGCCAACTGTGTCATGCAGCCATTAGAACAATCTGTTATCACAGTGCCGCAATCTGACTATTAATCTTTGCTGTGCACTTTCACATTGCACGGTGAAGAACACCTGACTGCTGTGTCCTCACACACGCACACAAAAATCTGTCAATATTTACAATATGGTACACAAACGTTACTGGATGTATGTGAATGTAATTAAAACTCTTTTTTTTTTAAACAAATGGTTCAAGATTTTGGGGGGAAGGGTCATTTGCTTTCTTTCTGAGTGAGATGAGAAGGTTAATATGAATCATGTTTGTGTGTCAAATACAGAGCCGGATTGAGGATGTAGTTAGTCTTTCTTAGCAGAAAAGACTGGAAGCTAGCCTGTCTCTGTCCAAAATTCAAAATGTGTCTATCAAAACATCTAACGTGCACAACTTAAGAGACTGTGTCCTGTTTTCCTTGTCATTTTAAAAAAAAATGCCTGACCAAAAATAGCTTCCTCCTTCTACACCTCTGAGATTGAGAAACCATAACAAACTCATGCACTGCCTCTCCCTCAGTCTTGTAATGTCAGCAAACATGTGGTTTCCATTGGTCAAGCTCTCACTTCTGATATCACTTCATTGTTCTTATACCTTTATAGGTATTTTTAATTTGCACTCTTTCCTACTTTGCGCTGCTGCGTAACAGTTTCCCTTGGGATAAATATAGTTTTATCTTATTTTATTGTATAACACTCAAAAATTAAAAAAAAACAAACCTGAATGTTTCACAGTACACCACACATCCTAACAGCAGGAACAACTTACACACATGGCCAACAATGAGGTCACCGAGGTCTGGTGGTTACTAATTATTTCCTAAAAAAAGATCATTATATTAAAAAATGTTTAAGTCATTCACTATATAATTGTATAAACAGAAGTTGAATACATCTGGTCTATCCTTTAAGTAGTGCTACTACTTAGCTGTTTGGTGGGTTGTGAACAAAGGTTGGTATTATCTAGCTAGCAGAACAGCTCTGCTGCTAAGTAAGATATGGTCATGTCATTCTATTCGTCTGTGGACGAGCAGGCTGTAACCAGTGTTAATTTTGACAAGAATTTTCAATTAGTCTTAGTCACTTACTGGAAATAGTAGTTTAAAGGTTTACACATTTAAGTCTTTTTTGCTTCTGCAAGATTTCATCAGTGGACATCTGTTTAAATTGTAATCTAATTTTAGTCATCATTTTAGTCATAATTCGAAGATGGAGTTCTGATTTTGCCAAAGCAAATTCTAGCTGTAAAAATTCCTTTTAGAAGTAAGCATACCTTGAAAAAGCCTTATGAATTATCTAGGATGAGAATGTGTTGTGGATCTACTCATCTTTCTTCCGACCTGGCTTGCGGTTCCCACTCATTTGTAATGACCAACTCATTTGTGCTGTGTTGCATGGCCAGAGCAGAAAACGTTTCGACCTGTCCAGTGTAATCAAAGTCCTCTCTTGTCTGCTGAAAGAGGGCATGAAATTTGCTCCCTTTTTTACTCGTCAGTGCAAAACCACATAAAGATAATTTTGGGGGAGGGCTTTTTTTGCCTTTATTTAATAAGACAGTGGGTAAATATGGAAATGAGGGAGAGAGAGAGATGGCCGTGACTCACAGCAAAGGATTTGAACCTGGGCCTCTGCAGTAACAACACAGCCTTGTTCAGATGAGCTAAACCACACCTCAGTGCGTAGCAATTTAAAATTTAATCGTTATTTGTATTGTAAAATATGTTTTAATTTACATTATCATTAGAACTAAGTCGTGGAATAAAGGGTCATCAAGAAATATGTTCGTCAAAATTTTCGTTGGCAAAATTAACACTGCCTGTAAACTACACTTACTATAAGAGCAGTCAACACTGTGTTTGTCTACAGGTTGCACTTTCAAAGCAAACATGACTGGCCTTACAAATATGGTAAGGTAATATGGATGATACAAATCCTCTTAGATCATTTAAAAAAAATGTAGAATAACACAAACAAGGAGGAGCGCTATGGATGTATACTGCCTCTTGAAGCAAGATTGGTTAATGTCATGAATGGCAAGCCTGGCTATAGCCTCTCAGACACTATATTCCACCTGACCTACACACTCAAAACAAGTAACCATGGGTTACACTGCGGAAAGAGACGCAGCATACAGCGTTCAAGATCTGAGGTCACAAACTATTCATTTAATCTGCTTTCAAAATGTGACATGTCCAAACTTCTGCGCACAGAATCAATTTGAAGATACTGCTTACACAAAGCCTTCTGTTTCTGCTGTACAACCACATATAACTTTGTCACAATCATGATTCAAGAGAGACCAATATTTATCAATATCAATATTAAAACACTACATTGTAACAAATTCAAGAAGAGAGAGAGCACTGAGTTGAGCGTTTTTGGACCGAGTGACACCTGCTAAAACCGGAGCACCACCAACTGCATCAACACTGTACACACCCTGACCACAGCTCAGCCCAGAATAGACACTGATGGTATATATGATGTGTGATTGATTTTTCCATCATAGCTGGAAAAGACAAATCGAAAAATCAGTTGAAAACACCATATCTATAGGCAACACACAGCAAGACACAGTTGGACTATTGTTTTTCACAAATTGATCCTCTTCTGATGTATATTTTCTCACACTTTAAAACAGGAGCCTTGAATCGAGATTTTTCAGGTCAATCACTTCAGCAGAAACAATAAAAATAACGTTTATGTAATATCTGTTTAAAAATAAAAAGACAGTCATTCATCACCTATTGCAGTCTGAACTTTTCAATGACTCTGCAGCTTGTGAGTGCTAAAAAGCCTCTGTCTGTCATTTGTTAGTGTCACTGTGGCAGAGAGCAGCAAGGCCAACCAATGACTATGATGTCAGAGTGAAAGTTCATATCTCCATCTAGTTATCTCCTTGTAAAGATACATGGACAAACCTACATTAAAAGGATACAGAAGCCATTTAGTATTCAACTGCTGTAACCTTTCCTGCATACAAATTTCCCTTTCAGAGCAAACATGACAGAGGGGAATTTTTAATGCTCTGTTTTATTCACCAGTCAATCAAAGGGGAGTGAATGTTACTCATATGCAAATGGTTTATATTAAGTGTAAGTGGTTCAGATTTGGAACCAATTTCCCATCAGTTGCTGTTAAAGTCAGGGTCAGAGAGGTGTTCTATTTTCCTTTAAACTCCACTAATAAATATTTTTCATATGAACATTGGATCAAATCCCAGTGCAAATGTTTACCCCTAGTGATGAACCTATGAGCAGTTGAGAAATTTGCTTGGTTTTACAGCTAGCTAATTCTACTCTCATCAAACTTGTTTCAGCAGCTGATGCTGTTTTCAGTGAAAAAGCTCTGATAAAGCCCCTGTACATTAGCTGACCCGAGCCAAACAGCACATTGACAAAGTTAGCTAGCTGGTCAACATTTAGCAGCTAAAGAGATACATTTCTCAGATGTTGTTGGGGACCAAACTAGAGCTAAAATGAGAGTGAATATTGAGCTTAGCGTAGCTAAATTCAGACACAAACATGAATGCTAATCTTGCTCTGTGTTCAGTAAATAGGCTAGGCCTAAATTTGCCAACGTGTTAGCTGTAACAACTTCATAAGGTAACCAAGCATGTCACGCTTGTTGCGCTACATCTTAACAATCCCTTACTTAACGGCTGTAAATTTTATTTTCAAGTGAATTTTCAGTTGATAAAATTGTGTTTCTGTAGTGTATTCTTCAGTGTTAGCAGTGATGCTAATGCTATTTCCCTCCTCAACTGATAGATTTTTATTTGCATGTGAGTTTGAATTTGATTATGTGGTTAGTGACAGATCATGTACTTCCAACAACCGATTGATGTCAGTTGAGTCATTTAACAAGCAACAATAAAGCCAATATTGACTGGTTTTAATTGTGAGGATTTTCATATATTTTGGGGCTATCTAGGGTGTTTTCCAATGGTTGATTTGACAAAAACATGTCACCTAGGGCCCTGGGACATTTCTGACTATTTTCACTTTGATAAGCTTGTCTGCTTCTCCCTCTGACAGGAAAATGCTTCAATCAGACTTCAATCAAAACATCAGCAACTGATTATTATTGCATTCTTTTAAAATCATTATTTGTGATTTGTTTAATGAATATTTATTCATTTTAGGTATTTGTGAAAGCATTAGGTATTTGTAAAGATTTTAAGAAATGTCTGTCTTCCATAAGTTGTGATGATCCTTGATTATCTTTTTAAATTTTACTTGCTTGGTATAATGTGTCATTAAACTTTTTTTTTACATTGTCTGTGCTGCTGCTATTGGTAAAGTCTCTGAGCCATATTTCTAGTTAAACCTGCATTGTGGAACTTGTGCGTGTCCCCCTTCTGACAGTGGCAGTAATTACACAGCACTGTCGACACGTGCTGACACAGGCTCTGCCATACTGAGCTGCTGCTGTCGCTACGGTTGTTCCCGCCTTCTGCTCTGGCAAACCAATCATGGCTGGTTGGATAAAACACTATCACTATTGGTTTGCCAGCGCAGGAATTTCGCCACAGACACCCAATTTAAAAACTCTGGTTTACTGCAAAATACAGAGAGATTTACCCTATAGGCATTATGTGAACTTGTTTTGCAAGGACTTGAATGTAACAACTGTCATTTGAAACAGTCCCACACTGCAGCTTTCAGTTAAGTTGAATCATTGCTATGTGCTACAGAATTGTTGCAGGAAAAATATACATGACTGTACTTTAATACTATTTTACATTTTTCCGTTGAACAGGTAGTTGCCCTGCACTGTGTCTCAAAGGTCATCCTTCTCTGTCGCTCTTACTCAGCCTGAAGTCAAGTGCAGAGCAAACATTACTCTGATGGAGGAGGCCAGCCTTCCTCTCAGATCAGCCCTGTGGAAACCTCTGGGGGAAAAAACGCAGATGCAAGCTGCTGCTATTTGCAGATGAGAGACAGCGTGGCTGACATGACACGTTAGACGATGGTCTGCTGAAGGACATTGGCTTTTCTAGTGGCACAGTTCTTGGAAGGCATGACTGACGGACAGATTGATGTAGCTCTGTCCTAAGCGTTTTAACTCGTCTGTGGCTGTGTGGCTGCCACACAATGGACACAGCCTGCCAGAAGGCCAATGTTAAGCTCCAAACAGAGCGAAATGGCCCTTCTCTATCCTGCCGCTGTTTCCTGACCGAGCTCAACCTCTCTGTACACCACAAATTACTCTCTGGAAGACTGGCAGACAGGGCCATGGAGAAACTGCCATTTGTTTGTTTGTGGTTCAGACTGTGCACTAAGTCCCCTATCGTAAGAGTCTATTTTTAGCTGCCTAATCCTTCAATGGATTCATAATGTCCCAGACCGGCCAGATGACAAAAATAAACATAAAAAGGTTCATGTTAAAGAGTATACTGGGTTTATGTCTGATCTGTCATTATTTTTGCCTTTTAAATTTCCATTATGAAGAAAAAACTCTGTGTCATTTAGTTCACACACACACACACACACACACACACACACACACACACACACAACACACACACACACACATACATACATATGTCTCAGCCTTATGGAACATGAGATCATTTCTGGGACAGGAACCATGATGATTACGTTTGATGAATCAGAGCAACAAAAAAGCAAGAGGATCTTTATAAAAGAGTGTCTATTTAATTTCTTTCACTGCTAGACGTGTCTCACACAGACTCCGGACATTCTGCTCAGATAAGCATTAACTATGAAGCTAATCTGCTGAGGTGGGCGGGGACAAACATGACCACACACACAGTGCATGAACTCCTCTCTCAGGCTTTTATCAACAAACTCTTCTGCTAGAATCCAGCAGGGGGGACCTATTACGCATTCCGTTATTTTCTGTCATATTTAGGGATGAAACAGTTACCGGTTTAATAGACCACTCGGGTGCGTATGATGTGCATGCACTGTTGGTCTGTTTTGGGGTAAATGAAAAGACAAGCTCCACTTTATTTGGAGGTCAAACTAAAAAGTAACAGCCCTACATTGCACATGAAAACTGTGCACACAACTCCCTTAAGATCAGTGAGTCAAAGTTCAACCAGAAATTCAGTTTTAAGATGTCATCAGATCTTAGCAATTCACTTGGATGAGTAAAATGTTTTTATTACTGATAGGAATGATTGCCATAACAATCAAAATAATACCCTGAGTTGTAATATACCAGGAGTTTACCCTAATAGATCCTAATTTTGTTTCGTCCAATTTGTTCTTTTTTCCATCATGATTTTGAGTATCTACTGTGCCTGTAAGACGTATTTGCATGCTGCACATCCATGCAAGCAATGGGTAAATAATATATTGTGAAGCAATAGCAAACTCTCAAGGTAAAATCGCAGAGTACAGTCAGAGATTACAAAACAGGGTTGAGTTACATAAAATTGACTGAATTATCATTTGACTTGCTAAAATGCAGATTTCTGTTTAAAGTAACAGGAAAGAAACAAGGTTTCACAAACACACTCTCACTTAAAGTGAAACTGGGGATGTACAACCCTGACGATAAAAGCTCAAGGAGTAGCAGAAGGAAATATTATCTTTAAGTGATACAGAGCCTCTCCACACTACAATGAGATAAGAGCATGCACTCAGGGATTATGTGATAGCAGGTGATTCATTTTCAAAGAGTTGATGAATGGCTGCTGTTCCATATGTCAGAAGAAGGTATTCAACCCCAGCAAGCTTCTCTCCCTGCCCTCTGTCCATGGTGAAGTCCTACTCATGTCCCACTTCCCTGTGCACTGCATATCTTCCTACTCAATATGTTCTAATGTAAAGCTAGCCATCGACTCACAGCCCACATGAGCTCAATAACTCTATGGACACACATGCCTGCATCAGCCAGTGTACAGACTGTCAATATAATCTGGTTTAACTAACTAACAACTACTGTTGTTTGTACTGTTTTTCTACATCTCCTCATAACAGAAGCATTGATCACGCTCACTGTCTCAGGAGAGGGTTCCCACCTGCTTCAAGACAGCCACCATCGTTCATGTACCTAAAAAGTCTGCAGTGTCTAGTCTGAACGACTACCACCCTGTGGCTCTCACCCCCATTCCGATGAAGGGCTTTGAGAAACTGGTTCTTCAGCACATAAAGAACAACATCCCAGCCAGCCTGGACCCTCACCAGTTTGCTTTCAGAACCAACAGATCACTGCCCTCCACTCAGCCCTCACACACCCTGAGAAAAACAACAGCTACATCAGAATGCTGTTTGTGGATTTCAGCTCAGCATTCAACACAATCTCCCCATGAAACTGATCAGCAGAGTCAGCACTCTGGGTTTAAATACAACACTCTGCAGCTGGATCTCTCTCTGGACGTCAGGCGGTGAGACTCCCCAACTCCTCTCCGCCATAAATAGACAGTGAACTTTCTGTTATGCTGGTTTTGCACATTGTCATACCACTATCTTTGTATACTACACAGTAAGTATATAAGTAATTGTATATACTGTTTTTATTTTTATTCTATTAAATATCTGTAGATACTATATTCTGTGTATGTAGCGTGAAGGGAGCTACATCTTTCATTCATTGTGCAGCCCTGTGTTGTAGAATGACGTCTTAGTCAAAATTAACACAGTATACTAAAGAATGGATTGGTCACATTCTGCAGGTGCCCCACTCTGAAGGATGAAGGAAGTCACACACATGTGAATGGGTTATCAGACATTGAAAATTACACTATTTCAGAGGTGGACTTGAGACTGCAAAAAGTGACGACTTCTAGCTTGTTTTGAACTGCATGTTGATGATTTCAACATCAAGCATGTTCTGCAGAATATCCTAGATATATTTCATTTCTAAGTTAAGCAGTTTAAAGTGAAATCCTTTACATGCAAAGCCACTGAAATAATGCTTACACCTGCCTACAATATAAACCTATATCTACACATTTTATTGCAATATCACAAGTTTGGCCTGTTTAACTGTAGCTGTATCTTAAAAAGTGTGACAACTCTACACACTGTGTTTTAGGACAACATCTCAGGTGTCTCAGTCTCTGCACACTAGCTTCAGCATGAGCATGGCTTAATAGTGTGGCTCAGCAGTTCCTCTGGTCCTCACTTGCCTCATTCGGTGAACTTTTCTCTGCAGCTCGCAGAACTTGTAAAAGCCCAGGCCATCACCTGTCAGACCTCAACTAAACTGCTGGTTTTCTTCACTTTTCAATCCTCTTGCTTGTGATCTAGGAATTGGCAATCACAGTCACACTGGGTAACATAAATATGGCAGACAAGCTATCACTTTATAGTATTTGCAACAAGCTGACTTATTCTGAACTCTTTCACATCCTGTGTGACTGTCCTAATCTTGTTTCTAACAGCTGTTCAGGCTTGTCACAACAAACGCTCTATGGCGAGGTGACAGGGTGGAGCTGGGACGGTGGAAAGGGCTGTAGAGGACACTTGTAAACAGCTCACAAAGCGTCGGGGTTGCCGCAAGACATGCATCCCCTCTTATTCTTCCACACACACCCACACACAAAACACCCACGCACACACTCTGCACTGATAGAGGTGGAGGTGGTAAAGGCATCTGGACTCTATTTCACTTCCCCATTCCCACAGACATAGAACAGTGAAGGGTCACAAACATTTATCCACCCATGTGAAATGAAATACTGTGTTGGGAGGACTCATTGTGAGCAACGCCTGTTTGGCATTAAAGAAACCTGTCAGACCTCTTTGCACTGTTTCATTATTTTTAAATTTCAAATCAATAACTGCAAAAATCTCTGTCTTGTCAAATAGTTACTTCTGCTAAGCTTGTCCAATATTTTGACTTTCTGATTGCTTTCTGTAATGATTTCTTCTCAGTTTTAGTAATAAGTTCCATCAGCAGAGCTTGGATCTATAATAGTGAACTGCATTTGAAGCTCAGTAGCCTTGGAATTATGTCTATACTGGAAGGCGGGGTGAGGCAGGAAGCAAGGGTGTGGAGGTTAGTAACACATCTGATTTTGATGCAGTGGACTGGAGTTTGTGAAAATAACGTTCACCTTTTTATTAACTGTAACCAGTCTTAACTTTAAACAGCTTATATTTCATAAGCATTGGCAAAATGTGTTCCCTTTAAGTGTAATCCTTCCCTTTCATCACTTCTGCTGTGTACTGCCAATACTTTTAATTCCTGATTGCATTTTTATTGATTCATCCGTTTGATATGTTGATATGAGCTTTATATGTATTAGGATCTTGGGAGCTCCAGTTAGAAAATGCATTTCCGATGTGCACTATTTGATGTGATTTGAAGCTCCGAGATTCATTTTCGCAAAACCCTTTGGCAGGTCTAGAGACTGTTTCTTGGTTTATGAAACATCTTTCTGGGCATGTACATTTTGACTTACCACAGCAGCAAAAGCACAGATGTAAAAAGATTAATGACAGCCGCATTCCATTTAGGTACTCCCTGCTATCATGCAGGTTTTCTCAATGGCTTTCCTGCTATAAGTCATGATGTATGCTGTGTTCCAGGTTCTGCTGGAGGAGGGCCTTCTTTTCTTTATATTGGAAACTCACCAGACTGACACATTCTTCCACTTTCAGGGCTCATTATCAGGCAAAGCATTCTGGGCAAAATAGATTTTTAGAATACAGGTAGCAGGAAAAAGACGCTATATGATCAGTTAGGCTGAAAGTGATAAGACACAATGTGTGTTTTTCGCTGACATCCTCACTCTCCTTAAAGGCTTCCAGTAAAACCCCAAAATGCATCTATGTTAATGGGTCCTGAGTGTTGACAGGATCAGCGCTTTCATAAATGCATGACTCGTGTCTCCACAAACAAATCTATATTTCACAAATTTAACTTCCAAATTTTCAAATGAATAATTTACTGAGTAAACCAGATGTACATTGGTTTCATGGAACAGCCAGAGACAGTAATGGGATGAGCTATTTATAGAAATGTATCTTGGGGCACCTTAAACTACTTTTGCATTTGTAATCTGATTACATAATTTGATGAATACAGTACAGGCTGCTTGCGTTAGCTCTCTGTCTCTCACTGCTGTAAACACACAGCAGAACGCTCTGAAGTCTGAAACTTTTTCACCCTGTGCCTCTGAGTCATAATATGAAGGAGGAAGCCAGGAATGAGTCAGAAAATGTTCCACAAGCATAATAGTACATCTCAGAGCTGCATGAATGACTCTCAGGGACTGTTTGTCTCTTGACACAATAAATAACTCCAGTGACGAGACTGAACTTGTCTGGTTTATTTCTCCAATAAAAAACTACAGGATGAACAGTGATGTTGCAGTAAATCCTGTAGTGAAAGGATGAACTGAGGTTTCCTGAGGTGAGCTTGTTCCCCCCCCCCGCGTGACCACCTCTGATGACAACGTTAGTCATCTGTGCAGCAACTTCAAATATAAACCACATGCATTGTCTGTGGTGATGCAACGCCATTCTCCACTGAAAAACCTGAAAAATACATACGACCCCCCTCTTTGAAATTCTACTCCACGCCACAAATTAACTGGCTCTGCAGATGAAGGAGACGTGCATTGTTAAGTGCTAAGTGCTGAATTTAGAGAGGCTTACTGGAGGAGCGTCACATCAAAGCTCCGCCAATTACGTCGGGTATCCCTGCTCCATTGAGAAGAGCAGAGCTCGTCATGAGGGGGATGCAAGGCAGAGTGGAGGATCATGGGTAGTTATCAATTCAAGCTTTGACTCATGTCTGTCAGAACACGCAGTGGATTTATGAGTCATTTACACCCTCGCTGACAATTTCAGCTGAACTGCAGGACAATATTCAGACTTTATTATCATTTACAGATCAGCTCTATCCCTGACAATATTTGTTCATCCACACAGCAAAGCCTCAGACAGGATGTTGATATCAGACCATTGAGCAAAACTAAAAATATAATCAATGTTCATATACGGATAGATAGGACCTAAATCCTTTACCTATAATCCTGAACCCTTTATTCACAGTGGCAGTATTCTATGTACCATCAAAACACTGGCCCACTACCAAATGAATTACCACATCATAGCTATCAAAACAAAGAGTGTCAGATGATGGGACTCAAAAGAATGTTCACTAACTCAATATAACAAAGTACATCTGCTCAGTGCAAAACTGAAGTTCTTACAGAGTCGAGAGGCTTCATCAGCAGATCAGCAGATTATCTGCTTTAATTGCAGTGAGGATCTTTAAAATGCTCTCGTTCTCCTGAAGCTAAGCAGTTTGAAGCAGCCCCCAGAGGGCATCATCTCAATGGTTTATCTAAAGAGATGACCAGCACAAGACTGGCAGTGGTCTCGCTCACATATGCCTCCTGTCTTATTCCTTGAAAGAAGGATGAGCATCTTTCATTTCAGCCTATTCTGCGCTGCAGAGGAGAATCACAGCCATTCATCAAACAGCTCCTGGAAGAGCCAACTCAGTCAGGCTCCTTCTCCATCAATGAGTGCGCAGTGAGTGCAGGGGAAATATGGCAAGGTAAAAGAGGGGCTTTGCATTTGCCTTGTATGGAATCAGGAATTTTATGACAGCTATTTGAAATGAGAGATCTCTGCACAGCAGACATTCTGTACGTAATCCAAACCAAACACAAAGTCCAGCACTTCAGGTCTATCGCTCGGCCCTTAAAGCCAGACCTTTGGGTTTTTTGAGGTTTGCTGCAGGATGTCCCATCTGGTTTCTCTACTCACAGCAGAAATGTTTTCATACAGATCCTTCATGAGCCTCACACTACAATAATTCTGTCGTTAAAGAGCATGGATTTATTTAATTAAATACACAACGTTTAATAAAACTGTTTTTTTCACTTTGTTAGGTACATCAAACATCCATCCACATCTGTCCGTCCGTTTCCCTTGGGGGAAAAAAATCTAACAAATTCATCCATGCCTAAGGTATTTGTTACCAGTAGATTGTATTAGTAAACCACACATTTACCCACAGGGTTCCAGTGGGTGATCAGGGGCCCCTAATCATAGCTCCTGCCAGCCTCAGACTAAAACAAAATGTCATCACAACCCATCAAACAGTTGTTGAAATCCATCCATCCATCCATCGTCAACCGCTTATCCTGCGTACAGGGTCGCGGGGGGGCTGAAGCCAATCCCAGCTGACATCGGGCGAAAGGCGGGGTACACCCTGGACAGGTCGTCAGTCCACCGCAGGGCCACACATAGACAGACAACCACTCACACTCACATCCAGCTGTTGAAATATTTCCCTCAAATTGAAAAATGTCAAAGTCATGGTAGCGTTAGACAAATAGTAAGAAGAATGCAGATTTTGTTTACTTCAGAGAACGGCAATAAGAAACTTTGAAAACATAAAGCAGCTGAGCCCACATTACTGTTCCAAGGAACAGCTCACAGCGTCAATTAGGTTTTCAAACACTACGTCACTGCTACTGGACAGCAGAGCAGCATTATGTCAGAAAGAAAGTAGAACACAAAAGATAAGAACACACCTGCTGAAAGAACACTGTGACCAAGATCTAAATAAGAAAATTGGTAAATTGACTGAATGTTTTCACACTGCACTACACACTCCTCTTTTAATATGTACACATCATCATCACCATCACTCATCCATCAATGCCACAGACCACTAAGACGCTGTCATATTTAACTGCTGACAAGGTCTCCTTGTCCTCTGTTGGCCAGCAGGTAGTTCCCCCTGCTGATGGGAATGTGTATGGGAGGCCCAACAATGCACAGAGGTGGGGGCCTGAAGGGACCCGTCAATGAGCTACTTTCTCTCTGGGGAGCCACTGTTTACTCAGCACAGGGCGGCCTGGAAAGCAGCACAATGGAGTTCTGGGTCTCTGCGCCTAATATTGATGTCATGCTACTCATCTCCACATTATCCCTGCTATTGATTAGTCTGATCTCAGCCTGGAGAGCTGGGGAGCAACAACAAACAGAGCTCCTCTCTTTTCCCGTCTCATCCCTCTTACTCCCACACACTTGGAGAGAAACTGAGCCAATTCCTATTTTTCAGCCTCCTCCCTGAATCCCCCGCACCCTCCGTTCATGGCTTATCGATCAGACCTGCATCGATACTGCTGAGATTCTGAATTCCTGAAGTGCACAATCACACACAGAATGAGTAGAAGCTTTTCATCTCTTGTGGCTAAATTGGTTTTGCAGCAAAGCGATCATTAAGGAGACGTGGTTCGGTGTTCATAAAGCAACTGCTTTAACTCTTTTGTGAAGTCTGAAGATTGGCGGTTTGATAGTTGGGCATCCCCCAACCCGTGTGTCGAGGATTCTGGATCCCAAATTGCAGTGCCGTCAGTGTGGGAATGAGTATTAAATTCTTCCCGATGAGCAGTCTTCCATTAGAGTGTGTGAATGTTGACATCTAGAGTACAGAGCTTTCAGTGGTCCAAAGACTAAAAAGGCGCTGTATAAATGCAGTCCATTTACCATCCACTTACTGAAAGCACAGTCACTGCTAAATAAGAATATAGTGTTTATCTAATTTCGTATGTTGCTAATTGACACTATCCACATTGACCCAACTTGTGTCAGATGTGATGGCGTTGTTACAGAAATGTAACCATTTGCAGGAAGATGTTGTCACATCATGCTACCGGCTAGCACATTATTCACTGAGAAGCCTTAGCTGCCAGAAGCTTTTCAGTAAGTGGAAAATGTGAATCACCCACTGTAACGTTTCAACCCGCAAAAAATCTGTGGAAATGTAGGCTGCGCCCACAAGCCCTCACTGTTTCCACACAGGAAAATGTACAGGGGTTTAAACATATTCATAAAATCAGACTGTATCACATCCCTGACTGCATCATATCTGACTCCACTGAGGAGGGAAGTGGGCAGAACCCATTTTGATCTAATGCATGATGACTAACTGTATGGCATTTACAAAAGCATCTATTGATGTGAGACTTTGTGGCAACACAGAACGATTTGACGGCTCCACACTGCAAAAAAAGTTCAACTTTGCAGATCAGATTTAGTCTGATCTGATCAGATTTAGAAGTATAATTCCTGTTTATTACAACTTCATTTTCTTTATCAGTTTGGATAACACCAGTATCATCAAAGACATTGCTGAGAAAGTGTTACAACCAGGTACATGCTATCCAGTAGCACATTTGCATTATGTTACCACATTTTGACCTCTATGAAAAACTTCCACCACTGCTAGATTCTCTTTTCAGTTCTTGAAACCCGATGAAACAGAAATCCTTTTTTATTTTGGCCTTTTTTAATAAAATGTGATTTTTGGATTTAATAACAGCCTAAGTGACTTGTTAAGAGAGTGTTGTTATTTTTTCTTTTTTTTGCGGTGTAAGATGCAGCTCTACTCTCTGCGCTGCTGGTGATGACACAGCTGTGGAGCACAGAGTCCAGGTGGGAGCAGCAGTACATCTTTCACTGTGACACAGGAACACTGTGCCCTGGCTCATCCTGTGCTCCGCTGGCCCTCTGCCTGGACTCTGTCACTCACTCCTGTTGCTTTTCAGCCTCGCCTCTGACATCAGCACTGCTCGCGGGGCCGGCTCGCTACCAGCTCAGCCTGTCTAGGGTTTCAAGTGAAGCAATGTGTAGTAGGAGGATAATTTGTCCTCTAATGTTTGGCGGGTCACAGTATCGCCCAGAGATAAAAATACACCCCTCGTGTGTGCGTCTTCATATGTGTGCGAAGGGAAACCCGTGGAGGGCCGGTGGAGGATTACAACCAGTTTATTGATGACGGAAAAACAAATTACAGCCATCTCTGCCTGGGGAAACAGCAAACCTCAAAGTGTGTCGTCACGTTGACGGCTCTCTTGGAGAGTCCCTTGAGCTATTTCTCCTTCAGACCATGCCTGCAAGCTGCAATTTCAGGACTTTTAAGTGTAAAATGTCAGGTTGTGATCATTCACATCAAGCAGATGTACTGCGCACACAGTGTTGCCCTGTCTCCTTAAATATACACCTGGTTAATTATTCACAACCCTGAGGGTCAGAAGTCTAGAAGGGTAGCTGCCTGCATAAGGACCTGTCTTCCCTGATTTTATCTGTCAAGATTTCGTTATTCTGGGCACAGAGTCAACGATAGGAGCGTCATCAGATTTCTTTTGGTTTACTAGGAAGGGAGGGGAGGAAGGGGTTACAGGGCAGTTAAACTGACAAGCCCGGCTGATGGAGCAGCTAGGTGAACGAGGCCTCTGACTGTGAGCGGCGGGCTAAGGGCTGGTCTGCTGGAAACAGATGTCAAACAGGAACTTGTGTGTTTAACGTCTCCTTTGCAACGAGCTTCCTGGAGACACGATCTGCCTCAGCGGCCGCCCGGCAAACTGCTGCCTCATTCTCGGCCAGCCTGTGACCTACTTTCTGCTGGGATGGGGAGAGTCAAAACAAAAAGTACACAAAAACAAAACAAAAGGAGCACTCACTCACTCACTGGTTGATTTGGAAGGAAAGCTTTGCCAAATGGAGAGTGTTGGGAAAGCGTCTGTCTTTTCTTGCTGCTCCTTACCCAGAGGCAAAAACACAGGCTGAGTTCAAAGGTCATTCAAAGGAAATGGTGAAAGTACTGTGAACGATCTTGAGAGGTCACAATAAGTTATATGGCGTTATATCAACAGTGCCCTTGATTCCAGACAATTAACACATAATACTTTACTTAAATTGAATTCTGAGGTACTTTAGAAGGATTTAAAAATCCTAAAATGAGCATTCACTGCAAATATGGTGAAAGTTCTGTAAACGTTCCAAGGCTCTACCTTTCATGTCAAGAGGGGACACACGTCAAGCAGGGGATCTGGGGGACCTCCCCCGGAAAATTTTGCACGTTTCATTTCATTTCCTGCATTGTGGTGAATTTCTGCACCAATTTCTGTCTTTCCTGCATCAATTTATGGCAGAGATGTCTCTATTATTCAAAATGCAGTGCAGCTCTCAGGCATTCTCCTGTAGATTAACTTTTCTCAAGTAAAATCACCCCTGCTCAGTCAGCACACATGCATTGTTTGATGTTTTACCTCCTCTTTTGTGTCTTTTGTTTGGGGAAGTAAATTCTTTAAATGTGCATGTGGCACTTTTTCACCTCAATGATAAATGAATGCTCGTGTTCAAATCTTTCTGCACATTCAAAGTCTTTCCCACATCTGTGTGCTCACATTTTGAGAATAAAGTCATAACACTTTAAAAAAAAATCTGACTGCCCTAAAGGCTTACGCTGCAATGCATTCAGTTGTGTTATTGCTCTGCTGCTTTGGTAGTATAACCTTCGGACCGTCTGACAGATGTAGAACCTGCTTGGGACTGCACTGGAGGAGAGCACAGTGTCCTGCTCTTTATCTGAGGTGGATAACAGAAACTAAGACAAGTAAAACACTTGTGATCAGGCAGAAATCTCACCACAAATCCACAGAAATGTTAACTTCAGCAGTTCAGATAAAGGGAAGCTCACAGCCGCTTCAGTGGGAAAGCACACTGTAGCAGAAAGACAGTCTCAAACACAAGAAAGGTGTCTCTAAACGAGGGGGACAGAAACAGCAGTGACGCAGAGCTACCGTTCAAAGGAAAGACGCCACACTGCACCCTAACTGTTTACACGTCTAAATAACTGCCAGGAAATACTAAACATGCACAGATAACTCAAAGCCCCCTGTTGTATTATGACTTTATTCTCCAAATAGCTGTGACCAAAACATTTGCTCATAATATTATGTCATAATTCTCAAAATCTCACATTACTACCAGTGGCCTTAATACGGCACCATAGTTGACAGACCGCTGTTGGTTTATGTTATTCTCTCACTAATTTGTGGCTGGCTTAACCGTTTGTATAGCAAATAAACTGACTAGACACTAACAGACAACTGTGTTGTTACTGTGTTGTATCTATACTTTTTGATCAAAAGTATTGCTAGGGCCAAATACAGTAGTCACATGTCTCTACTGTCCCTAGTATCCACTGTACCTAATTCTACGCCCTTTAAAAGATCAACACCATTAAGTTGCCTTACATCAGAACAGAAGTGTGCGAGTTTAAGAGAATGGCATATTGTCAGTACTTATGGAACATAGAGCTACATCTGCAGGGCTTTTGGTGTCAACAATGAGTGGGAACGGGCTTTCCTTTAGATTCAGAGCACAAATGACTACCCATCATTTACAAAAATATAAAAACATATTAAAATAATGACAAGGCTCGAGGTTGATGGCAAGTGATCCAAGATGAATCCATCTAAATAGGTTTAACTTCAAACATTTGTAAGTAACATGAGTTATAAAATAACTACTAGACTAGAATAGAATAGAATAGAATATATTGTCATTGCATTGTTAAAAAACATATAACGAAATTGGGAATGCTACTCCTATAAGATGCAAAAAAAACCACATCCACACATTTGTTCATTCATGTCTATGATAATAAATAATAAAATAGATACACTAATAAATGCAGAAGCTAAGAGCTACTGTTACTGTAACTACTCAAAGCTTTTAGTGGCAGCCTAATTAACAATAACCTGAAGCTGCAACTTAAAAATGATCTGATCAACAGACGATATGAAATGACATGACATGTTTTACACACTGATTAAATTAAATGTGCAACCTGCTTACTTTTTCTTTACCTTACCTTTCTGAATAATCTCCAAATACCCAAGCTATGCATTTAACTATTAGGTTGAAAAGCTTGTTTTGTTAGCCTGGACACTGCACTACTGAGAGTATATCCCTATGTAGCTAGCTAGAGAAGTTAATCCAATTTAATTTCTGTGTTTACTTTCAGTCAGACTGAGAGACGAGTGTTTGATAAGATTTATGTAAAGCTTCAAATGATTTAGAGAGCTTTAGGAGGCTGGCACTGCTTGTGCTGATATACATGTTTTGACGGAATTTCCTGAAACACCTGAATTTTCTTGACGTAAAGTTTTATTAGTCGTTAATTAGTTAATCCAATCCAATCCATTTTATTTATACGGCACAATTTTAAAAAACAACAAGGTTACCAAAGTGCTTTACAGAGATAATGTTTGTGTTTATGATAATAAAAAACAAAACAAATAACATCAACAATCACAGCGACAACAAAGACCCGAGCAAGCCAGTGAATAAAAATATGTTTTTTTAAATGAGATTTAAAGGTATGGAGGGTGGGGACCACTTTAATGTGTGGAGGTAAGGCATTCCACAGTTTGGGGGCAACTGCTGAAAAATAGCGGTCACCCCTGGTCTTCAGCCTAGTCCTGGGCACGTTCAGCCGCAGCTGATCAGCAGACCTCAGTGACCTTGACGGGGTGTAAGTGTGCTGGAGGTGCCAACCCATTAAGAGACTTAAAAACTTACATTAAAATTTTAAAATGTATTCTAAAATGTACAAGGAGCCAGGGAAGCAAGGCCAGAATGGGGGTAATATGTTCGTGTTTCCGGGTTCCTGTTAAAAGACGAGCGGCTGCATTTTGGACTAACTGTAAGCGTGAAACTGAGGTTTGGTTTCCACCGATGTAAAGTACATTACAGTAATTACAATAATCCAAACGGGTCGGGATAAAAGCGTGAATCACATGCTCAAGAAGATCACAAGATAAAAAAGGTTTCATTTTAGATAAGGCCTTAAATGATAAAAACTGGATTTAATCACAGTGTTTATCTGCTTGTCAAGTTTAAAATCACCGTCAAGTTGGATGCCTGAATTGGTGACCACTGGCTTTCAGGGAAACAAGATTTACGGGAGAGGAATCACAAACCCAGCTGGGTCCAAGCACGATGACCTCCGTTTTTTCTTTCCTTAAATTTAAAAATTAAAATATCCTTGAGACATTCAAGCAGAGGAGTCAGGGAACTGTTTGCATTTCTTCTCAGGGGTAAGTAGATTTGCGAGTCGTCTGCATAAAAGTGGTACGAAATACCATGTTTTTAAAAAATGTCTCAGAGAGGGAGAAGGTACAAGGAGAACAGTAGTAGTCCAAGAATTGAGCCCTGAGGAACTCCACAGAGAAGGGGGGCGGTAGATGATGTAGAGTCACTAAGTTTTACAGAAAAACATCCATCAGATAAAAACGGTCTAAACCACTGAAGGGCAGTGTTTTCTACATAGATCTCAGCTTAGAGATTTGTTAGCTTAGCAAATCTGGGAATTTTTACTGAAAATGAGCCGGATCCAAAGTGGATTTAGGCAAAGTTCAGAATGAGAAGTAAAGAAAAGTCAGAAAATGATCTGTTCAGTTCGTTGTCTCAGCAAAGTTTGTACCCACATCTCTGCTCATTCAGGGTCACGTACCAGAGAATTAGAGCAAAGGTCCAGAAAGTAAACTCTGACAGTCTCTGTGTGCCGGACCGCCCGTTCCCTGTATACCCACATCCTTCTCATCAGCCCCTGGCAACAAGACCCAACTCTGTCAGCTATTTGTCAATGCTACCTCGCCTGTGTCTTAGCAGTGTCACAGCCCATCAGGCTTAAAGCCAGTTTCTCTGTGGCATTAAACATCTGGTTTTACATGGATGAGACACACACAAAACCTGCATTAGCATTAAGCTAACAACTTCCTTAGTCATTTCTTTCTGCCCTTTGACAGTAATGATGTAACCACGTACACCCAGTTCAGCAAAGGTTTTCCATTTTGTCTTCCACCTATAGTGATGTTGGTTTTAATTTTAGGGAAAATACTTCACAGTATAGAAAGTGATGCCTTCTCTACATGACCACAAGCAGGAACTTTTCACAGGGCAGTTACTACAAGCCACCATAAACAAACAGACATGGAAAAGTGTTCCACCTGCACAACCAGACACTGCAAGGGAAGACGACAAGACAGGACAGATCCCTGTTTGACTGGCAGGCCATCTCTGAGGTGCAAAACAACCAAAGCGACAAACCAAAACCAAAACCAACCACGTTGATTTTAACTCTGTCTAAATGTTTCTCAGTATTTTTCTCACTGTTAAAATCTACTGCATATAGAGCCAAAGTTGACCATTTTGATGTAGACTTAATTGTGTCATATTTTTAAAATACCATTTGCTTGCTCAACTGTGTGAGGACCTCCTGGTTTTCTCTCTTCTCTGTTTCATATCATTAAGAAAACTGAATCCCTTTAAGTTTCTTTACTGTTGCTTTGCAAAGGGAGCTTGAGCTGGGCATTTTCAACATTACATAAATTAATAATGACAACGTAGTTTTCATGTGTAACAGGTGTAACTGTATGAGGAACAACAACAAAAAAGGGGAGGACTCCTGGTTACCCCTGTTATTACACAACATGCTGGAAATAGCTCAGACCTCAACCAAGGCTGCACAATCCTCGAAATGTGTTTCTGTAAGGAAAGACAATTGTTTCTGGATCTGGAGCAAAATATACATGGTGAGAGGCAAACATGCAATAACTAGGAAATATGAAATTTGTAAACATTTTTAAAAATGCACACAAGGAAGCTGCTGCTGTAATGTGTCAGCCAGTGACCCATAGACACACACACACACACACACACACACACACACACACACACACACACACACACACACACACACACACACACACACACACACACACACACACACACAATGCATCAGAGCCCAAAAGCTAAAAGACTGTTGTTATTTTCTCTGTCTTCACTGTTCATAAAATATTAACTACACATTACAAAAGACAACTATTAATCATTATACTTCCTCCCATGATGCTTCTCTGAGGCTGAGGCCAGGCTGATTTTCACCAGATACTGTTTAACGTGTTCAGACATGGAATCTGGAGATCGCTGGCTTCTCTAAAATGGTGGAATTTGGCCCTTTAAACATACAAGGTCATCTGCTAGGTGAGAGCCGCGGTGGAACTGCTTGGAGAAAAGTGGTGAGTGGATGGATTTTAAGTGACAAGGACATTAAAAAGATTAACAGTTATGTAAGTCTTAATGAAAGACACTGTCCCTGCTTACTACTGGAGGTTGCTTAAACACATTTTCACATCCACTTTTGCAGACTAAAGACTTGTTTTTCCTCTTTTACACAGACTGATATATACAAGACTTTAAGTTGCTTAATTTCTGGTTTGTCACATTTTTACCGCATATTCATTCTGTAAGCAATTAGCATGACTGAAAATTGAAAACGTATTAATTTATCTGATGTCGTTTTGGTTAATGTGGTTTTCTGAGTGTTTTTTTAAAACAATTACTGGATGTGTTATGGAAACATTTCTAGGACCTAGTAAAACTCTGTGCCAGCTTATAGGGATAAATGACTAGCAGGCTCGATAAATGAGTATCTAGGACGGTACTTAATATTAGAATTAGAACCCATTGTGATTTTAAAATAGTTAAACACTGTTTAGTTTGTTAGTTAAAACTCTCCTAAACCCAGCAGTTATAAACTTTCCCCAGTGCAGCATCACTTGCCATTGCAACTGTTTCTCCAGCACTCTTTTCTTTTTTCACCCCCACCGTCTAGAATAATGATTAAAAATATCAATGTGATTTTGAATGAAGATTTCCTACTCTAAAACCAGAATCTGAAAGTTCTGGTTTCACTTAATCCCTCTATTAAACTATGAGCCTGACATGTAACATTTACATAATAAAGTTCATGGCTGAAAGTGACACTTCATTTTCACACAGGTTTTCCAGGGTGAGAGCAAAAACATACAGTGCGATGCATATGTTTTCATCACACGCTGTAAAGTATGTCTGGGTTTACAGTAGCTATTCATCTAAACCCCAGGTTAGAATGGAGATGTGCTGCTGAAAAGGTCAACCAGCAGATTACCCTGTGTGGTGGAGGAAGTGTCAAATCAGAGAGTATTTATCACAGAAGCAAAAGGTGCTCCTTTCCTGTACCCTGGCTGTACTCCAGACACTTCCCGGCTTGACTTACATTCCCACTCACATTTGCTTTGCACTCATCGTGAGTTTATGACCTCAACTTCTGCAGCTAGAGGCTGAGCAACAGGGTGACAGGGGTCAGGCGGGGGTTGGATTAGGTCCATTGAGGCATGGGCAAAGATGTTGGCCAGTGAGAAGCTCTGAAGAATCAGCTTTTGAAAAAACGGAACCTGATGTCACGCCAGTCACATAAAGCCGCTATCAAGACTGGAAGACACCTCCGGCAAGAAGAACCTCGTTTACTGTGTAGCACTGCAGCATTCTGCTGTTTACCAAGCAACTGCAAAGATGGAACAGGGACTGATCGCTGCTGTGATGACCTTTCCAGAGCTGTACAACCCTGCCATGAGGGAGTACAAAGAAGCTCTTCAAGTTGCGAATTCTGTTTTTTTGGTTCTACAATCAGCACAAACCGCCGCACAACCCAGCGCTAAACGCCATGATGCCTGATTTGGTTTGAGCACAGCCTAAGGGTAGTTTAAAGAACAAAACAGAGAGGAAAGTGGGAGGGAGGGGTGGGACAGACTGGCTGCGGTGGAAGTGGCTGACTCAGGCAGGGTTCACTGAGTTCAGCTAGTAAATAAGTGACTGACTCTTCAGAGTACATTCCAAGGCTCCACCTCACCCTCCCGCCCAGCGTCTTCTCAGGGGGATTCCTGGAGTTTCTGGGGCTGCTCTCTGCTCTGTGTGTCAACATTTCCAGACCCCACTGCCAACATTGAAGGGTGAGGTGGGGTTATTAGCTGCTGCGTGGCTCATTCACTTCTAGCGTGTTTGCTGCAGATGAGGAGGGGAAGGTCCACATAGACAACACGGAAATCAGCATAGTTTTTTTGTCTAAAAAGGAAAAGTGGTATTACACTCAATGCCTTTGAGCGATCCACAGCTTCAAGATTGCTGAGTGTTCCAGGTTTGAAACACCGCTGACACAATACCAGAGGGAAATGTCTGTGAAGGGCAAACAGGTAATATCGCTGTGAAAGAGAAAAAAAAAAATCCAATTCATATTCAGAGCGGTTCACAGTCTGTTCAGTGGGTAAGGCTGAGTTAATGAGCACACACACAGCTTGACAATTCAATGAGCCCTCTGAATCAGCTACACTTTCACAGTGAAATTTGAGTCTCAGCACATCTGCTCCATATGAAGTCTTCATCTTATTTGATTTTTTGCCACATCAGGAAAAACAGCATGTCATTTAGCTCTGCAGTGCAAATCATTGCATTTCTCTGATGAACGCTGAAATTGGAGTTCTGCACTGCTATGGCTGGATGAGTCGATGAAATGAATCTTTTTTAGTTTGATTTCTTCGCCGGTGGAAAGTTTGCGGTTTTCAGCCTGTTTATTTGAGATTTCAAACCTCGGCCGACAGCAGCTGGGTTGTTTTTACATCCCTGCGTGGAGACAGGCTATAGGTCGAACATTCCTGAGCCAAGGCCTGAAATCCTGAGAGTAGCGCCTGAAGTAAACTAGCTCCGAGACAATGGTAAGAGGTTGAAGGTGAGGAGAGTGGGCCCATTGCAGCTACTAATATATTCCAAGGAGATTTCTAAAGTGCTCTGATGCCAATTGCCCCATATAATAGTTTCCATGGTGATGGGTCCTCGCTGCGGAACAGAAATGGCAGAACAATGACTCCAACTTCCATGTTACGGAACATTTTTCAGTTGTCTCCTTTTTCCGCTCTGCATCGGAAGGTAACTAAACTCCAATTTACAGAAAAGAAGATCTGCTTTTGTCCATGCTTCGTTTCCATCTCTGCTGTTCCCATGGTCCATGGCTACAGCCTCAAACTTCCTAAAGCTTTTTTTTTGCCAGAGACATCTTTTCAAAGTACGGTCTTGACAACACGGAAGGAATTTGCATTCATCGCAGTAGTTTGGAAGAAAACAACGTCCTTAACAGAATCCACAAGTCTGGAGAATACCATCCCTGTGGAAGTGTCGCTTTAATTTCAGCAAGAGTAAAATAATTAGGAATTTTACATTACTGTTTTAAAGTAGGGCACTGCCTAGGCTATGAGCTGTTTGTAAAGCAGTTTCATCAATAATCCTTTAAGCAATTTTAAATTCAATGATCCACAATATAGAACAAAAGAAAAAGAACAAAGGGATTGAAAGAGTCTTTTGAGAAAGACTACATAGCTGGAGGCTGGTCGCTTTCTAGCCAGTGCATGATGGGACGATTCATCTTGTAAAGGCTCAGGAGTTTGGCTTTAAAATGAGAAAATCAATCATTAGGAAAAGGTCTCATCAACCCTTTGCAACCGCACAACATTCTGACATACAGTAGGGAAGATGCTGTCTTTGCCCAACTGCATGGACAGGCATCTGTCAGAGCAAGCTCATGGAGGTCTGGAAGAAATGCCAGGTGTACTCATCATCGTTAGTACGACTCAGCTTGTGAAAACAGCTGTGTAGTGACTTCTGTGACTCTAGAGGAGCAACGTCAAGTCTGACCCCTGGTGACGTAACAGCAATGTCATCAGGGTTATCTTAGCATAGCTCAAGACTTTGGCCTGGAGTTTGAATAAAGTGGACATTTACCAGGCAGGGAGGGTCAGTCAGTGAAAAAAAAAGGTGGTGCTAATAACATGTTGTTGAAACTGTTTTAATACAATCAGTCTTCCCCAACATCTGCACTGTGGTCCTGTATCTGCGCTGGAAGCGATCCTCCTTTTGTGGAGGACAGTAGTAAACAACTCCATGCTTCAGTTTCTGTGGGAATCAAAACTAGCAGGCTTGGCTCTGGCTTGGTTGTTAAACAGATTTTGTCAGGACATTTACTTAGAGTCCAGCTTTTCTTAACCTCCCCCTGTAATGTTGCTGGCCGCCTTTGGAGTCTCTGTAGTCGAGTGGGCGATGCTGGACTGCAATTCCAGTTCCCATTCACAAGAAAATTGCCTCTGTTGTTTAGGGCTGGTAAAGGTTGGGGTTAGGGTGGGGCTTGGGTTAGGGTTAGCCAATCAGGAGTAGGCGGAGTAGGGGACAGGACTCAACTCAAAGCTGGAGTATGTCAAATGAGAGTTGTCGAAACTTTGGCAGGGAAAAAAATAACGTGTCTGTCACACTAGCTAGCTAGCTTGCTGGCTTGCTAACTGGTAGCAAGCTAGGTAGCTTTGTCGCTAATCTGACATGTCTTCTTTTGTGGCTGTTTTAGACTCACTGGCTCTTCAAAATATGCAGCCTTAAAGATCACTGGGCAACTCAGCTGACACAATGGATAATATAACAGGACACACAAGAACTCTATTGTACAGTGAAGAGACATGAATAATGACATCAGAGTTGTGATTTTTCTTTGCATAAATCTTCATATGGAGCATCACTTCCCACCCCCCATGAACATACATAGCAGCATAGAAGCGTAGCCCACAAGTCCGACATGCACAGACAGAGGACATACAGAGCTCTAAAGGGAGTGGGAAGGCAGGCTATAATAGAATCTAAATAACTCTCGTGCAGGGCCCTGTGTGCTTGGTCATTAGCTTTGCTCTTGTGTGACCTTCATTGCTCAAGGTGGGACAGAAGGGGTTGTCACTGCAGTGTACAGCCTTGTTTCCGACATGGTGCAAAAGACAGACTGAGCTGATTTATGTCCTGTGAGAGCGTCTGCTCTTTTTATAGGCTATAAAAATTATTAACCCACTGAATGTCCTCTAAACGGCTTAATTCCACAATGGGAAATATCTGCCATGTAAAAAAGCCAGTAATAAAATTGCAAAATAGAAATTTTCTCTTCTTGGAGCAGATTTTACACTTAAGCAGCACTCATTGGGCATCACTGCCACTGGCTACCAGCCATTAAGTCAACAATGAACCTGATAGTAACATTCCACGAACTCCAAAATTAGCTCAGATTTAATTATTGATGCTGTTTGGCAGCTTTCTCTCTGTCTTCAGTTGCACAACAAGACTAAGTCTACAGCCACACTAGCTCCTCTGTGGGGCTGTAGTTAGACACAGTTGTGCTTTGAGTTACTGTAAATACTAATGTCATATACTAACAAGCTGACAAAGACAATGCTACACTTAGTTTTTGCATGTTGACAAGCTAACATTTAATCATCAAGCAAGCACTACATAAAAAGTACTGCTGAGGATGATGATGAGGGAATGTCACTGGATTTGCAGGTATTTGGTCATAAACCAAAGTACTGAACAAATTACACATTTGAAATGATGATGGCGTTTGTTAGAAGCTAGTTAGAAGCATCCTTATGCAAGTCATGGCACTGACAAATAATAATCATATATTTAACAAACATGCAAAATATTTACATGATCCAGCTCTGCAAATATGAAAATTTGCTGTGTTCCTCGTCAAATGCTGAATTAATTAATTAACATATTAAACAATAGATTAATTGATTATGAAATAAATCACTAATTTCAGCCCTAACAGTATCTAATTAGTCAGGTAAGAAATCTTTAATTCTCTACAGCTGATATCGCTCAAGTGATGCATAGTTTCAGGTATGAAGCTACAACAGACCTCCCCTCGCAGTGCAACCGCCTTAACGCAACTATTTATACTATATCTCTGCAACGCATAAGTACAAGACCGACACGCCAAATCCAGACTTCCCTGCAGGGCAATAACTTCAAACATGCATCTGTCAGAGGGAAGCCAGTCTGTCGTGTGAAAGCAGCATGAGGAAAACGAGTTCAAACAGCATTCAGGGGATGGAAAAACGATACAGACCGATCATGCAGATTAAAAGGTCAAACTCAGACTGAAACTTGCCTCTTTTCAGTGGTTTTTTATTCGCCTGTGGTGGTTTTGTCTAATAAAAAGTCCTGTCTTGTCCTACGTGTGACAGTGGTCCTGGGCCCTCCCCCCACTGGCACGACCTGTAGTGTATTAAAATAAATCAGTGCACATGTCCCACCCCAACATGCTTGCTAGACATTACCTTATACACCAGCGCATTCTGCTGCCTGTTGGCCTCTGAGCAGATTTTAGCTCCCCTGCTGTCGCTGGCCTTAACCCCACCTGCCTCACATACCCTGCAGCCCTCACCTCTTCTGTGTTTCTGTGCATATGACTCAACAAAACCCTGGGCCTGGAGCACGGCTGTCTGGAGCTTTTTCCCAAGAGGGGAGGAGAAGATTGACTTTGTGGAAGGGACCTGGAGCACTGCCCGCGACTTGGCTCAAATTGCCCTACTTGTCAGACCTGATGGATTTTGGCTAAAAATAAAAGCAAAAAGGGGCCCTTGACAGGCGGATGAATGAACTCAGCGGGGCTCCTCCTGCTAACTGAGCCACCACATTGCGCAATGTCTCCAGGTTCAAGATGCCGGAAAAACAAGGATGGCGAGCGCGGCCCCGAGAGCGCTGTTTCACAAACAAACATCCCCTTTTTCATATGTGGTGGGGGAGATTCGGCAACGGAGTAGAGCAAATGCCACGTACATTCCACCACAGCAGCAAAACATCTGAGCGCAACAGTGCAGCGCAGCAGCAGACTGGAGGAGGATCAGAACCCGGCCCAAAAAAAATACAGCAGCAGACGAGCTTTTGGACTTTTCCCTCAGGAGATTAAGTCTTGTTCTGACCACTCACTAGACCTCACATAAATGTCCATTTGAATGTTATCTTATTGGCAACTTTTTATCTATCAATCACCCAACTTTTCACCTCACCTCATTTGTAGGCATTCAGACAAAGGTATACACTCAGATGTGTTCTAATGACACTGTGTGTGACCCGGGTGCCAGGCTCCTTTAAATATTCCCTTACTGTTTGCCATATGTGAAGGCCGCATGAGTTCTGCACGGGTGTTTCAGACCGCCATCTGGATCCTATCAGAGACCACAAATACAGATGTAGTGAAAGCGCTTGGTAGCAGTGCAGCCCGCCCAGCTTAATGAATGGGAAGAGCACATTTTCAAGCCTTGCAACAGGTCAGTGGGCAGCGTGAGCTTCACCTCGCCTCACACACACGAAAGCACAAGAAAGATCAATTGTCGGGGAGAGGCCTACACCTCCCACACTACTTAAGAGCGTACAGAAAGATCTGTCCTCGCTGAACAAAGGAACAAAATGGCACGAGGTGATACATGATACAGCAGGGTTAAAAATAGACTCACCGCTGATGGAGAGGGCAGCGCTTCATGAGCTCTGCATTAAAGGGTGATGATAAGGAGTTGATTTTCACTTCTGTCCCGTCCCAATGGCGGAAGAATGACGCCCATCCCATCCCGATAAAAAGTCCGAAAATAGCATTTCTTCATCTAAAGAACAGATAAAAAAAAAAAACGGCCTGACCTATGATTCCTGTCCTGCCTGATCCTGTTGACTTTTTTTCCTGTCCCGTCGCAATCCCATGATGAATAGTGAAACTGACTTCCATCCTTGCTGAATAAAACGTCAGCTTCTAATTTGCATCCCGGTTTACACCCTAAGTAGTAGTAGACCCTTACAACCCAGCTCAGGACTGAAAAAAACAAACAAGTAGAGGTATTTTAGGCACCGCTAATAGATGCAGAATGAGGATCAGGAAGCTTCACTTCTATTCAAGTGGCCTGGAACTTGAGAACAGAGAGAATCAAACATTCTCACACATGTTAAAGGAAAGAATGTCCTGTTTAGCGGATTCAAAGGGTCTCATGGTATGTGAAGCAGAAATGATCTGCCAAGAAGACACGGAAGTCCACCTTTTCAGGGGGAGGATATTTCTTTTGTTTTGATGTGAGTGCACATGGCATTCTGCATAGAGGATCATCAAAACATTACATCATGCAGGAAAAATCCATGAGAGGAGCTTCAAGCTCCTCCAACTGGGGTTTGCTGCACATCAATCAAAGCTCAGGGAGAAAAGAAAGGAATTAGGGGGAGAGAAGTCCTGAAAGGCACTTCTTTTCTTGCAGTGTTAACAGATCGCTCAGTTCAGAGGATCAGACATCTGAATCAGGTCTGGAGGGGGTCTTTGCTCACGATCTGACTGCTTAAATGAGGAAGGACATCAGCATAAAAGAAGAAGTTGCCCTGATTTGAAATCTTCAAAATACTTTTTGTGCTGTGCAATAATTTGTTTCCCTTTCTTTCAAACATGTAAACAAGTACATTTGTGACTAAAGGACTTTGTGAAGTCTGCGAAAGAGCAGCATTTATTCATACAGAGCTGACAGAGTCAAAGACATTCCAGGGGTATGATGGGAATCATTTCTCCCACTCTGTGTCATAAGTGCATGCAAAATGCCTCAGAGTGACAAGAACAATAGCCTCTTTCACTGCCTTCGCCAGGCTGGAGATGGGGAGGTGCATCATGGGAAGCAGACAGGCTCATACAGTTGAGTGTGGATACTTCAGAGATGCCTCCCACAAACCCAGGCAACAAGCAATGGCACTTGGGCCATGTGTGAATTATATGCTTGGATTACTCCTGCTTTATAAAACACACACCGCTGAAACACTCAGCCTGGATTAGAAGGCAGGCTTTGTGTTCTCGTGGCATTTCTAGATGCAAAGACTTTCTCTGAGCTGTAGGTGAAACTAACTCACTAACTCACAGGATCACGATTAGCTAGGTGAGCCTCAATATGGTGTTTGTAGTGATTGTGATGACGTTTAAAATTCAGAATGAGGCAGGAAGTGAGCGGCAGAACAAACAAGATGGAGGACAGCCTTTACTGTGCTAGTCAGTATGCGTGTGACACATATTGACATGTCATCCAATTCCTTAAATTATGGCTAAGGCTTATTTTAAAGCGTCACCTGTTCAGTGTCTGAAAAACTGTCAATCATGTTCCCAGTCTCCCCTTCTGCTCCTGAGTTACGGTGCTGAAACGTAGCCTTTTCCAGGCTTTTCCAGGACATTGTGACATCACAGTGATCTTTCATTACCAAATTTAGATCAGGAAATCCTTGAGTCCGAGAGGACATTTGTGGCATATATAAAGAAATTCCCTCAAGGAGTTCCTGAGATTTTACATTCACGACGGAAAAACGGACTTAAACACGTCTCTGGCCACGGCTATCGCTGGCACGGAAGCATGGAAAGTGTGTAAATAAAAGTGCGATGGCATGTTTTAACTTGTTTCTCATGTGCAAGCACTTATCTGAAGGACGGACTGTTTTCTAAGCTTGGTATTTTTACATGTTCTGCCTTATTTTAGATCCTGTCAATTGTTTCGGGACAAGTTTTACACATGTCATAGGGGCAAAGCTCTGCTGCTTAAAGTATTTCAAAAGGTTTTCTTAGTTCTCTTCAAATCACTTTAGAAAAAGGGACCTGAAAAAATATAACTTAAGTCAACGCCTTCAGAAATATCCTTAAATAAATAAGGACTTAACTCAACTTATAATTTGTTTGGAGGCATTTGCTTTCGTTTACTTTTTTCTTTCGCCATATTCCTCGTCTCCTCAGTCCAGTTCGGCTCCCTTTTCCCCAGTTTTTGCCAGACATTGTTTTAATAACCAAGATCCAGTTAGCCTGAGCAGTAACAGGAAGTCTTCATTTAGCTTCCTCAGACATTTATTACACCCCTAGGTAGAATAATTAAGAAATATTAAGCAACTTAAAACTATTTTCCAACATCTCTCATTGGTCTAACAAAATACAGTCACAATGAAATTCAAACTTTCCTCACTTTTACTATGTGAGACTACAAATGTTGTGCATATTGTTCCATGTCACAATAAAGGATAACAACATTATTTAGTAACTTTAATCTGAAATATGAACTCGATTACACCTTCAGTGCTTGAGACTATGAGGAGGCACACTGGACGTACAGTACAAAGATTAGATTAGCAAAAAACTGATTTATCTTAACAAGTTCTGAACAAGTGTCGGGTTTAATAATTGTGGAAACACCAGCTGTCAACTCCCATAATGTGCTACATACTGGAGAATGGGAACCAATCCCCACTAGATGGTCCTTTTTTACAGTGGGAGATCCAGGACCCGTACAAGGCCAGAGCAGCACGCCACAGCCACCAAAAGCAAAAGTATCCACGCTGAGCTGGTCTCAGGGCGTGACACGCAGATGCCAGCAATCCACGTGGTCTGGGCTAAGTACTCTGACAACTTGTACTCTTACTACAGCAGCTTTAGCTCCACTATATACACTAAGCCACAAACTCTAGCTATGAGACTAATAGCTCCAGGACAAAGAACGCCTTTGTGTTTGCTCATAGATTATTAACAAAAGCAGGGATAAGAGTTCTGACTTTATACGCAAGTGAGAGCTGCTGTGAAGAGATTAATGAGCAGCATGTCACTTTAGAGTTGTAGTTTCCCTTTTAACAAGCCTATGTTCGATATGCTGTTTGGCCTGGGCGTTTTATTAGATGTATTAAGAGAACGGAAGGTTTAACATCTAGATTTACTTTGTTTAAGTAAATCACTGGAGCTGTTAATAGTTACGAGGCTTGTCAAAAGATTTCCACCAGCATAAGAGAAAACGACATATGGAGTAATTATCACTGAATATCAAGTCTACTACAGCCTCTATTCTAGCACCTGCAAAGGAAGTTAGAGAAGGAAGCTTTATTTCCTTTGCAGCACTTAGTTATAAATGGAAATGTGCACTTTGTCAAGAATTTATTAGTTTCGACAATGTGGTTTTGGCTTGTTGTTTGAGAAAAGCGATATTAGTCGTCAAATGAGTTGTTTAAATGGAGATTTTCTGCTGCTCACAAAAACTTTACTTCACAACAGAAAGGAAGCCATTAATTATTTTACAGCTTAATAATTAAATAAGTTGTATTGCTGCTGGGATTCTAAATGATATATTAAATATAGATAAATACAGATAATACCTTTAAAGAATCAGACAACAACACCATCTGAATTTTTGTTTGTGTGTGTCACTGTGACATGTGTTTGCGTCGGCTTCACACAGTCTAACCACAACAGGAAAAAATAAAAAACAGCCTTCCTGCCAACAGAAAATAATGGTCTGACATTGAAAAACAAAAGATGGAGTATGTACAATATTCGTGCTACTCACAGACTTGTCCTTCATCCTCTGACGGCGATTAGTGATCATTTATCCACGAGCAGCACACGGTCACACTGACGCATCAACATCACATCAGGCAGAAAGATGCGAGGTCAGATAACTGATTGGCAGGTCGGTGCGCAGGGAGGGCGTCCCTGCAGCGTGAAGACAGACCCTCCTATCATTTACAATAACTCATCCAACCTCACAGGAACGCTACAGAAACACACGCAGCAGATGATTCATACACGGTTCAAACGGAAAGATTCCAAACACAGATTCCGTGACTAGAAGTGAAGAATGTGTCAGTGATCATTTCAATATCATCTGTCTATTTCTGTACACGTGCCGATTGTGAAGCATCCGAGAACAAGCTCAAAAACAAATTTAGTCTCTTTGAATTATGGTTTAAATATAACAAGTGTAAAATACTGTAAGAAATGCACATCAACGGGAAATCCACTGTTCTTTTTGCTTTAACTGCCTGTTTACTTATCAGGAAAATCAAGAATCAGAAATAACGGTGAAACAGGAAGAATAATCTATTTCTAGATCTGGGGAAGGCAACATGGAGAAACTAGCAAGAGAGAGGCTCCCTCCAAAGCCACTCCACCAAAACACGTTTCTGCTGGGCAGAGAGCGGGCAGGGTAAAAACATAAAAAATAATCGCCACAGATACCTCTCTGATTTTTGTGTCAGAGTTTGATTTATTCATTTCTGTCAGGATGTAAAGACAATTTCAGAAAATATGACCAAACATGCTTCAGTAATACACTGCCTCCTCCAGCTTTAACTCAAGATCCACTTACTATTTCCCGAGCTTTCCACTGTAAATTAATTTGACAGTTTTTTTTTCACAAATTCTATCTTGAGTTTTATTTTGCGAAATTCTATTTTTATTTTATTTTACTTTTTAGCTTAACAGAGGTCCAAAAACACAATATATTTTTCCTCTGTTCTTCCAGATTTCCAAATCTCCATGGTGACAAAAATCTACCTGCTCTATTTCCAGCCACCTGCTTTACCTTTCTGCTTCACATCACTGTAACACAATTAAAAAAAATCTTCATGTTACTGATGCTGAGTAAATTGATTTCACAGATAATGATCTAATGAACTTTTTTGATAATCAATAATTAAGTTATTTAAAAGCATCAAACATTTGACTTAACAATGAGGACTTGCTGCTCTTATATATAATGTGAGTAAATAAGATCTATTTGACAAAAGACTTTCAGTTGCATCTCATTCTGCATCAGTGGATGGAGGTTACCCAGCATCATAAAAACATTCTCAGCTCATGATGACCATGAGATGTGGTTGAAAGCTAGTACTGGTCCTTGATTTGATTCTTTTCTGTCAAACTACTATTTCCAAGGTCAATAATAAACAGTAAATTCATGTATTTATTTTAAAAAGACAAATAATTATAAATAATTAAAAATATTATTAGCTGCAGTCACAGATCTGCCATTGGGCTGCTGAGAAACTGAATCTGGTTCTGATACAAATCAACTCATTTCAAGACTGAAATTTATTAATCCAGTATTAGTGTAGTAATCTACCGAGTTCAACAGTTTATACAGTTATTCCTGAAACAATGGGAAAATACCATGAGTCACAGCTATCAGTTTAAACCATAGACTGCCTAAGGTGATTTAGTCCTGACTGTAATGCGGTGACAGGTAACAGTGGTAAGGTAATAATAGTGTGAGGCGTGTGCTGGTGGTAAAATAAATCTTTCACTTTCAGATTCAACTCAGTTGTGAAAAACCCTTCTTTTCACTCTTCTTATTCTGCTACCAGTGTCGCCTGCTGCCTGAATTGTGGTGAATTTTTATCCACCAAATTTCTGCATATATATATATATATATATATATATATATATATATATAGCATATAGCACAGCATTGTCAATGTAAAATAATTCACTCCAATTTAAGGGTTCTTGGATAACCAGAGTTTGTTGCTAATGAATGACCAGCAGCCTCTGCATGCGCAGCAAACTACCACAATCACAATACTGTTCTTGATCAGTTTATCAAAGAACCAAAGCAGGCCCCACCCCCGTTACTTGTTAATGACAGTTTGAAAGTCAGTGAAGAGCAGAAAAAACACTGACCCAGTGGATTTGGCTGAAAAAAGGAAAGCAACTTTTGTAATCCACTCAGGGGGCTGGTGTAAAGTTGCTCTTTTATTTTTATTTTTATCATTTTGTTTAAAATATGTTTACTGCATTAAAGCTTAAGAAAGGATAGTTTGCACCCAGTAAAAGTCTTCAGACTAAAATGAATCTTTCAGCCTATTTATTTTCATTTTCATTTATTTATGTTTATGTTTATATATATATATATATATATATATATATATATATATACTCATAGTTATGTGTTCCGTGTTTGACTTGCTATTACTCGTAGTTTCTACTGCCTACTTATTGATATGTATGTACTTGTTTATGTTATTTTTTAAAAATCTTTTTAAACTACTTTTCTATTTTAGCATCTGTAAAAGGATGGCTATCCAATGTCAATGTATTTGTGACAATGATAATAAAGGCACTCTACTCTGTTCTAATCTATTCTATGTATGTAAACGAAAACACAAAATTCAGGCACCAGATGTTTGTTATTGAAGCTGAGTGAAAACAAGACACAACGCATTTTGGTTATAACCAATTAAATTGATTAAATCTATTAGTGAATGAGAGCTTGTTAAAGCCTCCAAAGTTGCAATCTACACACAAGTCATGAATATCTTTAACATAAAGGATTACAGGACCTTTACAGGTCCCATATTAAGCAAAACAGTTTTATTGTGCTTTTGAAAGTAGGTCTGTCAGTGGTGGGTTGAGTACTGAAAATCATTACTCAAATAAAAGAGCAATTATTCCCATAAAGAATTACGTAAGTAAAAGTAAAAATTATCACTTGACAAACCTGCTCAAGTAAAAGTACAAAATACAAGTTACTTTTTAGTTAATTAAGTTCATTCTTGACCTTGGAGACAGCAGTTTAAGCAAATGATTTTAACTCACTCTCCAGATAAAAATTAGTCTGTATGGCTAAATTCGGCTCATTGACATTTTAGACATTGTCCTTATGTTCATTTATGTGCACAATGCAAACAAAGAAAGAAAAAAGTTCATTTGTGTTCAGTAAAGACTGTTTTGTAAATAAATAAAAATAAAAAACAACAACACTACCTATGTTCATTGTTTAATTATGTAGCATAAACAAATGTAATTTTTAAAAAAACTATTCTGACATTTGTCACTTTCTGATGTATAAGATTTAATTTAATGACCACGATCCGATTCATTCTGAGATCCCATCTACTCAAACTGTGTTTCTGTTAAAGCATACTTCCTCTTTAAGCAACAGCACAAAAGCTGAAATAACAGACGCCTTTGAAAAAGGAGAATCTTTAACTCCCTCTGTGTCTTTAATAGTTCAAAACCTGCATGTTAACAAAAAATTTTTCCTTTCTAAAACCAGGAAAACTTGTTTAGTTTCTTCAAAGTAAGTTATCAGAGAAGTATATTTTGTTCTGGTATATGTTTGTATTGGTAAGGTGCTGTACCTTATATCCACTCAACAATTACTACAAGATCTGTCAACATTAAATACAGGTCGCACTTTCAAAGCTCACGACTGCTTTTACCAACATGTATCAGTAAGGCTCATAGATTATTTAAGATCGATATAGAATGGCAAAAATAAGGACAGGTGCTCCACTTATAGCCTGCCTCTCCAAGCAAGATTGGTCAAAGCCATGAATGATAGGCCTGGCTATTGCCTTCTATAGACCGTATTCCACATGACCTACATACTAAAAAAGGTGTCACAAGTTACACCACAGGAACAGAAGCAGCAACTGCCATCTGAGCTCACAAACTATTAACCCAAAACCTGACATGTCCAAACGCTTGTGCACAGAATCAATTAGGAGTCTCTATCCTGACATTTTCAGGGCCAAAAATATTCACAGTGGGAAAAAGTCTAATCATTTATAATAAAGTTACACTGCACGGCGGCAGATTTGAATAAACAGTTAGCCTACCTTGCTACAGGGACGCACCAGAACCCTCCTAGTGAGACTAGGACTCATTCATTCAGTATTTCTAAAATCCTAGCTGTGGCCCCGAACTCACAAGTCTTCAAATGTGAAACTACAAAACAAAGCTGGACCTCTCTGGCTGACCGTACCAGCTCCTCCTGTTGATAGTAAATAGTAGGGCATTTATCTGTTCATGCGTTGGTTATTTCTGTGATTAATTGATTAATCATTAGTCAGTAAACATCAGTAAGATGTCTAATAAAAAAACACTCATTATAATTTCAAACAGCCCACTTTACCAAAGTCACTTCTTTACATTGATTATTTTGTCAGTCCAAACCTCAGAGATATTCAAACACTCACTGGCAAATCTTTGCATTTTGATAAATGACTTAGATGACAATTAATTATCAGAATTGTTGCCGATTAATTTTCTGTTGCTCGACTAACAGATTAACTGACTAAGTGTCTCAGCACTAATTTGTTCGGACATCCTTACAAGCAAAAGTGTAACTAACCTGGACACTGATTGGCTGACAGTACCAGTTCCACTTTATATAATACAACCTGTTCTCACTCCCTGACTCGTCACATATGGACGTATGGTCAAGACCCATCAGTGTCAGTTTGTAACGCACTGGGGATCCCTACAGTGTCATAATTCAACGTAGTGGGGGGGCCCCGCAGCGTCAGTTTTTGACGGTAAAGGCCAGTATGTGATATTTAACAGAAAAGACTGAGTAAGGAGGCGGTTGGGGTGCATGGAGAACCCGGACTTTGAACCAGGAGACCGGGGTTCGTGTCCCATGTGAAACAAAAAGTCTTTAATTAAAACAAAATATTTTTAGTTACGTAAATTGTGTAAGTTACAAAAGTGATATTCGTTATCTTACGTGTTAACTGACTTGTAGTTATTTTAACCCAAACTACGATCTTTTCCTAAAATACCGATGTTTCACAATGCTAGTATTTTATTTTGAAAGTCAAACCAGACTATGCAATGCAAAACGTCTAAAAATTATGCTAAACGGGTAAAGCACAGTTTACAAAGTGCTTCACATGTCAGGGTCACAAAATAGATCGCAAATGAACTAACACACATTCATGTAATGAAGGAGTCACACCCACACTCACACTGACACAGATGGTACAAAGAGGTACGAATGCTTAAAATGCCTGACTGCAGGAAGCCAATGAAGACAGAGAAAACAATACAGCGTCTAACCACTGAGACCAAAATCTAATTTCCAGAAACAGAAGGGGGAAACTATTCTTATTAACAATTCATTTAAAATGTAACACCAACTGAGTAAATGGTTTGAAAGTCAGAGGCAGGTAGCAGGTTCACGGGCACCTCTACCGTGTTGTTTTAACATGCTTGGCTGAAGAAGGCCTTGTGACTCAGTATCAACAGTGGAGTGTCCACAGCTCTGCTTTGTTGACCTTTCACCACCAGCCTTAATGACACAGTGTGGCCAGCGGGCTGCACAAGGCAGCATGTGACCGCTGCAGGTACACAACCTGAGCCTGCTCGCTCAGGACGGGGAGACACCTGTGTACAGCCGCTGAACTGACCATGAACTCACATCACACCTACTGATTTTATGTGGGTCATTTAGGTTCACACATCCTCCTGACTGCAAACTGCAAAGGGTTCCAACTGACTGCATGTCTTTGCCATAATTTACCTTTCCTGGATGTCACACCATTAAAAACACCGTTTATTACTTGAGGTTTTGCACGAATGATTAACTGCTGGCAATCGGATGTCGAACATCCATTTTCTTATGCTCATAAAACCTTGTGCTCTGTGGTCATTTCCTCTAGTTACTATGGATTACATTCTCAGTCCTGACCAGTGACAGAGTGGTGGCACTTGTACGCTTGGTACTGACAACTCAGAATTAATATTTTTAATATATTTTTCTCAAAATTGTGTACATCACGAACAAGCTCATCACGATCTGCTGCTCTTATACTATCTGTGAATATGCCACCTAGTCTCTCTGGGAGTATGATGCTCTTCAATCATTCTGTAGCACATGATTTACGTCCAGTTCCAACATCCATTTTATTTTTGCCAAAAATGGATGCAATGGGCAAGGTTGAGTGCTGTTAGCTAAAACTAGCTGTCATTGGGCTAGCTTCATGGTCAACACTAATAAAAACCTTTTCAAACTGAAGCCATTCAGGAGATGAGCTTGACACTGAACGCAGGAGCACACACACTCCAGACTGCATGTAGGAGAATGTGCACAAGGCTGTTGGTTTTTTTTTTTACTTGCACAATTTTGAGTGTAACGTCTGTGTTTTTTTCCACTTGCCTCCCAACAGGAGCTGGATAAACCAACCAGCTTGCTTGTCGTTCAAGAGCAATTTCTGGAGGTACATATTTGTGGAGACCCACAATTCCAGCCTAAAATCCAAATTATACTTTCCGCAGCCACATATCTGCCGGGGTCCGCATGACATAAATTTCCACAAGAGCAAACTGTATGCTCGGATGGTATGTGCTGACAAACATGTGAATGTCTGTATGCAGGCACCCAATCTAATATAAACACAACTGCACAAAAGTCTATTTTGGACTGTGTCTAGCCCTTCAGACACTCCATGCTACTTAAAGAGTATAATTTCAATTCAGATTTCATAATATCAACCATAAAAAAGATTTCAGCTTTAACACAGACATGTGAAGATGAGTCGTTCTGGTTGATGGATTAACATGTAACATGTTTACTCCTGATACCGGAGGTCTGGATCAACTTAAATGTCCACGAAACCAATAATTAGTCTATTGATGGACTTTATGGCTGCTCCAAACATGCCCTGAGAGCGACTTGTGAATGTTGTGTTTTTATAGCACATTCACTTGAAATTACAGGATGAAATCAACATAAACCTTGCTGACAAGTATCCACATACAGATTAGTCCCCCCCCCCACAGGAAAGGCTGTATATATGGAGTTAAGCGAACACATCCATGTGTGCAGCAAATAGAAACCCCGTTGAGGTGAACGTCATTATCCTCTCGTTTATGTTTTTACTTCACAGCTTTTTCTTGCTGTTGACTTAATGTTCCTTTTCTTGCTCCTTTTTTTCTGTGCCGTGATTAGAAAATAAAAACATCACGAGGAAAAGTACGAGACACAGGCAGGATCTCCACCTATGGCTGCCTGCTGTGAAATGGCAGGAAGCCACTGACGGCAAATCCTGCTGATTTCGTTGTTAGCTTACAGTACAGCACAGGGGCTAGGTGCAGGAAGTGGGCACATTACTGCACTTCCACGCCCACAACCTCCCCCCTCCTCTCCCACCACTATACTAACCCCCCCCAACCACCTGTGCTGGTCTAACAGGATGCCCCCCCCCCCACTACCCTCCTCTCCTCCCTCACACAAACTCATTTACAGCTGCGCTTCTTTACCAAACCGCACACTCAACACACTTTGTTGTTTTACACTCTACTGCGTCAACGTCAGTGAAGATATGATTCGGTTTACTGTAAACTGCCTCAAAATGCATGCAGTCTTTCACCCCAACCCCCCAAAAACATGAAAAAAATGTCATTTACCTCTAGCGGTATCAAGTCATGCAGTTTTTTTTTTAACCAGGGTTTGAGACGTCTGTTTTTTCTTCATCAACACTGTTTTTTGCTGTTGGAAGTTTTTCAGAATGTCGTTTCCATGATCACAGTTCCGCTCACGTTTACATTTTGAGTTAAAAAAACATGCTGCTGAACAATATAGCAATTCATATCTAAATTGCAATTATCCATCCATTTATCCATCGTCAACCGCTTGTCCTGCATACAGGGTCAATTGTTTTCTTTTAATTTAATTTCAGACCTATTTGGTATTTTGTAAACGCATACGTGTGTATCGATGAAAGGAATAAGATGCTATGATATTGATGGTTGGAAACGTTAACTTGTTTTCTACAGGAAAAAAATCCCCTTTAGCTCACATTTAGTAAGATGTTGTATTAATGGTATATTATTTATTTAAAACATCTATACTGTTCACTGAGAAATGTTCTGCATCTGATTGACAACAAATGAGTGAATATCACAGAGAGTACGGTCAAGACCTGCTCTGTATGGGAACGTGCAATAAGGTAACTTTCGTTATGAATTGGCACTATATAAATAAAACCAAATTGAATTGCACATTACATTTCTGCACTTTAGCTGCATAAGCCAATGTTAGTTTTTCAGAATGAGAAATGCTTCACAGCCCTCAATCTTGAGACTTGCTGGTCAGTCACTTGACAACTCTCAGACTAGCTGCCGATCAGTACCTGATCAGTCGTGAAATCATGCTCTGTAGTAAGATAGATTTAGGGCTGGGCCATACGGCCAAAACATGTTATCAGTATAAAAAGTTTCATATCTTTCGATATCGCTCATTATCACGATGAGCATCAAATCGTTATTTCTTTTGAGGCTGATTTTTGCTCCTCAGTGAAAGTTGAAGAAAACTGATGGTTAATTGTGGTTTAAACTCTTCTTTATGGTCAACACTTGATGCCAAACAGTGGATCACTTCACAAATCTGAGGCAGAACATTCAAACAATTGTGATGAAATCTTTGTCAACAAATTAGTAAAAGCTTTTTTCCTCAACAAAACAAACATAGATAAAAATATTAAGTCCTAATTTGTGTATGATTAAAGTAAATAAAATTGAACATTTATTGAATATTCACTGAACATTTGTTATTTTGTTATTGAAAAAAATTATATTGCGATAATTATTGTTATTGTTTTATTGTCCAGACCTAGATAGATACAGTAAAACTACTGGTCTTTGTGAAGAGCAAACCCCTTCAGTCTGTTCTCTCTTTTCTTACATCAACATGATAAAGGCTGTTTGTTTGTTTCTCAAAGAAAACATCTTTGGCCACATGTGAGACAGGTAAGCAGAAAGCCTGTTAACCGGAAAACAGAAATTGGATTCTAGAGTTTATCCAACTTACAGAATTCGTGTTAGTTCTCGACAACAGCTGACAACAACAGTTATTTTAAACTGTGTATCTTGTCTACACTTTCACCATTTAGAGGTTCAGGCAGAACTCTCAGAGACAGATACCTTAAAATGAGGACAAATCAAACCAAAACCATCTGCCTGGCTAGATACCATGAGGGTTAAGTGAAAATAGTATGAAACAATATGTTTTGTCGTACTTTGAGTGAACTGTCACTTCCCATTGTCCCCTTATGTGAGCTCACAGAACTAAATAAGTGTTTGTGCTGGATGATCAATAGCTGTTCCCTGACACTTTGTTTACAACAAAACAAAGTAAAGTGAAGAAGCATGCTTTTATTTTCTTTTTATACTATGCTCATCAGCCGCAGATGTCAGTGCTCCAAATTAACATGCCTTACATACACAATGGGGGCAATATGTTTTTGCAGGGTGTCCCTGATGTGCAAAGCAGTACAATTAAATCTACCTAGGGAGGAATACTGACTCCATGGGGGTCATCCCAGCTCTGTCTCCACTCCCCTCCTTCACTATAACAATGATCAGTCCCTGACAGGAATCCGCTGATTGTTTGAAATACCATCCACCTGATGGTTGACTGAGGGGCCACTTCTTTTCCCCAGAGGTGGGGTATACTAAATGACCTTGGCAGGAAATGTCAAGCCCTCCAGCAAGACGGGGACTAGCTTCACAACAACTGGTTTAGATTACAGTCAGTAATCTACAAACACAAGTCAGTAAGACAGTTGTATTTACAGATGTGTTAAGCATGTTGTTGTTTACTTTACCACTACTTTAACTGCAACTACTGAAAGAATTTCATATTATCATAAATAACATTATATTTCTATATATCTATTGGTAAGGCTAATGAATAAAATAATTAATATATAAAATACATTTAAGTTTCATAGTCTCTTTTTTCAGCACGACTACCCCTTTACACCTGCCATTAAAATACGTCTCTTATCCAGATTGTTTCTAGATCTGATTTTAACGACTACATTTACACCTGGTTCTGATGTGTCTCCAGTGTCCACGATGAGATCTGATCGCTCCAGCTCAAACGTCCAGACGTAACATCTTCCTCTGATTTGCTTGTGTCCAAATGATACGCTATAACTATAGAGTGTGTATCAAAACCTTGAGCCAGCTTTCCACTGTGATGTGTTTTCCTCCATGGATTATACACCCATGTTTTGCTCCCTCACCAGCGATGCCGATGTAACAGCTCAGCCAGAAAGCGAAAGTAAAAATTAAGTTCCACCAGGCCTTGTTTCCTTGCGCTACCTTTCTTCATAAGTCCGTACTTCTTTCTGTTATTTTAATAGTTTGTACTGAGCTGAACTCAACAGGGTGTGAGTTCACGTCCACAAATGGATTTTCATTTCACCGTTTACCAATGTGCATTTACACATGCACTTTTTACTGAGTCAAGCACCTACCCGAGTGTGATCCATTTTAAAGCAGGGAGTATGATTTTAAAGATCATTCTTGACCTTGGAAACTATCTCCGTCTGCTGATGAAGATCATCTGATCTCATCAAAAGCTCCAGAATGGACCTTGAGGTGATATTACTTTGTCCACAAGAAATATAACCTGTAAAACAAAAATTCCAATTTGATTATTACGTTCTACTCTAATGGGAGAAAAAAACTAAACACAAGAAGATTACATCACAAAGAGACCGTATGTGTGATGAGGTTTAAAGTGGACAGACTGAAGTGGCGGTGCAGCTGTAGCTGTTCTCTGGTCAGTGAGAGCTTCCACTTTATGTGTGACTCAGCAGCTGCAAAGAGAAAGCTGTTGCCACACAAGAGGATGACTTTAGATTGGAACTACTACTACTACTGGGTACGTCAGTGTTCCCCAGGAGGACACTGAGCTGAGCTGCAAAAACCTGAGGCGGCCTAACCCTAGAGACACAATGTTTACATGTTTTTCTCTGATTTGATAGTGGTATGCATATCTTTTCTATGGTGCCAGCGGGAGGGTGGGCTCTAGGGACCACACAGACAACAGTGTTTACTATGAATAACCACAGCAACCCTAAGAAATTACAACACGAATATATGGAGGAGCTGGCCTAGTTCGATGATATGACGCTTTCTCTGTTACTAAAGTGAATATCTAGACAGAGAGTACTAGGTGTGGTGCTTTGGCTGGTATTTTCCCAGTGGGCTCCGGCGGGACAAAGACTGTAGCACACATGTCATTCATATTCTGAGTGTCTTGGAAAAACAATAGACAGACCACACACAGTGGAATCTACAACATGCCAAAGCTTCATCAAAGCACGTGCTTCATTATGGAGGCGTGTGTTTCACACAGCACTGCATGTGTGTTCAGGGACGAGCTCAGAAACAACTGTAACACATGATTAGGTTTCATAACTAATTCTATGAAGATAGGTGTCCCAGCGGCAATTTCACAACTGAAAACAACAGAACAATTGACAGGTATTGAGAGTTAAGATTAATTCTGAGAACACAACGGAAATTCTTATTTTTTTTTAATCCTTCAAATGAGAAATTTTAGAATTGAGATTAAAGTCAAGTCATTTTCACAATCAAGTAAAACAAAGTATGTCCATGGTAGGGAAATAACAGCAGTTTAATGACAAACCACTGTAAAATACCCAAATGTTAGAATTAAATTTAAATTAACATTAAAACTAGGCAATTTAAACATTTTTATATTTTTACAGTTTTTCTCGATTTTTTATTTTTTTATTTTTTATTGAGAATCTGAGGGAAGATGGCCATGGGCAATGTGAATAAAACAGTTTCTGAAATTAATACATTATCTATGTTTCTGAATCTGAGACTAATGAGAGAAATCTTAGAACTGAGACTGAGATCAGAAAACGCAAAATTCTGAGCTGGCATTTTAAGAAGAAATAAAGCTTTGATTTAAGTAAATTCTCATAATTCTGAAAATCTTTTATTGTCATAATTTAGTGGGGAATTAATTCTGATAATTGGTCACGATCACGTCAAAAGTCTGATAAATGTTAAATCCAATCAAGAATTTAAAGCAGTGCCCAGAATAAACTAAGAATTTTGTTAAAATGAAGTCAGTATTTTGAGAAAAAAGAATTTAATATTAAGTAATATTAAACTCTCTGATAATTTGATTAATCTTATTTATTACTATGAGTAATGAATTAAATAGCATTTAATACATTGGCTCTAACTGTCTTCCATAGAATGTTCCAGCCTGGCTTCTTCTGACCATGTCAAAATAGCAGCTGTGCCAGCTTTAGCTATGCGCACCTCCAGCTCACTGGATGTAAGGAAACCAAATGTAACAGCAGTACCTTTACACTGAGTTCTCAAGTTTAAACAGACTTCGACTATGTTCTCCAGTCCCTTGCCAGTAGTAGTAGTGCTGCACTAATCCAATACAAACAGGTCATTACACTGTGCTAAATGTTTTCTCTTCATTCACTGAACGGCACTTTACACACAGCTCATTCTTCTAAACTGCTTCAGTAACTATTAAATCTCCTGCCCACCCGCTTCCACCCCTCCAATATTTTAATTCCATAGCTATTAGGACCAGATGTGCATAATTTCATTAGCTCAGTATGTTTTGCACAGTTGTAAACGTATGGATGGCCACAGGATGGGTTTTCTGAAAAGTATTAACTCAGAGTTCAGGAGGTGAAGCTCACTGCTTGAGGCACTACAACAAGTCTTTGAGGTCATCAAATCGGTCTGACGCAACCATCAGGATGATTTACGTTTCTGGATTATTTCTTATGGGCAGCACAACAAAAAAAACAACAACAGAACAATCAGAAATCTGCCTGTGGTGTTTTAGATTTGATAGCTTCTTGGCAACGTGTCTTTGTTGAGCAGCAAACACTCAGACAGGCGCTGACTGATGGGAGCCGGGTCTGGATCTCATTTCACACGGCAAGCGATAATGCCAGTGCACATCGCTGCAGTGAACGGCGGTAGAAGGAGGGTGAGCAGCCATATGACGGAGAGAAGAAGGGATCGCAACAGAGAGAGAGGGGAAACAATAGCTCTTGGTGTAAAGTGCGGGATCTTAGATTTCCCCCGGCAGTGCTGTTCCATCTACGCCTCACGCTGGCAGCAGCCCAGTCAAACATGCCTTTGTGCTGACGTGGGAGAGCTATGGGAACATGTTTTCTTCTTTTTTTCCTGGCCGAGGCACTGGCTAGGGATGTTGAGCTGAGCTGGTGGGGGTTACTCAAATATCCTCAGTGATGCAAACGATCCTTTAATGATTCAGAGGGAAAAACATCCATGTGAGAGAAGGGGATTTGCAGCTTTTTATTCATCTCTTTATGGAGGATGTGCTTTTCCTTAAAACCACACCTCTGCTCGGTTTCGTAAGAATAAAAATGATGCAGTTTTAGCACCTCACAGGGCTGCTGGGGTTGTGTTCAGGAGAAATACAACTGTGATCCCACAAGGAGATCACTCCATCACATCCTCCTGCAAGTGCCATTTCATGATCATTGTCCCATAAGCGGAAAGTGTTACTGCTGAACACAAGCAGTTCCTTTTGTCATCAGCATTGTAATTAGCTTGATAGTAACTCAGCAACATAAAACATGACAGCTACCAGCTCAGAGGAGACCTGGAGGAGCTAGCTCTGTACTGTACAGTTCAGGTCACTTTTATTTATCCAGCCCAATATCATAAATCCCCAATTTCCCACAGGGGGCTTTGCAATCTGTACAGCATACAAACACCTTCCATCCTTAGACCCTCGATTCATACAGTTCAGAATGGAAAGCATGAAGGGGGGGGGCCTGCAGGGTCAAATAAAGGGATCTTGTTGCCGCGTGGGATTTCAGCTGTGGCTGGGAACCCTGAGGGACTCATTATGTCGAGATCCCCAAAACAGCCTCGCTCAGACTGATGTTCCCAAGCCAAGTTCAACTCCAGAAATGTTGGCATTGTTACAGTATATAATGACATTATGTTTTATTAGGCTTATCTTTTCTAAAGTACTTCAGTGGGTTAATTAAGTCTTGATTAATCCATTCCTATGCACTTGATGCAGTTGTTACAGAATGTTGGGGGCGGACAAAATCGAGGAAGCTTAAAACGATCCATAATGTTTTGTGCATCGTTTTTTTATTGTTTTAAAATGTGGATGCTTTAACCAAAAGAGAGGCTGCTCCCATTTTATACAGTGAGGTCATGTTTTGGGTCTTTCTTCTAAGATGGGGGTTTACTTCAAGAGACTTAATATAATATACTTGTTTTCTACAAAACTAATTAAATAAAAAATACAATACAATAAAGTATTTCTCCAACATTCCAACAAATCTAATATTGCAAATGGCACTGAATAAATCAAATATGAAAAGTACAACTAGCTTAAAATGTGTTCTTTCTATTTTTTTACCCGAAATGTCGGTCATGTTATTATATGATGCAGCAATGTTTATTTCCAGTTTACTGCCTATATAGACTACAAGGTGGAGGTGGAGGTTTACGACCGTGATGTCAAAACTGACAACCGAATGCGTTTTAACCAAAAGCCCCAACTAAATAAAGGCTTATTATAAAACCATCAGTGCTGTCCATGACCAGCATCACCAAGGTGACTCTTAATTTGCAGCTTTTACAACAAAGAAAGGGGCAGAACTGAGAGGGAATTTTAAAAAATGTGATGCAATAACTAGGCAATCACTGTTTATTGACATTCAGTGGAATTTTGTTGTGTTAATATATCAGTATAATATCAGGCTATAATTTTACAGAATAGCGTTGCCTAAAATTCATCTTTCAGATGAAACGTTAGATTAAAAAATGAATAAGAGTGTTTGCAGTTTTGCCTTTAATGCATAACAGAGGAACACAGTTCACTGCACTGCACATCAATTTGATTCTTTTTTTATGTTCTTTTCCATACATGGAAAGTGATAAACTGTATATCAATAGAACACCTAGATTAAAATACAGAGATTGGTGAGTGAGAGCTCAAGTGGAAAACTCAACTTGAAGCTGATGTCAGTGTTTGGTGATAACTGTCTCAATCACTGACCTTTATAACAGAAAAAAAGTTACTAATTTTCTAAATGTAGCCTATTATTACTTTGCCACTATACTATAGAGAATAATCTACGGTCAAAATGTTATTTTATACCTCTCTTTGTGCGCAAAAAAATGAAATCAGTTCCATATTTCATCTGACAATATGATATAAGGAGGAGAAACAGGGGCCGGCGCTTTGGATGAAGTGGCATGCCAGGCTGTGGGGTTTACAGTTTTTGGACACCCCCTCCTCCCCCCCTCACAATAAGCAGGGGGGGATGCCATGCATGGGGAAAGAACGGCAGCGGCGCTACTGTACAGAACAAAAGGTTCTGCGTGGAAAACTGCGCATGAGTGCTGTCGCCATGCACGTGTTGTGAAAGCAGAGCGATGCCAGCGGACGGCAATGTGTTTTCATTTAAGCACCTTTAAAATGGGAATGATCAGATACACTCTCCTCCCACCAAGCACCTGCAGCACGGATTCAAGAAATCCAGTAATTACTGTGTTGTAATTTGAATGAAAAACAAGCAACGATGCGACACGTGAGAAATGAGGATGGAGGGTGAATGCTGCGATCCCCTCAGTGCCATCATCGCGTTGCATCAGCACAAACAGACAAAGGGGCTGTGATGCCGTGGATGTCACCGCTCCTCAAAATGCTGTATCACCGCATTAGCGGCAGCATCACTCCTCTCCCTTATGATATCCAGACGACTCAAACACGTGGCAATCAAACAATAGCGTCCCACACATTTATTCCGCATTCTCACTCCGCCAGGACACGGCGCTGCCTGGCTGGCCACATTTTCTGGTGCTTCTTTTTAAACCCACGAGAAACTCAGCAAAGCAAACGTGGACGCTGGGAGCGTAGATGAGGCTGCTCTCGTTGGGAAAAAAAACACATTTAATGAAACAATATTTATAACAGGTAGGAGCATAATTCACCACTACCCCACTGACTCCTACAGAACAAGAGTGACAGGGACTGGCTCTGCTGGAGCACCCATTCAAATAACAATGCAGGATCGCGCGTGAAGGCGCAGCTGTTTTCATAACCAACGTGTTCTTTTCTTCTCGGCGAGGTGATGGAGCGGGGGCTTGCTCCAGATCTTTTTAACATAAAGGATTAATGATAATGGATATGCGGGTTCTTAAAGGGCACCGTCGGGCGTCTGGAATCATTCCATTGGCTGTCGGAGCAAATAAGGCTCGTCATTACACAGCAAATATTTCGATGATATCTTTAATTGTGGATTTATGAGGAGTTGTAATAAGTGATGATGTAAGGTTGGGAAAGAGCTGATAAAATTTGGCATTACACTGTATAACAGCCATAATAATAATAATAATAATAATAATAATAATAATAATAATAATAATAATAACAGATATTCCGATTATTATTATGTATTTGATGAATAAGTCGTAGTGAATGAGGGAGGTGTTTAATGACGCTGTAAGTGACAGCTTCTTCATTTATTGAGCATTTGTCCTCAGAAAGCAGCGGCATGCCTGGCCCTCCTGTGGGATCACCAACGCATCTACTTTGCAAAAACAGAGAAAAGGGAGCGCACACGGCGCAGTGACTCAAAGCACAACAGGATGTGGTAGAGTTGAGTTTCACTCCTGAACCTGCGTTCACACCCCAACACATTACACTTCAATATTCGCACCACCGCCAAGCTTTCACGATTCATGCATGCGGTTTTTCTGTTTGTTTTTTTTTCTCTCTCTCTCTCCTCTCTACAAGTGACTTTTTCCATATCTCACCGGGAGGACTCTCCTGGCTACAACTTCGCCCACCGCTACGCCACTTATGCAAGTTTGCAACTCGATTATGAGAACACCCACAATAGGCTGAGATTGACAAACGCGGAATTGACAGAGAGAACCCAGCAGGACAGCGGTCAGAGAGGCAGGATAGACGCCAAGAAACGTGCATGCCAGCTCACCTTTTACTTTCTATATGCTCGTATTCCAACCCTTTTGTCCGTTTCCCACATATGTTCTTTCACATGATGCCTCGCTTGGTCGTTTCCTCAAAGCCTCCAGAGAGCTCACTTCTTCTCCGGTCGCTGCAACTCGGTTATTTCTCACTTGCAAAAAAACAAAAAAAAACAACGTATGTGATTCTACGGTCTGTTGCCGCTGTGTACGACAGCGCGTGCGTGCGTGGTTGTGTGTGTGCGCGTGGTGATCCCGCGCGGCGTGCCGCTCCGTCTCCGCTGTTTGTTACACTCGACTGGAACGCCTACTCTGAGCCGCTACATTGTTGACATTCGGCCGCTGACGTCACTCTATCCCCTCATTCACAACATCGTCAGCGCGGCGCGCCTTTGCGTTGGTGCCGGCGGGAAGCGCGCGCGTACTCCCTCCACTGTGCGCAGCGGGCTTGGAGAATGGCACTACTGGCTGCTGCCTCTAACCCCTCCCCTCGTGCTCACTGGTTCGGCGGCCTAGCCCCCCACTCCTCCTCCTCCTCCTCCCCCTCCTCCTCCTCCCGGTGTACACAGCGGGAATGTGAGGAAAGAAAGATGACACAAAGCATTTTACAAGCCGCATGCTCAAACGTGAACTCAATAAAAAAGAATAGTGTTTATTGTCATTGCACAAGTACAAGATTAAGATTGCAGTTTCCGCGCTCGGTGCTATAAAAACAACAACAATGGTTAGCTGAAGCAAGATAAAATAGCAACAAAGTAACGAACAGTGTCCGGCAGTAAGAGTGCTGCAGCTCAGATGTGCAGAGCAGCAAAAAAAACCCCAGTAGGCCTGGGCTGCAGCACGGGTCTTCTTGTGGATGAATGTTTTAAGCCCTGAAAAGTGAGATTATTAATCACAGCAGCTGCCATTGTGTTGTTCCTGCAGATACTGAGATCCAGCGAGTAGCCTAACACGGAATGAAGGTCTGGATACTGTGCTCAGTATCTGCATCTGCAACACAGTTCAGTCAGTGCTTCTTTATTTTTTGAGTCAAACCACACTTCCTGCTGTCCAAATTGATCTTTTTTAAAAGAGATTTGGACAGAGAGCATTTTAAATTCGAAACAGAGCGGAACGTGTGCACATGTTGGACCGAAGAACTCAAACTGAACGGAGAAGTTAGACAAAACACTTTTAGACTAGAATTATATCATCATTAGAAAGATAATTGTTTCATTTTCTGGCAATCTGTGACATATGTGTTTGAATTCATTTTGGGAGTTTACACTGATTCAGCATGTTTTCTGTATTTCCTTGCACACCTTGTCACCTTGGGAAGTGCAGTGCTGCTGCGACTGGTTCATGTCTGTGTGGGGACTGTGTTTCTGTCTGATGATGAAATTAGTTTGTGGTAATTTGATTAAATAAAACTTTGTTCAAGAACATGTGTGGCATCATTACACTATAGTCTACACCAAGATAATAAAGGTGAGACGTCTAAACAAATTTGCAATTGTTCAAATGACCAAATCCAAGTCAGATACAACCTGTGGGGCCTTTTTAGGGGTCTGAGGCTACGGGGAAGTTACCCGCTTTGCCCGGTTGGTAATTCAGCCTTGGTGATGAACGGAGAAGCACTTCTTGGCTAAATGGTTACAAGACAGAACGTTTACTTACTGGTACTTGAATGCTTATTGCTATAAACTAATCTAAAGTCCTACAGATACAATACAGTCTATAGAACTATCATTTTGCTGTAACATTCTAATACTGTAAGATGGATGGTCACACTAAGTAATTGTCCATGGTCAGAAAACCAGTTCCGTGGGGGCTTTCAGATGGGAAAACAGACCAAAGCAAACAAACAGAAATGCATATGCATGATGCCAAATGAGCGTAGTGAGGCGGTGGGAGGGAGGTAAGCTGGAGAACGCTGTTCCACTTAAACATCAGCCGTGTGAGGGAGGCAGGGTTTTTGTTCTGGAAGGAGCTCACATCCTATTTGGACAAGCAAACGCTCACTGGAGATGTTTTAATTCCTAATGTAAAAACTGCCCCCGGGGAGTTTGCATGTAATTATGAATTATCACAGTACAGCAGACGGCCCCTTCTTCATGGCAGCCGTCACTTTTCACTGGGTATTTCATGAGTGGCATTCAAAGAGCAGCTCCCTGTGCTGCCGCGCGCATGAAACAAGCGATTCGAGATGGAACTGCTGACATCAAAACAACACCACCAACAGGCATTTGTTTTTGGCATGGAGACGGCATCAAAGTGAGTGAGATTAAGATATTTTAGAGAATTGTGCGTGCAAGGGGGACATGATGAGGCCATTTCATAATGATCAGTATAGGCAACTTTAAATACATTGAAACACAATCTAAAAATGAAAATAAACCTCACTTATGACTAACAGTCATTACTCTACAAACCCTGACTATACAATGAACTTGCAGAGAATTAAGAAATACAATAGCAGCTAACACTATGTGTAGAACATCATGAAAATTACCCTCTGGTTGGAATCAGAGCTAATGTTAGCAAGCTTGGCTGACAGTCAGATTGCAAAGAGTACGAACCAGACCTGCTCGACATGAAAAGTGCAGTGAGATCATTTTTTTAATGAATTGTCTGTCATGGTTTGAGTTCTGATAGTTTACTGCTTTATTTTGAAAGTGTAATATTATTACTTTTCTAGCAGTAATTAGCAGTGTAAGGGGTTACTGTTTCCAAAGCCGCAATAATATTACAGTTACAAATCCAAGAGAGACTGGTGTTCGACAATGTTTAATGTTTCGTAAAAAAAATGTGAATATGCTATTAGTTAAAACGTCAGGAGAGACTGCTTTGGGTTTTTTGTTATTTACTGTATATCCATAGCTTCTACTGCGCAGCAGGCTGCGGTGTTTTCAGTTGGTTGTTGATTCCTTAAAGTGGATTCATTTCTAAAATGAGCTGCTGAACAGGTTGTCAGCCACTTTTCTTTGCGAGTAGGGTAAAAGTAAAATAGTAATATAACGATTACTGGTTACTTTCAATACTCAATAAAAAGTAAAGTATAAATATATATCTTTAAGGAATAATAAGTAAAAAGTAAATTATTAAAACTTGAGTGACTTGCCCAACACCGTTTGTTAATAAACTGCAAGCTGCATCTTCTCTGATCCTGTGTCTGCCTTCTGGGTCCAATTCTTGGTTACCCGTGTCCACGCCTGACATTGCTGCTTCATAAATGAATAAATAAAAAATTGAACAAGCTTTCAGCTTGGAAGACAAATTTGACAGCACAGTGGGTCCTCCAAATATGTTGAATCGTAACTACAAAAAAAAACACTCGTGGTCCTCAGTTTTGTGCAACTTGACTGACATTACAGTGGCATTAACACGGCAATGTTCTGAGCATCTTTCAGTAGCTTTTTAGTATTAATATGGCTCTCCAATCCCTCTCAGTCTCTTGTCACCTCCTTCTCCGTCACTGTTTTATGATCTTTTTGAAAAGTCCAAAAAGTGCAAAATAATCTCATTATAGCTTATATTTCCTTGCACAAAAAAGTCTGGGGAATTCATAGTTCAGCTGGACTTAAAACATGCAGCTTCTCGACAGGCTTTGTAACCCTGTTTTACAACAGACAGTGGAGCCATTTGCTTAATCCAAATGGTACTTCTAAGAGCTCAGATGACAGGCCCAGATTTCATTGGAGCATGCACATACTGTTACCGTGATTAATATGCATTACTCGTAATTTAAAAGTCAAATGTGACAGAGGAAAATCAGAGGTACTCTGAAATAAGGAGCTAAATGTCAAATAAAAAGTACAGCACTGAAGGAGAATCACAATCTGTCAAGGGCTGATTTTGGGGGTCCAGAGACACAGTTTGACAATTCAGCAGCTAATCCCCCAGATTAGTGAAGGTATTCATATTCATCCACACAGAAACCTTCGGGACATCTGAGGGGTTTTAATTCTGAAACCTAAAGAGCTCCAAAGCTGGGCCGGGGGGCCTTCAGCAGGCAAGAGTGGCCCTGTGTCTAAAGGGGCTGGGTGACGAGCCCCAACCTCTTTGTCTCAGCACAGTGCATTCACAGTCAACATCTTGCTCCTGCTCCCATGCACTAAATGCACGAGGAGAATTTAGAGTTAGACTCCCCCCTGCACACGCACACATGCACACACGCACACACACACACACAGACACACACACAGACACACACACAGACACACACACACACACACACACACACACACACACACACACACACACACACACACACACACACACACAGGCTAACAGTGAGCAGTGGCATTCCTCCACTGGATGACCTCTCCTCGAGCGTCTGACTGAAGTTGGGTGGCGGAAAAGGGGGAAAGGCAGGGGGGGATGAATGGAGTGGGGGGTGATGGTGGTGGGGAGTGAAAGAGTCTACAGAGTGATGGCATCGGCCTAGCCTTTCCTGCCCAGCGCTCACACTGTGGACAAACACTGTGTTCTTATGTCAGGAAGTCTAATTAAACTTAATAAGAAGAGCATGTGAAACGTCTGCCACTCCACCATGACAGAAAGATGAAGCTCCGTGCAGAGGGAGGCCCAGGCTCCGTGGAAACTCTGAAACGCTCAGCTTAAGGACGAGGCCTTGCTGGTGATTGTGCAACACGTGTGAAATGTTATTGTTTGGTTGATAGAGAATGCGTCCTGTCATGCATGCATCACTGAGAATGGTAAATGGATTGTACTTGTATTTCACCTTTCTAGTCTTCCAAGCACTTAAAGTGCTTCACACTACATGTTACATTCAGCCATTGAGAGCAACACTTGCAGACATGCAGACTGGAGGAGCAGGGTATCGAACTGCTGCCAGAAGGGAAAATTACAAAATGGAGACACAGACAATATGAGGTAGATAGACTGCTACTTGATATTGTCTGTGTCTCCATAGTATAATTTCACTGTTTTATTACTGTGTTGTCTCTATATTTAACTTCTATTGGAAGTCATCCTAAAGAGAGATCCCTTTCTGTTTATCCTTCTTCCTTTTTGTAATGTGTTTCCTGATCACAACTGAGCACCTCTATCACATTAAATGAGGGGAATGTTTTTTTCATTAACCTTTTTAATGAATGGATAAATTATCCATTTATAAATGAATAAACAATGTAAAGTTAGACACCTAAAACAAACGTGACATGCTTTAGTTGATAAAAGGGTCCCATTAACTGAGACCTCGGCATGAAAGTCAGTTAGGAGCCAATAATAAGAACAGCATTCTGCTGGCTGGTGTTTATCCTTCAGTGTTACCATTTCAAAAAGCTCAGAGGTTTGTCAGGAAGACCCCTGCAGTGGATATTTGACCACGTACCTTCTGAAAAGAGCACATATAGTCCAACACAAATTGAAAAAAATGCACACTTATTAGGAGAGAAAAATACTATATAATATGAAGATTTATGCAATGTCCTTTTCCACACTTCCCATGCAGACATACAGCTCTTTGATGCAGCTTTTCTGCAACGCACTTGAGTGACAGTCAGAAGTCAGATTAGTAACACATACTGCTATTAAGGAGGGACTAGATGAAACATGATCATTCATTTTTGCATAACAGACAAACACACAAACTGCAGCTGTAGCTTATCCAGCCTCTTCAGTAGCTTGTCTGCGCAGAGAGAGTTTCATTATTTATTTGTAGGCCACTTGCAACATATTGTGAAACTACAATGTATGACAGGTTTATATAATTCTGGTTTAGTGGATTTGGTTCAGGGATTTCATGAGGCTTTTCATCCAATAACAGCAGCACAGCTCACAGTTTATATCCAGAGCAGTTCAGTAAATTTGCACTGTGAGCGAACTGATACATATAATCCTGCATCTGCCCAAAGCAATGACTCATTGGAAAAGTGTTCAAAGCAATACCAAAAGCAAAAAAAAGCCCTGCTCAGAACGAGAGACATGTCGGTCAAAGAGTTATCGCTTTGAGAGTGAGGATGACTCATTTCCAAGTGATTCATCAAGGTTTGCGGTCACCCAGGACCGCCAGCCAAAAAGATCTTCCTTGAATTTGCTGGCTAAGGAGAGCGGCAAGTCCAGGCAGAGGCACAAAGACGTAAATGGAGCACTGTTGTCAGCCAGCAAACTAGCATGTGACCCAAAGCCAAATGCCTTTGATTACATCAATTACTGCAAGCCTGACGGTACCTCAGGGACCGACCTAACCGCCATTCATAACAGCAGCTGCCGCATACCAACTTATCAGACTCAGGTTACCTTCAGGACAGCCTATCATTCCTCGAAAAATCATACAAACACACAATGTCCCACATGAAAGAAAACACACAGGCAATGCATGTTTCAAACCCACGTGTGTTTTTACTGAGTCAACAAACACACGAATGCACCTCACAGAACAGACATTCCAACATACTGTACGATAACCTTTACATAGTCCCTTTAAATGTTGGAAAAATACATTATATCAAAATTTCACTGAAATGATATCATACTGTGCCTTATTATGAAATATTATTTTATCATTTTAATACATATTCATTTGCTGATTAAATGCACCACATGTTTGCACTGTATGCACATTTGTTGATATTTTTCTTAATATCACTGCTCAGGTAAGGATCATTGCAAGATAATTACTAATCACCACTGTAATACATTATTTTTGTTTTCTATCAAAGTGTTATAACTTATCTTTCAGTGTAAATGTTTATTGTTTTATGCAATCCCACATTTCACTATTTATTAACTGTGTGACTCCATAAAGGTATTTATTGTAAATATTAAATGCATGGTATTTTGAATTCGGTGAAAACACACACTTTTAGAGCAATAATTGTGTAACTAAGTGAAGTCACACAATGTCAGATGTCATCATTTATAGGCTATTAGCAGAAATACTGCATATTAAATGCATCATCTCAAATACTGACTTCTTTGTAAGTTTTTTTTCTGGTTGCTTTTTACTACTCTGAGGAAATAACATGGGATTTAGTGAAAGTGTTTTTTGAGTCAGACACCATTCCCTACAGTGTTCTTGAGCTGGCAAGACCCACTGTCCAGACTTTTCGAGGGATTTCCAGTTGACAGTCACAACTGAAGTGTAGTGGAAGTAAAAGAGTCTACATGTCAGTTTTCATATGTAAATATTAACAATACTTGTCTAATTATAATCCACAATAATGCTGCCCTTAGGTGCAGGCACTCTGCATGCCAACTGACTGGCGACAAAATCCTCACTCATTAAGTCATCTATGGAAAGCAACTAATTCACTGCACAAAGCATAATGGGACACATGGAGACACCACCAAGCTGTACGGAAAGCAGGGCAGGCACGAGTTTATGCAAAATGTGTCTGTATTACCACGGTCCTGCTTAAACTATAGACTCAAATGAGTGCATATCATAGCCAGCTTTCCGGGGCTTTGTCTAGCCGATGAAAATATAAAATCATGCAAGGTGTGATCTGTAGTCCAGTTGGAGGGAGACAGAAATGCTGGATGTCGGGAAAAAGTTACCATCACAGGAAAGACGAGCAAAGAAGCATGTTGCTGGTTGAAAAGATGGAGAGCAGAGGCAGAAAGGGATCCAGAGAAAAGGAGACAAGGAGAAGGAGACAGAGGATGAGTCAAAAGAGGTGCATCAGGGGTGGTGCAATGGATAAGACTCTGCCTTTGGTGTGAGAGACCCGGGTTTAATCCCCCACTGTGACCCATCCACCATTGTGTCCTTGAGCAAGACACTTAACCCCTAGTTGCTCCAGAGGCGTGCGACCTCTGACATGTATAGCAATTGTAAGTCGCTTTGGATAAAAGCATCAGCTAAATGAATAAATGTGATGCATTAAAATGGTTAAGGAAAAGGTGGATACACAAATTGTAATGCTGCTTTGCTTTAAGGGCAATGTATTTGTGTGTCTATGCATGTTAATGTGACATGCAACATTTAAACTAAATTTTGAGTTTATCATGACTGGGAAAAAAATGAAATTACATTTTCAGATGCCAAACATCCACCATTTGAGAAAGCAGGAGAGGAAGACGAGAAAGTGGAGGCCATGGGACAGGACATACAGGAGATGGAAGCAGGCAGGCTCACTCTACGGCAGGCAGCTAAGCAGTCTGGGGTCCCCAAGTCCAGCCTGAGTGACGGAGTCGGTGGAAGGGTGGCCACTGGCTGTGTTCATGGTCAGAGGCATCTTCTCTGATGAGAACTCTGTGGTGGAGCACTGTTTGTATTCCGTTTGTTTCCATGACAAAGCCTCAGGTCCTGGCCCACGCGTAACCCATTTACAACCTCTGCTACCCAGACACAGACCATGTTTCAGATGTACCGGATAAACTTCAGGGAGCGGCACCATTATCACCTTACTGCCCAGACCCCAGATATCATTGACTGTTGGAGGGTATCCTGCCCCAATAGAGGGCCGATCAGGACTACTTTATAGGCTCCTCAATGCCACCCTGGAGGAGCACAGGCTGAGGTAGAAGCCCCGTCACATCTGCAACTACAAGAAGATGCCGTTTGATCTGGACTCGGCAAGGACATGGCAGACCAATGCGCACAGGCGCCAAGGACCTCATCGTCACCCTGGCTGGCCTCACTGCGACTGGGGAGCATGTCCCCCTTTTCATCATTTATCAGGGGGAAATTCAGGGGGCCCCTACAACAAGGAAGGGCATCCCCGACACCCTCTATGGAAAGCTGCTGGCTTTTGGACATTGAGCTGTTATAGAAGTGGACTGTTGTCCATTTTCTGAAGTCTGTTGCACAGGAGAGCGCACTGCTGGTCTTCATGGATGGTTTCCAATCCCACCTGAATCGAGAGCTGGAGCAGAGGGAGTCGTTCATTCTCCTGTGCCCGCCACCACATTTCTCACATTCTGCTGCCTCTGGCAATGAGTTTCTTCAGTCCCTTGAAGAGAGATTTCTATGGTGACACAGGAGATCACTCGGCAGAGTCGGCACTCATTCTTGGTTTCCAAGGAGTTTTCAAGGGTCATAAGAGACTCCTGCAAGAGTATAAAGGATCAAAGAGTGGTGGTGGACAGGTTTAGGAGGTGTGGACTCCATTGACTGGTCATGGGTCATGTCATCGGGGCTGTGAATCTTCCTGGGCCACCCCTGATGTTGACCACCCCTTCCAACATCCCCTATGACCAGTTGTCACTTCCCACCTCAGAGTCCACCAACCACTGTTCCCCATTGCCTGAGCCCACCCCCTATCCCCAGTGCCCAGAATCCACCTGCTCCTTAAGCTCACAATCCCTACCTCACCCATCCCATGGTAACTTCAGGGAAGGCCCAAGCTCTGGCCAGAAGAGACAGAGAGCAGTCTTATTGCCATCTTCCCCATCTCCTGTTCCACAAGTGAATGGTAAAGCATACCTATTTTATGTTTGGACTGATGTCAGTATCAAAATGTATTAACCACTGTGAATGAATATACATTATTCAATTCAATGAAATGCTATTTAATTTGGTGTGTGCATTAATATTCTAATAACAAAATCTGATTATTCTTTTAGAGCCTTGAGAATGTGGCCCCTGAGGGTCCCAATCTCCTTCCTCTCCCTCCCAATGTAAATCCTTTTATATTATCTGTAAATAACACTATGCTACTGTAAATAAATAACACTACATGTTATTACATTAATATGACTCAGTGTGTTTTACATTAACGCACACACTGCAGTTTGGATAAATATCTCTTCAAATTGCACATATTCATTACATGGAACATTTGCACATCCCTGCACACACTGTACAGACATATTTGATATATTTTTATTTATTCTTGTACAATGTTAGTTATGCACTAAAAGATCAAGGCAAATGCCTTGTATGTGAAAACTCACTTGGCATTAAATTGATTAAAAAATATTCAGATTCTGAAAGCAAGCAACATTTTAACATTCTGGTGACATCAGCCATCATAATGAGTAATGTCTACGCCTTTTCTCTTATTTGTACAGCCTCCCAACTTCAGCAGAGTACCTAATCATCTTGTGCGCACAAGATAATAACTTGTTCCCACAAGATGATTAACTTGTGTGCGTAAGATAAATAAAGAAAATCACCTTTCAGGATCTTAGTTGCTCTGTGTGACTGACAAACACACATGTGATACATAATGTATTACCCAAATTGATACAAATGTTGCATGCAATGTGAGGCTTTGAAAAAGCAATCTCTTCACTTTGTTTTCTGTGTTGTGATTTGATTTTAATGTGGCATGGATCAGTCATATCACAATTCATTCACTTATTAATAACTGCAACAATTATAATGGCTGAGTAATTGCACACATGAAAAGTAAATACATGTGTGTATCGCAAGGGCTGCCAACTTTTAGTTTAGTTTGGATTCGTTACTTTGTGAGGTCGTTGCATTCACACAAGTAGGCCTTGTGTGAAATTGCCCACTGCAGGTCATCACTTTCAGTCCTCAGGAATTTTGTTTAAAAAGTTCAGCAGCCAAACTCAGAATTTTCAAGCACATATAAATCAAAAGCCAAGTCAATAATCACGGTCAAAAATAAATAAGTGTTAAAAGCATACTTGCCAACTTCCAAACATCATGGCCTTAATCAGGAGATCAAACCTGACACTTTTCATACATTCTAGGGAATTTATGGTTGACATTTTTGGTTGAAATGCAAAAGCGTATGTTTTGTTTCCACATTGGAGGGGACACATTCGATTTTGACTTCATTTCCTGCATTCTGGTGAAATTCTCTGCACCAAGTTTTGCCTTTTCTGCCTGAATTTATGGTTGAAATGTTTTATATTTATCTAAAAGGAAACACATTCAGGTGGCACATATTCAATGTAGTCTAATGCCATAAGAATGGTACGCTGAACCATTTGGGACTGTTAGGGTGAGACGAGGTGGGAACCAAAACTAACTGAAACACTTCTGATCAGAAAGAAATCTCACCACAAATTCACACACGTCAACTTCAGCACCCAATAAAGTGCAGCTCACAATCCAAAACAGAGCAAGGTTGTGCTTGAATTTTTATTTATATTGCAAGTTATGTTACCACTCTGTCACAAGCTGCCTGTGACTCACAGCGTAAGAGCAGGTTCACCTTATCACTAACACAGCGTACGCTGGTGTCGCATCAGCTGAGTGGAGTTGATTCACATCGACATTATGAGTTGTACATTTGTTTTTTCCCTGCGTGAAAACCTGTATGTGTCTGAGAGCGTGTGAAAAGTGTCAGCTGCGTGAGTATCCTGCTCAGTGCGTGAAGGTTAGCAGCTATAGTATTTCACTTTCTTTGTTTGGATTGTTTTTATTCCAGCGTTCTATACTCTTGTTCAAACATATGTTGAAATGCAGGACAATTTTTTTTAGCTGCATCATTCATTCAAATAGGCATTTCCTCAGAATTCATCTAGTCTTATTTGTCATCTTTGGAAACTTGTGAACCTCCACAAGAATTCAAACACTATACAGTACAGTATGTATATGACAATAAAAACCTTGAATGTTTTTGACTACATCACTCGCTCAAATAGAATTATTCTCTGTTTATTCTTTTGAAATAAAGTTCTGACCAATGCCTGAGTGCACAACATACTGCACATTTGTAATAATGAACGCACTGCTGGTTTTGATGGGGTCAGAGAGGTTAACAGACAGAAAATAGTGGAATGCAGCAGAAGAACCCAGGTGCAGGAGGCCACCTCCCAGTGTGTGTGAGTCTGAGGAACTACTGTTTGGCTGGCTGTGTGGAAGGAACTATAGGGTCAATCCCTGCCTCCGGCTTACGACAGGATCCATCCAACAGACTGAGCTAGTTCGCAGCTCTCTTCATACCTCGGAGATTAAAAGGTAAAGAACCTGAACCTCCAGAGATGACAGGTTGTCACTGTTTGTTTGTCAGGTGTGTATGAGTGATCGGCATGCATGTGTGTGGGCAGTGCGTTGGCGAGTTGCAAAGTTCAGATGGGCGGAAAGCCAGTTTCATAGCACGTTATCACAACTATCATAGTTTTCCGCGAGCAAATAGGGTTTACAAGCCAAAAGTACAACTGCACAGAGAGGAGGGCTAAGTTTACTGGTTACTGTTCTGGAGGTTTTGGAAAACAGCCAAATACATATAATGAATATATTCCAGAAGTACTGCATGGGCTATGTAAAGTGTGCAACCAAACAGGGACCTACACCTCAAGGGCCTCACGCCTGGCCAGCAATCCCACTGTTTTACCCCCCGTTTATTAATGTACTTTTTGTGACTGTGCTTTGTTTCTTCTAAAGGACTGAAGGAATCTTCCCTGTGAGATTGCACTCAGGATCTTGTTGAGTGTCCCATTAACTGTGCACTATGTTTATTGCACTGCTATCAATTGAAAAGGATTGCTGAGTTTGCGGTAAAGAAGGCAATAAAAAAAAAAGTAAGTTTCACTTCATGCATTTTTGTGTATGGTGAGTCAGACAGAGTCCGTCTCATTTGTTGGAGTTACAGTGCAGTGCACACTACAAGTAGACTAGCCCGTGTGTGACCTGACCAGTGGGAAAAATAATCCCATGTTGTAATGAAATGTATACCTCAAACATCGAATTGAAACATTCCAGCTTTTGTTACCCTGTCTTCACAGAAATGTCATGTCAAAACACTGACGGATGAGATGACTGTCATCAGTGGGCGTAAAGCCAGAAAGACTACAATGGCAAAAAGTCATAGCTGTGACAATGTGCATGATGATGCAGTATTATTCTACTTGTTAAAAATGTTCTGCACCTTGCACCTCAAGTTTGCACAAGGCTACGCAACCCCCCCCCTGCAAAGTGTTTCCCAAGCAGATGCTGGTCTGTTGATTTCTAGACTGAAGTCTGTTGACAGCCAGTATCTGTGTTACATCATGCTCATTATATATCCTGCACACACCACCACAACGAAAAGTGACAGCAGAGATTTTCCCCCGTGTTCTGCTGCCCTTAAGTGGCCATAAAATCAGCTAATGCAGCTTTAAGTTTTGGTTTAAAATTGGGTTCAATTATCTTGTGGTTATTTTTTGAAAAAGCTGGGTTACTTTTGGTCACTGAAAATCTGATCAAAGAATGGCATTTCATTCATTAATATAAGTGGCTCTAGTCAAATCTGATGAATTCCTGAAGAGTAAAAGTTAGGCCTTCCAAGAATATTATTGCTTTCATGATAGAAAAACCTGCATGGTGTATAACACGTAGGCAAGAGCGACCAACATTCTTTTGTTTCCTCATCAACACAGGATACATGAGGTCACGCAGACAGCTTTGGTTTCATCTGTTCAGGTTTTGAGATTTGCCACTGAAGTTTTCAGTGGTGCAACGTTCTACAGTGATATCTGAGGATTATCTCCAAAAACAGGGACTGAATGGATGGACAGTAAAACCCCGAATGTTTTCTGCATTGTATTAACACAGCATTAAACATTATCAGCATGTTCCAGCTGGCCATTATAAAGTTACTGCACCATTCCATAAAATTGAAATATCCTAGCTGTATTTTGGATCATTTCATATACATTTCATCAAAATGTAATCTAATTAAAAACACATTAAATTGAATAAATGTAAATAAAAGTATAATGTCAAGCTTTTAGTCCCAAACACTGCAGCACCTGCATCATTGGGAGTGCAGACGGTAAATTTAACCTGTGACTCTCCTTCTCACTCCAGTAAAAAGAAGCTTACAGTCTGCAAGCTCTGGAGGCTGTTTACATGGGAAGTGGACCCGGCTCTAACTAAGCCGCTTGTGCTGAAGTCTAAACAGGTGAAATCCTTTAAGACGGCCCAATCACTGGGTGACGGTTCTCTGTCTGTCACCGCTCTGGCTCAGGCCGTAGACGAGCGGAGTAAACAAACAGAAGTGAATGGGGTGTGAGCGATGAGTCATCAGTTCTGGGCTCGCAGCGCCTCTCTGTGCACTCACTCTGCGTGCCTCAGTCTGCTGAACATCCGCTCCCCTGAAGGCCCTCGTCACCACAGGCATACTTCAGCAATTACCTTATCGCCCACACGCTGTCAGTCACATGGAGCGTAATAACAGGCTGTCGCACTCTCCGACTCCAAACTCACTCGCCAACACTCTCTGGCTCTCTCTCACACACACACACACACACACACACACACACACACACACACACACACACACACACACACACACACACACACACACACACACACACACACACACACACACACACACACACACACACACACACACATATATGGTTCTTTTTTCCCATATTTTCTTGCAAAGATTTATCAAAACAAATGATTATTTCTTCAATTATTATTTTTGGAAATTAGTCAGGCAGCTGTTTTCAGTGAAAAAGCTCTAAAATCCCACCGTACACTACGACAGTTAGCACCTAGCTGGTACAGTAAGAGGCAGCAGTTTGATTTAACACTTTTATGGTGATAACCGTTGATAATTGTTGTTTGCAGCAAAGCAAAAAACAAGTCAATTCAGTGCAGTTTTGAGGAAGTGAGCTTGAATTTGACTAGAGTCATTTTATCTTGAAAATAAACATGTAAATATACTGAAGTGAAGTCTTCACAGGCCCACCTGAACTGTGTGAGCCTCCGGCTACATTCACACCAGCCTCCAGCCACCAACCACAGAGCCAAGCATTCGTTTTTCAGAAAAAAACCCATATGTATGTGTTATACAGTGTGTAACTAAGTTTGATTTTTACTGACTGACATTTCCTTCTCTGATGTGGGCCACTTTCACATGTGCTGTTAAATCTGATACAGGATATGGCTGATTTGTGGGAGTGCAACTTTAAATCTGAACAGTCATTTTAGTATTCACACAACTTTTACTTCACTCTAATGTGACATTAGTATTTATAATGAATTCTGTGGACATCAGCATACCGGGTGTGAGGTTGAATTGTCAAAACAAAAAAACTTTCATTCCTTAAAAAGCATCTGATCAGAATCGAGCTTGAAGGCTTGCAGTGTGAACGGGACCTCTGCTGTTTTTTTTTGTTTCCATTCTAAGCTGCAAACTGAAGGCACTTATTCCACCTCCAGACCTGCAAACCTCAAACCAAACCAGCCAGTAAATAAAGCCCTCTTGACATTTGACTGTTTATTTGTGCTTTTCCTAGACCTCTGCTTGTGGAAAACTGTGCGGGTTGATGCAGGCTTTGTTTACATGGCAAGAAACTGGCTTGATGTTGATTTGAACTCCTGCCTCCCACAGTCGGGTTGTGGTGTAAAGAGCTTTAAACCCTACAGTTGTGTCTTTTTTAAAGGCCTCAGTGGAAAGTGTTTGCAATATACTGTTGAAATATAAAATATAAAGCCTCAGAGGCTTTCCCACCCTGATTACAAATTGAGTTGAAACGTACTGCTGCACGTACCGCTTCAAAAAATGTCACATTTAGTCAACAAAATGTGTCTAAGACAGAAAAATGTGGCTGCATGAGGTGTAAGGGACTTGCTGATGCAGTGTGCAGTAGGCATTTTCTTTTCCATTATAGCGCTGCTCTCATCACCTCCCACTCATTCTATCCTACACCTGAGGGCATCTGGGAGGATGTTCATCTCACTGCAACGCACAGAATCCTCAACTCTTACTAATGCAGCGCTTTCCATGAGCATGAGGCAGCAGTACGCTGTCTGCTGGTCGGCTATTCAACATTAAACATGTCACAGGCAGCTGGTACACAGACCAGCGGTGATACAGTATCTTTTCATGTGACAACTCTGAAGAAAATGACTCTGTGCTGCAATGTAAAGTAGCGAGTGTACAGCTTGTATAGCAGTGTAAATTTGCTGTCCCCTTAAAATAACACATCACACGCCCATTAATGTCTAAACCGCTGGCAACAACACTGAGTTCACCCCTAAGTGAAAAGGTCCAAGTTCACCAGAGCTTCACAGGTTGCCTCTGGAGTCGTCTTCCCCTCCTCCATGATGACATCACGGAATCACGTGAAAAGAAATAATGAAATATTTACAAAAATGTGAGCTGCATTCTCACTTTTGTGAGATACTGTAAATATAGTAATGCAACTTGTCCCACAGGCAGTGAGCTTGCTTTAGCAATGCACTCTTATTCTGGCATTTACTGCTTCATTACTCTCATTAATCTGGCCGTTTTTTGCCATTTAAAACTTCCACATACAAAGTCGTCATGTTCAGCTTCCACGAGCGTCAAACCAATTCTGCTTTGTACTTCAACTATACTTCAGCAAAGCCACAAACTTTATTCATACTTTACATGAAGCACCACACTTACATTTCCATTGAGATGTTTAAGATCTGGTCCAGTCATATTGCAATATCAATTTTAGTTTCTGAGTATATAATGGGTCTGTACTGTGCTGTGTGTGGGTGGTTTCCCCTTGTCACCCTACGCAGTGTGTGGAGTGGAAATTCAATCACAGTGTCATGAATGGTGTCCTACAGCAGGCTGAACAGAGAGCTTTGACCTTTCTCACCATGTGCTACTATCAAATCAGAGGCGGGTTAACTCAGCGTCTCTTCCATGACTCAAACAATTACACAACATTAGCAGACCACTGATACACCCCAAAAATGAAATCAATTCATAGAAACATTTATTTATCAAAGCGTTTGCTTCCAATTTTGCATCAGAAAAGGAGCAGCTGCTTACACTCCACCTCCCCCCGCCTCATTAGTGCCACTCTAAACAGACCTGTGTTGAAATTATGAATGGAGACAGACGGAGTTGAGTGCTGTTCCAAATAACAAATTAATTCATGATCCCAATTAGCATACATGCGCTGCTACTGTAGCTAAAATGCAGTTTGTAATTACATAATGCATGAAGGAGAGTAAACTACGGCTTTGGTGCTAGAAGGTGAAGCTCTTATCTCCTCTAACATCTTTGACTCTGCAGAGGACACCTCGTTGAGTTCTTAAATCATCGCCTGCAGCCACTTTGAACCAACCAGGGATTCATGCAGATTAATGGAATCCTAACTGGCACACGGTGCAATTTATAGACCAACATGCAAGATATTATGACCCAAATTCTGTCCATTATTAAAACCCGCAACATCTCTGCCACTGCTAGCCTATTTATGTCATCCAGTTTCCATGGATACCATGCCACAGATACAATCTAAAGCACACGCAGGTTTTCAAGTGCAGCATCAACTTTTCCTGACATTACTGCCGTACGTTCATTAATGCTCCTCAACAAAGGCAGATGTTTCTGTGCATTATCTCCTAATGTGCACAAATATTAAACACATGTTTTAAAAAGGTTTAGCAAGAGAGAAAAGCATCAGTACCCTGTCATGGTGACAGCTATTGCTAGGATGCCTTGCCAAATGGTTGCAAGTTTAAGGCAGGATTAAGGCAGCTGAAGTGCCTCTGAGTAAACACACTCAACCAGGTTTTGGTGCTTTTGTGCCAAGGTTGGGTATCAACACTCTATTTCTTTGATACTAAAATGTCTCTGTAGCGCTGAGTATTAAAACTGACCTAGAATGATTTATCAGATTTGTAAATCTTGTTTATGTATTCTTTGAACTCAGAATGGTTTGAAATTTAATTGAAACAGTTGCCAGGTTTACATTGGGATTTATTTTGACCAAAGCTTCTTGTGTCAGAAAGCATTAAGCATTTAAGAACTTTGGCTTCTGACCAAAACACAGGTCTTGTTCCAGCAGGAAAAAGGATAACCCAGCCCTTCTCAGGCATTCAAAGTGGCAAGTCCTCGGCCATCATCTGGCCTGCCCAAATGGACAGTAGCCTCCCTTCCCCGCTCGCACACACAGACCATTGCCCCTCGGTTTCCTACCACCCCACAGTGGGCCAAACCCTGGATGTCCTTCTGAGAACAAAAGAGCACAGAACAAAGCTGGCAACATTACTCTTTGCTTCCTTATTTCCACCAGTTCAGTGAGGGCGAGCAGGAGCACACACACAATACCTGGCTGGAGAAGGAAGATGACATCATTTCTCCACAATGAAATGACTCATTGTTCCCCATTTAGCTGTCAACTTCAAACACATGCAGCAACGAAACAGAAGCCTTTGTCAGCAGAATGCTAAGATAATTTCAAGCTGAAATGCAAACCAGAAGCCTGCGCTCTTTTACCGCCAACAGCAGAGTGGGTCACACTCAGAGTGCTCACTAGCAGAGAGGCCAGACACAGCTTATGCAACTGAATCAATTTCTATATTAGATAAATCAGCTCAATTCAAAGAGTAGCTGTTCACACAATCAATAAAGTAGGTCGGGCTGGTAGCATGACATAATAAGGATTCCCTTTGATCCTGACTACTGGTACACTGAAGATGTACGCTTCTTTGTCTGTAAAAAAAGAGCTCTGCAGCACTGCCTTAATGACAAAGACTGGATGTTTAGCACCACCTGCTGGCCGAACAGAGACACTGTGGCGGGGAGAAGTAGTGTGTCCACAGGACTGTCCTCCAGATGCAGGTCTACTGTGTTTCTGAGACAGAGGACAAAGCATGTCATAATGATGGGCTGGACAATAAATCATTAACAATAATTCTCAGCGATATAATTTTTTTCAATAACAATATAACAAATGTTCAATAAATATTCAATAAATGTTTGATTTGATTCACTTGAATCACACACAAATTAGGACTGCATTTTTTTTACCAAGATGTTTATTAAAGGACAGAAAAAAAGCTTTTACTTAATTTTACTCGTGCATATTTGTTGAAAAAGATTTTATCATAAATGTTTTGAATGTTCTCCTTCAGATTTGTGAAGTGATCCACTGTTTGGAATCAAATGTTTGTCATGTTCTGGCCATAAAGAGTATAAACAACAATTAACCATCAGGTTTCTTCAACTTTCACTGAGGAGCAAAAATCAGCCTTTAAACTCAAAAGATATAACGATTCGATACATATCGTGATAATTATCGATATCGAACGATATGAAACTTTTTATCGTGATAACATTTTTGGCCGTATCGTCCAGCCCTTCATAATGATGACAAAATTCTGTAAGGAAGGAAGAAATGTCTTTAACCCTGCAGACACATGAAACAGTTTCAAAAGCAAGTGGAACACATAACCAAATGGGATAATGTTTAAAAAACAAAATAAGCAGGCTAAATAGCCAAAACTAGTTCAGTTCAAAATCACTAATGAAGGGAAATACCTGAACAGTCAGTCTAAACAGTGTGTCGAGGGAGAGCGTTTATATATATTTACGCTACATCACTTTCAGCCATTCACACAGCTCAATATGGGGCCTAGTATCTTGCCTTTGACATGGAGACTGGGGGAACCAGGGATTGATCCCCCGACCTTAAGAGGACGACTGCTCTACCCCGAGCCACAGCCATCCCTGTGTAATAAAAGAAACATGAATCCAATTAAATACAGAAAGGGGGATCAACTAAAATACAAAACCTCTTTCTTAAAAATGAAGAAAAAAAAAAAAGAGCATGAAGAGTAACATCCTGACTTCCTCATGTAATTCCACCTCATCCTTTCACGCAGCCTACACGTTGGTAAATACAACCTAAGGTATAGGTCTATGCCCCACTAGTGACATTTTTCTCTCCCATTACCCATCCTGTTATTGGCTTTCTCTCATGTGCAATAACTCGTCCAAACTCATCCCTCAATCTTAAAGAGAAGTTTGTGGTCATCATTTTGTAATTCATTTTTTAATTTAGTGTCTTGGTGCAGTTCTGACTTGACCCGACCTGAAGTAACTCAGACCTGTGGCGTTGATTGTCATTGCGGTTGTGTGACCAAACGAAATCCCACTGGAGACAAGTGGGCAAACTCCATCTGCTGCTGAAGACCATGAGTTGCTGTTGAAAGCTCCGGTAAAAGTGGACCTTTAGTTAAGATATTTTGTCAAAACACACTTTAACAAGTTTTATTGCATTCAGTAAAAAAAGCCCTATAAACTTAACATCTACACCCCACATTTTGTTTTTTAGTGATATCTCAACAATCACTCAAAGGCCAGGAAATTTGCTGCAGATATGGATGCGTCCACAGGAGGAATGCTAATGACTTTGGAGAATACTGAACTTTCCTTTAGAGCCACCATGAGTGTTGATTAGCAAATCTTAGCATCTTAACACACTAATCTGAGATGGTGAACGTGGTAAACATGGCGTCATGCTGACCTTAGCTGGACCGGCCTGCAGCCTCTCAGGGCTGCTGCTTGCATGGCTGTAGATTCTCGTTTAAAGCCTCATCTAGAGACGAGCAACGCAAATGATCTTAGACTCTAAATAACTAACAAACTTTAAACACATCTGCTAATTTCTGCAGTCAGCATTTCACTCTGTAGCAATTTAAAGAGCTGGAAACATGTATCTAATCCCACTTTACAGAAAGTGATAATCTGTTTGGTTAAGCAGAAAAGGGACACAGGATCCTGTACATGCATCCAACAAAACATTCAGGTGTGACAAAGGGCATCTTTTCACCATTCAGTTTATTTCATAATGCCTTGCTCACTGTCATATACTGTACTTCAGTTCCCAATGACTCGGGAAACACTTAATAAAACAGTGTGGTGTCTGTAGTAAATGGATATTTAGTGAACAGAAAACTTATGAGAACTGGTGAAGATTCACTCCTGTACAGGAACAAATTTAAAAGTAAGACTCGTCAAGTCTTGCACTTTTAAAAAAAAAAAACAGAATTGCTTAAATGAGAAATAAAGTGTACATGACCAGACAAAACAAAGTCATTGTGCAAAAGTACTAGAGGGATGTGAGACCAAGGAAAATTAGATTACCTCCAGTCCTTCTTTCAGAGTACATGTAAAGCTGGTGGAAAACATTTACATCATCAGCTTACTGACGTCTATCCTTCTCACTCCCCCCACAAAGAATTGAATGTCCATTACATTAAAAATATCTCTTATATCTCTTTTTTTTGCTTTTATCTCCACTAAATGTCACATAAAACAAGCACTTAAAATGCAGGCAACTTCTAAGGCAACATGTGAACTAAAAACAAACTAGATACTGTTTAAGGAGCTACAGGCTCCTCTATTTTGTCCGTAAGGGCATTCCCAGACCAGATAAAACATGTCCTGATGCAAAAACGACACAAGGGCTATCATACAAAGTGAACTACTGAATAGAAAAGACAAAAACATCTACACGCAAAAACAATACTGAAGTCAAAATAAAAAGGGAACCCACAGCTCCGGGTGTTTGCTCTGGAAGCTAGTTGTGTTTTTAAGAGCATGAGGAGCAGATCATGTGATGTCTGACAACAAGCACATCACTCTGAACTGAAGACATCACACACCTTGAAGTAATAATCAGGTATGGTGTTCTGTGGAAGGGCTCATGATCACGATGAGAAAAGGAGAGGTTAGAGATAAATACACTGATTTAAGGGAGGGGGGGTTGCATAACAGTCCACATGCGCACTGTAGAACAGGTTCCATCCTCATCGCTCTCTCGCTGCAAAGCCTTTGTCTTAGTTTTCACATTCTGGAGGACGGTGTGGCTGTCAGCAGCTGAGGAGGGGACCCACCAGAAGCCCTGAGAGCAAACGTATAGAAACACACGAGCCACGCTCATCAGCCTGCCTTCACACCCAGAGCACAGCAGCAGGGTCTGGAGTGATCCGGGTGGGCTGCAGTGATTGTTTGGTCTGCTGTCACAGAATACGCTGTGAGGATGTGCAAATGTATGTACAGAGGACGCCACCTTCCTGCTGGACAGAAGTAAGGGCCCACAATGCAACATGCAGGACACAGTAGAATGCAGGTCTCTTTACAAAGCTGGGCTGGGGACTGTGTGTGCACACAGAGCAAGTGGGTAGGGTTATAGAGCTGGGGTGAGGAAGGGGTGGGCAGGGACGGGATCGTAGCAGTTCATATGTCTCCGTCTCATCACGACGTGCCCTGTCTCTTCTGTTGCTGGACTCGGATCAGCTCCAGCTGTTTTTTGCACTTCTGGTAGTATGTGGACAGACTCTTGTTCTCCTCCAGGAGCTTTTTGTGCTCCTGCACCAGACGGGACGTGTTCTGCTGGTCCTTCTCATCTTGGTCCAGTTCAGCGATGAGCTCCTTCCTGCACAGAAGGGATATGAAGCAGAGTTAACCCTCTGAGCCGAGGCCCTTTTTGATTTGTTTACACTAAAATTCCAGACTTGTGGCACCGTCACTACATTAGGGCGCTCACTTTTTCAGAAAGGCAAGTTCCAACGAATTCGTACTGACAATTACTTCACTGGAAATCATTTGAAGCCATGCCAACGGGCTGCAGAGCGTTGCATTTAAATACTGCTATCTTATCACTGTTGGCCTGGGTTTCTGGTCGGGGTCCTGTGGTGAAAAGGAAGCAGTCAGACGAGGCGGTACTGTTGACACTGCTGCACTCGTTTCTGGAGCCTACGCTGCCTCACTTGGATGGCAAACAGCCTTATCTCTGCTGATCATTTTGCTGTCTACAGGCCAGTTTTTGCTTTGATACTGTGGAGTAGTGTGTAAAGACTGATGAGGGAAAAATGACTGAATCCATTTGGAAACTTCAAAGGGCCTGAAAGCTTTCCGTATGCACCAGGGGTTATGCAATATGTCTCGTCTACAATAATATCTTAACTGTTGTTGTGAGCGGACATTACCAAGAAGGCTACGTCACTCACATCTAACATCAACTATCAGAAACACTAGTCTTGAAGCTACAGTCTTGATTCACCTGCCACTGTAACTAACTATGTACATTAGTGCTAAAGTAGAGGCTTACTGCTGACCTGTTTCTCTCTGCTCTGCTGCCATTCACTGCGTTCTCTCACACTCACACACACAATCACATTTCTACATATCACTTGTAGTCCTTATCTCACAGCCCCAGTATGCACTGCAGACTGTATATTTTCAATTGGAACAGGTCATTACACTTTGCATATTTAATTTTCTTACATTCGGACGCAAGTTTGAATAAAAAGTGACAACCCAACACTACGTTCCAGCGCCGTCAGGTTTTTATAAACAACGGTAAAGTTACAAGAGTAAAGTTGTCAAGGTAAATGAAGTTTATAAAAAGTAGCTACTTTTCTTTTTTTTATTTTGTTATTGGAATTTTTCAGGGATTTTGTTATTTGTTGTTTTCTTATTTCTGTTTGCTCAGTAAACAAAAGCTGTCCAGTGAAGCAAGAGGGAACTCTAATTCTGAAAGAAGCCACTGCATGTGATTAGTGCTGGAGCCTCATATCCATTAGTACAAAATGGTGAAGTATGATGACTTTCTTGCATACAAGCTGCAAAATCAATAAACTGTAACACACAGTTAGATATGTGCTTCACCTCAGCCCTGTTTTTTAAGCAGTAGTCTTACTTTCGTCAGACAAAACTAAACAAAATGTATTCGTTAACCACCTTTTTTGCCCCTCACAAAAATGAGACGAAGACGAGCCGGCGACAATGTCCTTAAGTTTTTGGAGACAAAAATTCATAAAATAAAAACACCAATAAAATCTGTCTTTCTTTTATCAGTATAATGAGGAGACAAAATATTACAGGCATTATTTTATTCCTCTAAATTTTCACTTGAACAGTGTTCATTCAGCTCATCTCGTATTTATAGAACATAAACATGGAACCTCCAGGATTTTCAAAGTTAAATTTAAGACTTTATAAGACCTTTTCAATACCACCTAGGATGAACTTTAATACCAACTTCACTGCTGTTTAATGGAAAATCTGTATAAATTATTTACAAAGTTACATGAATTTAATAAAACATTGTATTAATACATTCATATTTAACACTATAGCTTGGGGTGTGTTTGTACTTTGATAAGATAAAATGAATCAAGGACGTCCCTTTGTGTTGAAAAGTGGTGGGACATGAGGGTTCAGATTAGGGGTGTGACGATACACTTAGCTCACATGCACGATTCACAATATTGGGTTCACGAGAACACGACATTTTAACACTATTTGATGAAATGTTCAATGCTGAAATATATTTAGATTTAAATTGCATTGCATGTTTTCTTATTGTGCAAATAAACCTTTCTCAAAGTATGTTCATTGTTTGTTTTTTTTTAAACATTTCTTGTTGCAAGCCATTTTCAGAACATGTTTAACAAGTGCTTTAAACAAAGTGATGGAGACGTGTCCCCAGTGTCCACAGTGTAAATGACACCTATCAAATGAATACAATATTTGTGCATAAACAACTCTTAAGGGGTGAAATAAAAATAAAAACAAATTGTGTGGTATGACTTGTTACAATCAGTTACATCTTGGCTAGATAAGGTAATGTAATATATAAAATGCCAACAGCTTCAGAGATTATTCATCCTGTTCTGTTTTTCTAAAGCATCTAAAGGCTGCTTGAAATATCGTATTGTATATTATTGGCTTGAAAGCAGCAGGGATAAGGAGCTGGGCTCCCGTTAGTTTTTCCCTCGTTCCTGTGATCGGTGCATCTGGGTGATCTAAGTTTAATGTGTGTTAGTTTGATGTTTCCATTCATATAACGTTAGCCTCATACACACCTGTCTCTCTGTTGCTGTTGTATCATTCACTGAACAGTAACCAACAGCAGCAGGTCTTCCAGCTCCACTGTTCTATTAGAGCTCACAGTGTGACTGGCTCGCACGCTGATCAGCATGTTGTGCTAACCTCAGCGCCACTGCCTTCAGCCTCGTCCGCCAATTTCTCCTATCTGAATTTCAGACACTTGCCCATCCTGAGTCGTCGAGCTAACGTTAGTAGCACATCAGAGACGTTTTCTTTTCTAACTACTGACTGATTTACGCAGAGCAGGATGCCAGAGCTCGTGCACCGTGAACACTTCATAGTTCAGAGAGTAAAGTTGAACACTGACGTAAACTGTGATGTTACCTGTACTGCTGGATAACATCAGAGTCACACCAAACGGAGTAAATTATGAAGTCTCACACACACAAAGTATTTATTTATGACGTTATTAATTAAATCGGTATAAATTAAATCCTACGAAAGGACAAGAAAAATTTAAGACCTTGGTACACGAGACTTTTAAGGCCTTATTTTGGAATGATTAATTGCATTTGCGATATTATCGCGATGCAATAAAACGAGATTTTCTAATCGCAAACGCGAGTTACAGTCTGGTTCCAGCCGGTGAGCTGCTCACCCGCATCGCAGGCTGCAGGGGAGGAGGGGGGGACTCCAGTGTTGTCGGAGAATTACTAAGCTTGTCTATTAAACACGAGAGGTGTCACTTAGTTTTATTTTCGTAGGCTGACTTTTGAATTGAACCTCAAAGTGAGTATTTATGTTTACTAACTGCGATGTAGAAAGATGGACTCTTAGGAGATGTGAACTGAGATAAGGACATTCATTGGTGGTTCAACGGTGTATTTTGTATTGAGCGCTTACTGTCTAACACACTGTGGTGAGTTAGTTTTTCTTGTGGGCTGTAAGCCGACCTGATATGATGTCATATTATTTAATGCCGTGAATTATCTTTCTCATATTATTACAATTTGATATATCTTCTCCACCATTGCTCATAATAATAATTCTACCTAATTCATCATAACAAAGAACAGTGTAGTTTTATCTATCTAATATTGTGTACACACTGATTTACTGCTTGTCCATTTTGAATATAGAAGGTAAAAAGCTTAAAAATTTATATTAAATATTAAATCGCAATATTGTTAAAAAAAAAAAAAAAAAAACGCAATTAGATTATTTTCCAAAATTGTTCAGCCCTACTTAGAAGTACACTGAATATCCGGAAACACCAAGCCAAACCCCTTCTAAGCATAAATGACCTTGAAATGTGGCTGCAATGTGCAGCAGACTTACTTTCTCTGGATGAGCAGGGCGATCTCTGTTTGCACTTTCAGGTATTCTTGGGCCATCTTGCAGTGCTGCTCAAACACGGCCATGGACTCTTTGGAGTTGGGACAGGGAGCGAGAGGCTGTGGGGACAAAAACAACATGTTGCCGTTAAGTGACTTCAAAATCTGCACAGGCATCGTAACAGATTATATTTATCTCAGCATTAAGTATAGTCTGAACAGACAATACACCGAACATCTCACTGATGCTGCCGATGTCTATTAATATTCACATTCCACTTTTTAGATAGCATCGTGTTTTCACAGATAATCCCTTCATAATGAAGCTGGTAGTAGCACTTTACTTCATCTTTGAGAGCACAGAGGTGAGCTGCAACACCACCAAAACACAGTGAAAGTTGATTCAATGCAGCTTGGATCTGACAATATTTACACCAAACAGGTGGTATGTAGTGTTGTTTGCTAGAGGCTGACTGGAAGGTGTACCTGCAGCTGGTGATCCAGGGTGAGATAAGCCATGGGAATGGAGTTGTCTGAGCCGTTGGTGTCTGAGGAAACAGAAGAAAGAGAGCTCTGGGCTGTTTGTTTCTATGACTGCAACAGTGCCGGCTCTTCACCATAGCTCTTTCCTCAGAAATAACCTCCTGACTGCCTCCTCAGCTTGGGCTGAAGCCAGCACTGTAAACCACTGATTAACAGCACGCAGGATGGCTCCAACGAAGCCTGACAGATTTACGTCTGGCCACAACGACACTGACACTATTACAGCCAGCGTGTTTAAAGGGCGAGTAACAGGAGTGAGGTGTCAAATCCAACCTTCACTTACATGGACCTCTGCGGCAAACAATCACACTTATATTCTTACTGTCTTCACTGATTAAGTACTGGACTGTAACAACAGTCAAAACACTTAAAACACATTAACTTCTATAATTAATACTTTTCTTTTTTTACATGTAATTGTGATATTTACTGATGTTACCTTACTTTAATTCAAAAGTTGTCATGAGTACCTGTGGGGTCATCAGGGGAGTAGTAACCTCTGCTGCTCGCCTTGTCAGGTGGCATCATCCTCACACTAGGACTGGAGGACCGGCTGCTGTTCCTGCTCCCCTGCAACAGGGCGTAAACACATAATTAATGTTAATCATCTTGGGGGGAAAAACGTGAACCCGACCATCCCAAAAATAATAAGAATGCAGCAAAAGCAATCTGCTTATTGTGCACATTTGGAGGCAAAGGCCAAATGAAGCTTCCTGAGGAAAATTACAGTTTTAGTGGTGTGACTTGTGATTTTGCCAGCTTGCAATCATCACTGAAGAGTTGGTGCAAAAAGCCTAGAGGACAAAATTCCAGAATCAAAGTGATGTTCCTGGAGACTGACAGCTAACAATGTCAGGAAATAGCACTGGAAATGAAAAGGTTAGATCAATCTCAATGTGGTTTTACAGCTGCAAACCATTTCTTAGTAGCTTTCTATGAAGTACCACTTTTGAAATGAATCATCAGCTTTCATTACACAGCTGACTGTCAGATGACACAGCCGCCGTGCTGTGTCAGTGACTGCACATCCACGCTTCTTGTTTCTTTATTTCCTGATTTACTGCCTTCAGAAAGCTGTTTATTGTATAAATTATACCATGTCTACTGAGGATTCTCCATTCTGATTGTGTGGATTCATTTTTAGTAACTAGAAGGTATTACCAAACACCTCTGATACTGGTGTCTGCAGGTCTAAACGAATAATGTATTAAACTCTGAGTGAGGGCAGCAACAGAGCAGAGTTATTTATGGAAGAAATAAAAAAAAAAGATAAAGTGCTACTTAGAGAAAGCCACACAAATGTTTATTCAACTGTGTTTGATATTTGGGTAAATCAGGATGTCCACATCAGTAGGAGGAGGAAAGAAAGGCCAAATGTGGCAAACAACCTCTGCACGATCCATTACAACTGTGGAACAGGCAGCTTTTTGGACGTTATCCCCTACATGCCTCACAATGTACTACATTTGTCAAAATGTGCCATTGGAACAAAAATTATGACTCAAGCAAAGATCCAATTAAAATAATGACAATCCAAACTATGAAGATTTGTCTCCAGTGCGACAGTGGAACAACACATACCATCAAATGAATTAACAAGTTAATCCAACGTTACCAACATACAATGATTTAGTGTTTCTGTAGATGCTGATATATAAATGGAATCAAACTGGTAAGAACGCAGATTCATCCAAGCAGCCCCATGATCAGTGGCCCTGTTACACCACCGGGAATCTGGAGGGGAGAGTGATCCCGCAGACATCACAGCACAATTTAATCTTCTTTAGCAACAACTGTTTTGTAAATAAAATGTGGAGTGTGAGGGGCTGCTGGTTTACAACTAAACAAATGAAGACAATGTGTAGAAAAACAGGTGAAATGCTCCCAGCCTATTTGAAGTGGCAGCGTGTAGGTGTGTTCCTACACTGTCTTTATCTTCCTAGAGAGGACATATCATACAAATGTCATGTTCTGTGACATTTTCTCCCAAAGGACTCCTCTCTCAACAAAGAATCCAACAAATACTTTCAAAGACGACATCAGTCAAACATGCACCAGAGTTCAGTTCCCTTAAGGAAAGGAATGATTCAAGTTCAACTTCTCATTTGGAATCTGTGCATCATTAATCTCCTGTGATTACAGAGAACATTAACCAGCTGAAATCCAGCTGAAACCATGAAGCCATCCCATTTTTGCAGCTGAAAATGATTTCTGAAGGGAAATGCCGAAAAACAAAAAACAAAACAAATGCAATTTAACTGAGTCAGATTTTAAAATGTAACACCTGCTCCACAGAACTAATTTAACCCTCTGTCTCAACAGTGACTGACTGGAATCAGAAATGAATGAAACCCCACAGACCCTCTGCCATCCGCCTCTAGTGTCTGACTGTGTCTTACCTGGCTGGACTCTGTGCCGAGGCCTGGCAGGTCCTGCACAGACCGACGTCTTTGAGACTCACATGTGGCTGTGGACAGGATGGACAGAGAGGAGAAAGAATGAGACCCAGAAGACTTAGACAGACAGTGATGATGGGAGATTGGTGCCATTGTTTGCTCGAGGGATCTCCAGAGCCACACAGGGACAGCTGAACTGATTTAACTCTATGTGTCCTGGCCTGTCAACATGTGCTGTGACATCGCTGGGTGATGACCACAGTGCTTAAAGCATGCAGCCCAACTGACAGTGTACAAAAAAAAAACCACACACACACACATCACTGCAGACACAACCTATCCACAGCTGAGCCTACTTATGTGACGGCTTTGCACTGACAGGCCGGTTTGGGTTAGGGTGAGTCGAGGTCTCAGACAAGGCCCGTGGGAACTGGCAGGTACTGCACTCTCTAGTTATCACTCATTCATCTGCTGCCCAGATTAACACCAGGTCTGGGCACCCCCCCCCCCCCCGTAGGGTAGTGCAGTCAAAAGATAGTACTAGATATTAAAAGACAGTCTTACAGTCACATCTTCATGTCCAACTACATGTCCTGACAGTGCTTGTGAATTATAGGGGAGTGGGTTTATCTGGTCTAGGCTGACTACAAGCTCCGTGTATGGCACAATGAAGACAACACTTAAGAAAACATACATTAACAAACAAGCACTCAAAAGAACACAGCAACTTGTTGGATCTTAATGTTCCGTGTCTGTTGTTGCAATACACAGTGTGGTCTGCAGGACACGTAGGTAATGACGCCAATTCTGGACTTGAAGCCACAATTTTTTAGTTGCTCTAGCAGGGTGTAACGGTACATGTATTCGCCCATGACCATTCAGTACGGGATGTTTTGTAAGGTATGTGACTTTCTTCGCCTGTTGAACTGCCCTAATGCACTATACTTTACTCTATGTCTAGCATGTGAGGATATAATTATGAAACCTACCCGAAGGGCTTTGGCAGTGGGACAGGATGTATTATGTATTGTGACCACCCCGGGGCCTCTGCCTGGGTGTTTGTGTGTGTCTTCTGTGTCTGTGTTCTGTTGCGTGGCGTACTTCTTGGTTGAGTGGAGCTGAGGCCATCAGGGAAACCACAAGCAGGTGGCCACTGTCTCTAGATTGCATAAACCTGCCCCTTCCTGATTGTTGCGGGCTTGACTGCTTGCTTCTTCCTGCTTGCTTTGTTGTCTTTTGTTTGTTTAAGTTTACCTGGCACTATGTTTTGACAGCCACATTTGTTAAGCTTTCAAATAATTTGTTCAATTTGTTAAATTAAATTCCTTTTGTTAATAAAACTCCTTTTCTAATAATTCTAATAATCCTTTTCTTAATTGTGGTTTCCTCTATTTGCTGTGGCCTCTGAGCCTCTGGTGTTGCATACTGTTGGTCAGCTAGATTGTCTACTGCCATCAACTCTTGGGTTTTTCAGCTGCCTTTAGCATTATACTGAGTATGTGACAAATGCAGATGAAAAGCCAGAGCTGAAAAAGTTTTTAATGTCAGTTAGAGCTAGAATTTGGGAACATTATGGTTTCCCTGTGAGTCAAAGTGATACTGGACATTAGAAGTGGAACAGACTGATACTAAGTGTAACGTTGCTGAACCCCTGCTTCATTATCATTGTGCACAATTAGGGTTGGGAACCAAAAACCTGCTCCAAACTAGAACCAAATCTAAAATGCTAAGAACCGGGTACCTGTTACATTTTTTAAATTTCAGTTCTGCTTAACAGTTCCTGAACTGGTTTACCCTCTTGTAACTAAACCCCATGACCATGTGTTCGGTTTCATTCGGAAATATGTCACATTACTAAAGTGAAAATATTCTGTTTTACTCCAATTTAAATTTAATGTTGTCTCTACAGTTCAATGTAAGTTAGTTATAGACATGTTGCAGTTGTCTAAATGGACAATTACTTTTAATAATATTGGAGTTGTAATAATGCTGCTGCAATATTGGCATATTGACTTTTTTAAAGTGGTCCATATGCCAATGTTTGATAGCTGTAACGTTTACAGTTAGAAATAAAGCCAATTAACATTAACATTTTTCACAATAAAAGACAAAATTTTTTGATTGTTTTTCCTGCTGTATTAAAAAAATGATTAAACATCTTCCCTGAACATGAGGTACACACCGAACTATGAACTTTGTATACCATTATACCCTGACTCAACAGCCACCAGAGATGTATGTGCTGGGGAGAACATAGCGTGTGCACACCTGGAAACGCTATGTTCTCACCAGCAAACCCTACCTTTTTTATACCATGCACCATGCTGATTCCCTTAGTCACTGGATTAAAGTAGCGACTCATTCAATGTGTCTCACACAGCTCCAAAATAGAAGCCTTTTCTGACATCCAGAGCTGCCCCCATTCCTTTCATCCAAATCTCTGCCTGTAACAACAGCTCTGACCCTCAGTGTAAGAGAAATGAATCAAAATGGCTTTTTTAATTAATGGATGTAAAGACAGCAAGAGGGGGAGAACAAATTTGGCATGCTTTCTCTATGACCTCTATGCATGAAAGGCAAGGACAAGCTCAAATGCAGGAACTGGTGCACTGATTTACTCAGTTACTGCTACCCATGATGTGCTGCACCCATGCCAGAGAGATGACAGAAAGGACAGGGCCATGAGTTAGGAAGCATATCTCATCTGTGTCACCTGATCTCATTATACCATTTGGATTTTCTCAAGTCAGCTAAAGATTTGTTCACACAAACTCAAGTGATAGCAAATAGGCTTGGGCGGTATCAAGGTATTACGGTGTATCAGGGTATTTGAAAATTCAGATGGTAAAACAGAGAAGCTCCTTCTATCAAAGTGATAAGGAGATGTCGCTCTCAACGTAGGCAGGCGATGCTGTGCGACATCATCCTTGATGCGATAACCCCCTTTACTTTCCCAGCAGTTGGGAAACATCAGACACATGTGAGCTTCAGCTGCAGCCTTTATCACTGACAGACTGGAACCTACACTTTCCCCTCTGCTCAACTGCAGCTCGCTCTCCAAAAAGTGACTCGATGGCGGCTGTGAGAGGTGGGATAACGCTGCAGGACCAGTGAACGAAAGACGAAGCTGTGTGTCATCATCTCCGTTCAGCCCACTGATGTGTGTGTATCTATACCAACAAATGTCATCAGGTCCTGGTAGATACCGCCCAAGCCTAAAAGAAAGACTCATCAGGAGGAACCTTAATTACTTGGAACTAGATTTGGGGTGTCAAAGCTGACACCAGATGAGAATATTAACTCATGTTCTGCTTCAGCTAGCTAAAAATCACAGAGGACATCAGGCAACTCTTATGTGTGTAACTCCAAAACCTACTCAATTATCTCCCCTAAGACACGCAACAAATTTAATACGATTGAACACTGTAGCTGGTATCATATGGAGTGACACACAGAAGAGAGCCACAAAAGATCACAACAACCCATGGGCTCAGCCAAGCCTGCTCCACCTGGTCACCAGGAAGCCCAGCAGTCCAGTGATACCTGTGACGAGGATCTTGGGAACATCCAGAATGGTGCCGAATGACGCCGTTTTACGGTGGCCTCGTTTATACTGGGGGCCTGCTGTGAAGACACACACATACAACTGCAAACACAAGCATGCAGACTAAGACAGACTGGGGGCCCACAGCCGGAAGTGTGGGCCACACACATGCAGAGCATACAGTGTACGTGCAAAGGGCAGCATGCACCCCGTCCATTCAGACGCTGTGAAGCGGTACTGCGTAGACTGCCGGCAGCCACTGCACTATTTTTCTAAGCACAAACATCAGTAGGCATTCAGCTCCAATGCTGTTTGGATCAAACGTTTAACATGGCAATCTAAGGACAGAGGGTGTTGATGCTCAGTTTACAGGAACTCTGTTCGTGAAAGTTACATTCAAGTCTGAAAACATAAAAAGCAACAGCAAAACAAAACAAAACAAACAGAACATACACTTAAAAAAAAGTCAAAACTCTTGCTTTTTGTCAGAGCCTTTAAAAAGGAGGGGAGATGGTCTGATGGGCCCAGTGATCAGGGGTATCTGGGTGGGTTGATAGAGGAACAGATATTCACCTCTAAGTGATTAAAGCACACGAATAAGAACCTGACTGGGGCTTCTGGGGAGGAGCTTCCTGTGGACTTGGAAAGGCCTCATTCCAACAAGACTCACCTTAACAATAACACTGCATGCCTTTTACTGTTCAATTTTTCCTATTAAATAAAAAATCTAAGGCATGCCACTTTTCCTTGATAAGCACTTGTTCTGCTTCCACGTGTCCCTTTGTGCTGTGTAATGCTGGAATTACCTGAAGGTGTAAATGGCATCTTGGGCTCCAGCTCTGACAGGTCAGCGCTCATTCTTTTGCTGTCAGATGATGCCATGCACTGTGTTCGTGAAGGCAGACTCTCAACACTGCCCCCCCTGGACAGAGGCAGAGTCCGCAATGGGTCTCCCTGCAAGAACATTAGAAAACTTTCACTACACAAGATTTTTTTGTGGCATTTATGCATTTATTATTTGATAGTCACAGTAGAGCGAGACAGGAAAGGCAGAAACAGAGGGGGTGACATGCAGCGAAGGGTCTGGGCCAAACCCAGGACTCAGCCAGGGCGCCCCAGAAGCTTGTCTTGATATTTTTTTTTCTATTGTACTTGTCTATACCCATTATTACAGATAAAATGATTCTCATCACAATGACGAACTGTTTTACCTTTGGCTTGAAGTGAGGAGGAAACTGAGGTGTAATCTTGATAGTGTCGTTGCTCCCTTGAGAATCACTGTGCTCCATGTTTGCGTCGCTTTTGTTGCTTGTGCTGGTACCAGTGTAGTCCACATATGAACCTGTAACTCCCCAAGACACAGGACAGGAGAGAGGTTTTACAAGTTTCATACTTTCTCAAACGTGGTGCCTTTCACCCAAGATTTGACATTATTTTTGTATTTAATGGTCCACAACAGTTAAAATAATTGACAAAACTCTAAATAGCTACAAATAAATTCCCATAGCTGTCTGTATTCAGATAGCTTCACTGATTCAGCGCCAGGTCTGCGCATTACCACAAGAAGTCTGCTTTCTGTCTGTAAACAGCCTAACTAGTTATATGGACAAAGTGCACAAGTTGTAAATGATGTGATTAAAGCTACCAGAGGACCTACATTTTACTTTTCTACTGTGGGCAGAGAAACTCATACACATGTTTTTTAGACACAATTCTTGGATGCTGAGGGGTAATGAATATGAAATGATTTTTCCAGCTAACACTTATTGCTATCCAGACAGGTATTAGCACGGTGAATTAAACTAAACATAAATGAGTGAAATGTGACACATTTTCTTCCTACATCCTTCTGTGTTGATAGGTATTGACTATACTTCCTGTTCTCATCAAGCTCAAAAGTTTATGACTCTTGTACCTGTACTAGTTCCAGAGTTGCTCTGGCCCTCATCTGAATATTGGTATGGATATTGCAGGGGTTCATCAGATCCTGGGAAGTACTGCAAAAAAAGAAAAATGTGTAAAGTAACTTTAGGTTTAACAAATAAAACAAAATAGATTTTCACTCCCAAAGATTCACTCTTTCATTGCCTTAAAGTGACCCTAAAAGAACATCTTTCTACCCAAACTCGCTGTGTAGGAAAATGTGGGGTTGATATCAATATCAGGGGTTCGGGTGAACCAACCCAGTACTTATTGGTTGGGTGAAGACTGTTAAAAAGGTTGGTTTCAGTCTAGTTCAAAATTTGTTTGTAGTGTGGAACCAAAGCAGACCAACCACATCATGTATCACACTATTGTGCATTCAAAATCTACACTATCATTAAATCCTTCTGCTGATAGTTTAATGTCAGGAAAGCAGACTTATAAGTGATCTGTTGTCTATGTTATATCATAACGTAAGATCATCAAAAGTAACATGTCCAGTAGGGGTGGGAATCTCTGGGCACCTCACGATTCGATTACGATTCAGAGGGCTGCGATTCGATTATAAAACGATTATCGATGCATCTTGATGCATCATATTTTGTCTATACAGGATCCCTGGATAATTACTAAGCATTTAATTGGCACATTATAATCCAAAAGAAAATTGCTAATTAGCTTAAAAGGACTAGTTTACATATCTAGTTTACTTTATTAACCTCAGCTCCAGGGTCTCTCATTCCATTAACAACCAGTTGTCAGACTCCTGAAAACTGAAATATAATTATCAGCATGTACAGTCTGTGTACAGGACAGAGCTGTACACCAGGTTAGTCTCAGCTTGTACCTGATGTTCTCAACCCTTGACTAGTAGGTTAGTTAGTAATGACATACAGCTGATAATTAATATTACTTCATTACTAATTTAGCTAATGTTACATAAATAAATAAATCTTTTTTAGCAACTTTTACGGGACCCAAGGACGCTTTACACATAGTTACAGTGACAGAACAACAAAAAGTCATTCAGGATTGAATGCTGGGTAAAGGGGAGATGTTAGCTCGCGCTAACAGCCTTCACTTTTCCAGCCGTCGGGGAAACTACAGACTTTTATTAACGGTCACACAGCGACCTACGCTGCACGTTTACTACCAGACTGAAACTTACTGCTAATATTTTTCACCGTTAACTTTCACCGTCACGTTCTGCCGCTCTCTCTCTCTCACTCGCTCGGCCTCACACACACAGCTGCAGAGCGTCACCATGCTCGCAGTGTGCGAGTTAAAATAATTACTTGCGCACTGATATTAATGATTATGTGACATTTTGGGGCTATTCATTCCACAGGGGTGACGAATACAGGAGGACACTGGTCTCTGTTGCGTGCGCTCCTCAGACGGTCCGGGTGCTGCGTTTCCGCGAGTTCCGCCTTTTGCGTTTCCGTCAACATTATGTTATCAATTACCATTTAAATAATCGATTTTTAGACATTTGTGCATCGATTAATAATCTTCCACGTCCGCATCGCGATGCATCTAAGAATCGATTATTTCTCCCACCCCTAATGTGCATGTGGGTGCAGGTATTAGAGCCTGGCCGATGGGGGATTTTGAGACCAATACCGATATATTTTAGAGGGGAATAATGATCTATCAAATGATTGATGTGGTGGCCCATATAGTGAATATTTGAATGAAAAAGCCAGTAATCTGTACTAAAGTACACAACTTGAGTAAATAGTTACATTCCCCCATGTATTCTCTACTCTATCAAGCCAGCTATAAGATCCATGCAACACTTTTGTTCTGATTCTGAGCTGCAGGGACGGAGCAACCGCAACAACCACTATCAGGTTTCCCACTTTTTTCTAGAGACCATTTTCCAGGACTTTTCCAGGACATTTTTAGATTAGGGGTGTGACGATACACTATATTGGTGTCATGACAATTTGATGTGATGGCATGTTAACACTGCTTTATAGTAATTGTGGCACCCGTTAATGTGTTTTCTTTTGGTGTGTAATAAATGACAGTTACTCTAATGTAACAAGTTGTTTTAATAGCCTAATATCCTGAAAGGCTTGACCAGTCAATAATGTTCCCCTGCAATGCCAGTAGAGGGCAGGATGAGCTGTGACATTTGTGAGCATTAGACACTTAATATTCTGCATTCTGGTGAAATTTTTATATATTTTCTGCACCACTTCCTGTCTGTCCCTCATCAATTTATGGTGGAAATGTTTTTATTTATCTAAAAGGAAATTCAGGTGGCAGGTAAGAATTCAAAAACTAAAAATATAGGAGAGAACAGACATTATGGGTTAATAACAGCGGGTTAAGAATAAAATTGGCAACATTTACTGTACCTGACAGCACAAGTAACAGTCAGGTTTGCGTTCCAACATTCTGCAGTTCGGTTAAGTTTTTTAGACTTGAAAAACAACCTGACCTACTCTGCCTCTGATTGGCTGTCAGGTTGAGGCTTTAGGAGTGACGATTGGTTAGACACAGCCAGCTGTAAAGTTGCATCATGTTAGAGTGGCCTCTGTAGATACCACGAGTAAATGCAGTCTGCGATGCAATACTGTATGTATCATTACAGCTGTAGCTACGGCGTCATTTTGCCTCTATTCTCATAAAGACCAATTCTTGTTCATTATGTTCTCTGTGATTCAAGTGTTTGGGCAGGTTTATTGATTAATTCATTCAGTTTGATGAAAGCAACACAGAGAGGGTGATCAGTGTGTGATTATACCTTCATTAGATGGGTCATGATCTTTACTATCTCCTCCATGGAAGGCCGCTGCGAGGGATCTTTAGACCAGCAGCGAGTCATCAGACTCTCAATGGGCTTCGGCAAATTTTTGATTAAAGGCGGCCTTGTGCCTGAACATAAAAAAAGAAGAAAAAAAAAAGAATTAAGGCCATAGCTTACCCACAAGAAACAACTTGTTTATAGACAAGAGAAGAAATATGACAAAAAGATACTAAATCACTCCAGATTCAGTGGTAAAAAATATGAACCATGTTCCCAGGTATTAGATTAGATCTTGGGCCCTAAGTGAACACTGCAGCTATTATTAGTGCCCCATTAGTATTCTCCTCCCACTACCACTGTATTAAGGCAAACTGCAGGGAGCGCAGCACACGTGCAGTCACCTTTTAGCTGCTCTCCTCTGCCAGGCTGTTAACTTTCAGTCTCCCAGCAGGCCTAGCAGGGCAGGCTCACAGTGGCTGACAGCTGGACATGGCCTTGGCATCCTCTGGCTTGTCCAACTGCCGACCCCACCCCCAGCCCCAGTAAGTGACTCACCGTTGTGCACAGCCCACATAATGCGAAAAGCTGGTCCTCCAATTTCATCAAAGGGCTTCCTGCGAGTGATCACCTCCCAGAGAATGATCCCCCAGCTGAACACATCACACTTCTCGCTGTAATTGCTGCCTGAAAGCACAGAAGAACGCCCAGCAACACTTATCTTCTTTTAAAAACAGGGAAAAAAAGCCTCCAGTTGACATCGCTGATTGACTGATAAAAGTAATTCTCTGTGGCACATTTGAGATGAGAGAGAAGATGTGCTGGGAAAGCACAGCAACTTTAATCTCATCTCTGCTTTCAGGGGGGAGGAGGATGAAAATAAGGGAGCAATTTTTACCAAGGAACAGCTCCTGTGTTGCTTAATTACTGGGCCTATTATTGCAAAATTAAAGTGCACATCAAACATCTATTCTAAAATTGCTGCACTGAGGTGTCCTGATAGCATTTCACACTGATGCAAATTAGTCGTTAAGCACTGAGAGAGGGCAAAAGTGAGTTGTTTAATTGCACTGGAGTCTTGTAGCTTGCCTTCAAAAAACAAGATAATGACCTGGGCATAAATGCCTTGCCAAGAAACATGTCTTATCATGTAGAAATACATTAGGCTCCTGGCTGAATGACAGAAATCAGTGCTTCCACTGCCATTGTTTTAGGGGGGGCAGCCCCCGTCCCAAAGTGAACCCCCAATCTTCCTGAAGGACACAGGAGTCGTGCTGCAGTGGTCTGTGTGACGGCGGGAGCAGAGGGCTCTGTGAGCGGGCGGCTGGCCGGCCTCACACGCTCCTCCCGCAGTGAATAGTGAATATTCTCTCTGACCAATCAGCAGTCTGTCGTGTTTTCACGTTACATTTTAGTTTCCCTCAGCTCGCTTGGTCCGCCTATTAGTGACCTCTGAACTAGATGTAGAAAGTAGGCATCGTGGCAGATTATGTAAGGTAATAACTTCCGTATGACAAAAAAATAAATAAAATAAAAATATTGATACATATATAATTATTTACCTACATCATTATTATGATAGCTATGACAAGAGAGATGGTATATGGTATTAGTATTATTTTTATTAGTAGTACTATATTGGTATTTTTTCTGTTGGTTTCTGTTCGCTGGCTGAGTTTATGATGAGTTTATGGTCTCAGTCGCTACTTTCAAGTCTTCTTCAACACAGCATGATGTTCATTTAGTAAATTATGGTCCCATTTAGAGGAAAATAGACCACACAGCAGAGAATGCTTCAGGGCGGGATTATCTGTGATTGACAAATTGTTACCATGGCAACCTGTCAATCAACCTACAGTGACTCGTACCCTCTGCGCTGTGTAAATTTAACCAGCGCCGTTGAAAAAACTTATTAGGAGTCGACTGTTCACTTTCTCTGGTGAGAACATTTAGTACGCTAGACAAATTTGTCAGCCCGGTTAAAATGACAGTTAACGTGAATTACAGTTGCAGCTAGCTAAGCAAGGTAGCTAGCGCCACACATGGCTGTTAGCTCCACCATCTTGTCCAAATATGGTCACGTCCGGTGCTGCTGGTTGCAAAAACTCAACATGGCGGCGCCTTATCAGCCAAACTCAAGGCTCGAGGCAGTCCACAAAACAACAAGTGCAACTTCCAGTACATTTTAGCAATTTACTTAGAAATCAACTGACAGGGCAGGTATGTCAGGCAGGCAAAGCTCTTCAACTACTTGGAATGCCATTCATACTTGCCTTCAAATACCTCTGGGGCCATCCATGCAGCACTTCCCTTGTTGTTGGTCATGTGGGTCTGAATGTCGCATGCTGTTCCAAAGTCACATATCTTCAGCACAGTGCCGCCTGCTACTAGAAGCAGACTGAAAGAAAGAAGAAAGAAATAAACCCCACTAGGAGGACAATGCTTCAAACCTTAAATAATCAATAAAAAATATTTTAAATCACAGAGCTGTAACCAACTACTGGTACAACGTACAGGCAAACACAGTGGTTTCCAGCTCCTGGAACCACACGAGATAACAGACTGGTGTGTGTTAGAAATGTAAGTGATGTTCCAGAAACTAAAGCTTTGAGATATATTCAAATGTGATTACATATCAGATTGTAGCTTAATAGTTTCATATACGTACTTCAATTTGTATTGTTAGTATTAACATACTAGCAATCTTATCACAGGAATTTTTTTGGGAACAAATCATTAAATACAGTAGTATATATATTTGTAGTATAGTAATAAATTCATGTACAATATGTACATCCAGAGTTGACTATTTGTCACAACATGTCAGAACAGATCTCTGGGAAACAAACAGCCTGGTCATTCCCAGACAGCCCTGCCAGGACACTTCTATCCACAAGAGCATAGCACAAATTTATGTTTTGTATTTTAACACACGTTTTTGTTGAGCCCTTTTTCTCCTGTTCTTTAACATTCTATCGTCAAATCAATTAAGAATGTAAAAGTAGTAGTATTAGTTTAAATTGTCCAAGATATTTTTAAAATAATCATTTAATCATCAATTAATCATTTGGGAGTAATAGGGAGTAATACTGTACAGTACTGTGACTTTGAATAAAAATACAAAACTGGTCTCACACTAAAAATATAGAAAAGGTTGCTCCAGTTTTGAACACATAAAATGTTAAAAATAAACATGTAAACACTCTTCAAAAAGAGCTTTGGAGATAAGTTCCAAACCTATATTAAAGCATATAAAGATGTACAGATCTTGCACAACAAGACATTAGAAACTACATATTTTCGATCATGTGGCTTGCAATACTGTGTGACTCAAGATAGAAGTTTTACACTTGTGACTATAATACAATATCAGCCTGACCAATAAAACGTAAAATAGTTATAGAACAACATGAACTAAATCAAACAATTTTAAAGAAAGAAACCACTTGAAGGCCCCTTTGCTGGTACAGTGAAACAACAGACAAGAGAGTGAGGTGAGGAGCATACTTGGGTGGCTTGAGGTCCCTGTGAATGAGAGCCTTTGGTTTCATGCCATGGAGATAGGCCACGCCCTGGGAACACTGTAAACACCAGCTCATGGCATGGGAAGCAGTGTAATAGGGGAGGGGTTCAGCACCATGCAGCACTGTGGACAAGAGAGCACAGTCACATCCACCACCACGGACAATAAACCTCCAGAGGAACCAAACACAAAATGTAGTGCTTCATACACACTCACATACACAGGCCTGTCACACAGGGCTGACTACCCTTTTCTTATTATAGCATCTTCAACAAGTTAATTCCTCCTGGAATTAACCAGCACAGAGCAGCTCCCAGGAGTAATCTTTCTAGAGATTCAGTGACTAGGGAGGAGAGGTACTTGTAAAGCATAGCAGAGCGTCCTATAGTGCGGGACTCACATCCTGCAAAACTTGCCAAGCTGAATCTCTTAGGAATGACAGCAGTTTCAAACACTGATGTGTTGGGAAAACAGATACAAGGCCTGCTCACAATATGAAACACTCATGCGTACATTCATTACCTGCAAAGAATTTGAGTTGAGATGCCTCTAATTGCATTTATAGTATAACCATTAAGATTTAAATGGTTAATTAAGGTTTATTACTACTTGGGCTTATTTTTTGTTTTGTTTTCACATCATTTCTATCAGTTATGATCACATGGTGCTCACCAGAGTACTTGCTGAGATCTGGGAACAAAATCCAAGAAGTCAAGAAACACGAAGCAGTCGGGCAATCAGACGCGTTTTAAACAAACAGTTTATCCACATTATCCGAACTGCTTTTACTTGGAGGTCAACTACCTGAAATGCCTCCTAAGATTCAGATTCGATCCTTCATAGTCATTTCAGCATCCAGTAGTTGATACGGATCTGGTTTGGTAAGCCCACACAAAAAAAAAACAAGACAAACAACCACCTTCGAACATAAGAGTTAATAAGAAGCCTAGGTTATAATAACAAATAATTAAGACAAGCATTCCCACAGGGGTGCCATCAGTACCACAACCAGCTACGATGTATATCATTGTATACATGTCTTACAGTGTCTTACAGACAGGGGCAATAGCAGCACATTAACGATTTAAAGGATAAAGTCTCAGACGGCCCCTGGGCAGGTGCTGTCCTGGTTCTGATACTTTTCAGTCTTTTAAAGAGGGGAGGAAGTTAGAAAGATGATTAGCATGGTAAGAGGAGTACAGAAGAATATTGTATCCCTTTTTCTATAGATTGTGTAAATTTCACACAATTTAAATTGTGTTTAGTACTTAAAATAGGTTTACAGCAGGGTCTGATGAGGCAGTGGGGCCGTGCTGCGTTCACACCTGCAGTAAAATCTATTCAATTGGCCCAGCAGATTTGGCTAAATAGATTTTAATGATTCGGTCGCTGTCCGTCTTCTTTTAAGTTAAGGTTTAAAGACAGAATGAGTAGGATTTCCTCCAAAACAATGAAGAGACTCCTAAAAAAAGAATCATTCTCAATCATCTTTTATGATCCACTGAAAGTGTGTGGCTGTGTCTGTATCTGCAAAGATCCTTCACTGCCTTTATTTTTAGATTTTGCTGCGTTCAAGACGTTTCTGGGCATCAACCTTTGAGTTTACAAACCAATTTAGTAAGAGGACTGTCGGAGACTCAGTGCTAGTGTCTGTAATGAGCTGGTTTTGTGCTGACATTAAAGAACTAAAACAGCAATGTTGAGACGATCGTCTGACAGCTCGTCTTTCTGAAGCCCATGGGACTCCTTTTTGACGATGTTGCCGCATTCTCAGATCTCAACAATTGACTCGGAAAATACAATTGCATTATTACTGATAGTAATGATGGTCAAAACTCTGAAAAACAAAACCCAAATTTCAATTAACGTATATCCTTTCCAGGAAACAGTTAAGTACCAAATATATTTTAAGAACTGTGGGTAATACTTTATCGTTTTGTGATAAATGTGATCAGTGTAAGCAATTTTTGCCTAAGCACTGGCACAAATGTATCTGTAATAAAATATGTAGTATAGTATTACTGCATAGTGTTGTTTGTCGTCACGTCGCCCTATTTCCCAAGTCCGTTTTGATGCAGGGACGAACGAGGCTGTACTGTTTAGAATAGTTTATAAAGGAATTGGACAAATGACTGGACATGCAAACAGAGGGTCCATTGAACAGGGCTGCTTCTCATGTCTGTGCAAAGCTGTGTTCATTTCACTAGCAACGTGGAACATATGCCAAACTACCGTTTTCTAACACAACATGTAGACTCACCATTATACAACGACCCGCCTTCAGCATATTCCATCACAAGGCAGACCTGAGAGGGAGAGAATCATCAACTCACAGATTTCAGATAAACAATACAAGCATAAAATAAATACTATTCTGAGACACACCATTACTGTGCAAAGTGGAATATTAATATGGCTGTTTAGTTAAGAGAGCATAAAGTTTAAGAACATTCCTATTAACTTACTGGACTATGGCAAGAGCCATACAACTTCACAATGTTGGGGTGATTCACACGTGAAAGCTGTCTGAGCTGGAGACAAAGAGGAAACATTATGCACAAATCTCCAGACATGCTGTTCAACACCTTAAATACACAAATATTTATCTTGTCAAGTACTTTGCCCAGCTACTATTGACGGCAGTAGTATGAAGTTAAAGTGTGAAGCTAGAGCTTGACTGTGTCTCATTTTTACATGTTGTAGCAGTGAGAAAAACTCAAAGAAAGTGCAACTGTACCTCAACAATAAAGGCTTTCCTCTCTGATTCACTCTCAATGGTCTTGATCGCAACATCTTTGCCTTTCCATTTGGCTTTGCACACAACCCCAAACGCTCCTCTTCCCACCACCTGAAAATGAACAGTTAACAAGAAAGTAACTAACGTCACTAAATAACCTTCTGCACCTTCATATAGCGCATAAACAGGGTCCTGTCAGACCACATGTCACGGACAGACCACAACCAAAACCACACAGACAGACCACAAACACGACCGCACGTAACTTACCTCCTCAACTTCAATATCCTCATAGTTGATTTCTTCAAACGGATATCCAGGAGGTGTTTCAAGTATATCGGCGGGTGGTAACGTTAGAGACATTACTAGCTAACGTCAGCTAGTAACTTACTGAAAAGCAGACAGAAAGGTCATAAATATAAACGTTTAATCACAGTTAAACTGAGCACAAGGATGCACACACTTGCTTCAACAAATCTCACATAGGTAACGTGTCGTTACCATGACAGAGACATGGCTGCATAAATACGTTAGCTGATGTTACATTAAAAACTGCAGCGCGGTTAGTTAACATAACACATTCTTTCGCAAGTTGTCGAACAAGATATAACGTTAAGGGCTTAACATTAGCCTCCTGGCAGCTAGTATGATGCAGTCAACCAAATGGCTAACCGCATAGCTTAACTAACGTTAGCAGATTTAACTGTATTAGCTGCCCTAAGAGTGCCCAAAGTTTCCGAATACATAAAGCTAACGTTAACTTACATATCTATAGCATCACCGTAGACTGGCGTTTACGACAATTTAACATCACCATACCACAACCGCAAGTAAAAACAAGCTACTCAAGGCCTACAGTGTTTCAGCTAGCCAGCTTACGTTAGCCGGCTGGCCTGTTGATAACGCTAGCTACCGGGGCTTATTAGCTTCAACAATCCAACCCTTCGCAGTTGACTTGTCACCAGCGCCGGCTCTCTGGACATGGGGGTATTGTCTACTATTTATGTACGGAAAACCCGATGAATAACGTCCATTTTAAAAAATAGTCTCTCTCTATCTACTTGACAGCCAGACATAACTTTTTCACAACTCGTCTAGCTGGCTTGGCTAGGAGTGTATTTTTATTCTTCGCAGGAGCAGCTCCATCAGGAAGTGTGCGCGCATTGCAATTGTGTCCCCTGTGCACTGAGCAGGAGCTTTCATTCCAATCTGAACACAAGGAAAGGCTCGCTTTAAATTTAAAGCTAATCTGTCTAATGTACCGCTGGACAGTTTAAACTGTGACAAAACATCATACTTTATAAGACAAGCAATTGGTTTATGAAAACTTTACTCTGAAATATATTTAGTAGCCTAAATTAATATTATAGCTGTCAGTGAAATGTAGTTAGGTAAAACATAACGTTACAAAATTTTCCCGACGTGGTGGAGGTGAAGTGTAAAATAACATAAAATGGAAATACTCAAAACACAGTACCTCAAAACCTATGTAGCCTACAGTGTTTGAGTAAATTGATTTATTTTACAGTTGTTATCCAATAATAATTACTTAACAAAACATTTTAACCCTAACTTATTAGCTTTTTCTGCATATTTCAACTGCATCTGACAGGCTTCCTCAAGCAAAAGTTTGCCTCTCACTAACCCCATCCACTGAAGAAACCTGTGAAAAGCAGTTAAAGCTCATGGAAAGGTGTTAAGCTACTGTTACAGTACAAAAAAAAAAGAAGACAGGTCTAAGGCACTCTTCCGGTAAAAATTAAAAAGACTTTAAAAAGATTTAATGGTGAAATTCTCAAAAACATAGACAAAGTTAAAATAGAGCTGTAACAGCCTTCTTCAGGGTGTAGCAATGAGCATTGCTGTTGTGTAGGCTACATTATAAAAGTGCTTAGCCACAGGGTAATCCAAAGGTAGTCTTCTGAGTACATACTTTTTTACATGCTTTTAGTCATCTCTTTGTCAGATGTGTGAAAGCAACCACAGGTACAACATAAACGGTACACAACAATCAAAGGATCTAACTTATTATTATTATTGTTAGCAGAGGACTTGCTTGGCACTAATCTGTCCCATAGTGTAGGGGACTTTTGAAACTGATTTTAGGGTGGGATAGAAAAGCTTACTTAAGAATATGGTCACTTGTAAGAGGATTGGGATTTGCTAGAGAGCTGCACCCCAAGTGAAAGTACACCTGCTCTTGCCCTGAAGATTTTCTTTTCCTCTTCTTAGAGTTCAGATCTATGGATAAACCGGGCTATTTCTGTAAGCATCCTAGACAGTTGTTGTTTTGTAGCCTCTAAGTACAAAGATTGTAGTCTGCTTTTAGGGCCCAAGCATGAAATGAGCAAAGACCCTACTGAAATTGATGCATTTCTTTTTCATCATTAGGGCCCGAGCAGCGACCCCTGTGGATTTGGATTAGGAGAAGAAACAGAATTGCTCGACAGGGAAAACGGTGACGTGCTCGTGCTACACTAGCAAAGACATTGTCAAGTTGTAAGTGAAAAGATGAAGATGATGCTAAGCATTTATATTTATATTTAATAGATACTGTACATCACAGTCAGACTACACCCCCTCCTGGGGAAACTTGGACATGGCCCATTTTCACATCACACACAGATATCTATTAAAACAGTGATTTTATTGTCACATAGCTATTATTAAAACTGAAACTGAAACAATATCATGAAATGAAAAATGTGACTAATTTATTTACAGCGTGAACAACCACTCAGTACTGTGCACTGAAAAACTGCAAAGTTCCTGACTTGGCCCCATTCTTTGATGGCCAAAGTGACCTGTGACCAGACTTTCAGCTCTGCACACCCACAGTACCCCATCTCATGGCTGGGGTCATGATCTAGAGGTTCTGGTGCCATGTCTTACTGTGTCGTCTTAAGAATGTTTGACATCCCACGTTCCACAGTGATGTCCTCCACAGGGTCGCAGACACAATAATCAGACTCAAAAAGAGGGTCATCTGGTGTCCACCACCTGGCTGTCACATTAGAATCAAGCCTGCAAGTGCTGATGCTCAGTGATACTCCATCAGGAAATTGTTCAGATGCAAGCAGTGTGTGACCACCAGTGTCAGTTTCTGGACTTATTGTCGGACTTATTGGCTCAGTCCATGGAACCTTAGCTCTTAAAAACAGCCCTTTGTATGTTCAACAACTGTACCTACCTGAAGGGTTTTCTAGGGGATGGTGGATTTCCTTGTATGTCATGGTCCATCACACTCATCACACCTTACAGGGAGTGAGCAGTGCAGTCACAGTAAGGTCAACAGGCAGCATGTAAAGGCCCGTTCTGTGGTTGAAAGGCCATTTGGAATAATGAAGACCAGGTGGCGATCAATATTTTTCAAGGCTCTGGAAGTGCACCCTGCTTTTGCAGTTAGGTCATTGCTTGTTGGGAGTTCCTGCGCAACTTCTGCCTCAGAGATGGAGACACACTTGAGCCTGTGGAAGAGGCACTGGGGCCAGTTGACGGAGGTGGTCAGCTTCAGCCAGACTTGTGTGTGGGCGCATCGCTGCTTCTCTTTCAGCTCCAAACACCACTCCTCCAGCTCCTCAGGACCATTGACTGTCCTTAAGGGGACATGTCTCTAATAATAATTCTCTAATAATGTCAATATTGTACATACCCACACTCTTTTATATTTTTCTTTATATTTTATATTTATACTCTTATGTTTATATACTCTTTATCTACCTACTTTTTATTACTATTTCTATTCCTTATGCCTTGACATGTGTGTAATTGTGACAATGAATTTCCCCTCGGGGATCAATAAAGTATTTCTGTCAAAACTCATTCACACAATTTTGGATCAAGTTTCATTCCATGTAGCTCGTTTCAATTGCTAATAGTGTTAAAAGTTATTACAAATATGCCCTGTTAGTTTTTCATAACATTGTTAAATTTTTGAAAAACATTTTTTATTGTTACAAAACAAAACAAACATTTATTTTCATCATTTAAACAGATAGATCAATTAGATTAGATAGATTTAACAGCCCCTCCTGCCTGGCCTCGTCTCGCCCCGGCCCCTCCTATGCCCTCTCTATCAGTTCCAGGATAGCGTCACACTGTTGCCTTTTGGTGCTGGCCCTGGCTCCTCTGACCTCACACTCCCTGGCTCTGGAGCCTGACACTATCAGGCTCTGGCTCAGATGGAACTGAACCAGGGGAAGCTGATGCGGAAATGGAAGGATTAACTCCCAAGGAGGAGGCCATGAGGGACGGCGGCTGTATAGATAGCTATTGCCTCATCCATGAGAGAGAACCACTTCCATGTTCCAGCAGTGGGCTCCCCTGATGCAGTGCCACTTCCTGTCGGGGGCCTCCTGAGCTCCTGCACACACAGCAATTTATATAAAAAATATTTGTAGTGCTCAATTAATTTAGTGTTCCTTTCAAATGCTTAATACAGCAAAAACTAAATACTCAAAGAGAACAGTAACTTATGCTTTAATTATCTGGGGCTAGAGTTAAACACAATGACTCCAAACCTTGTATGTCTTTTTTAAATTCCCCCACTTCAATATACACCTACAAACAAATCTATGAGTATCATTGATGATGATGGTAATGATTGATGGCAATTTAGTCAAAAGATGAAGATATACTTTTACTTTTATTATCAATACTCTTCTCTTCAGAATTTGACATAACTCACTCACATCTAGGAGCAGAGGCAAAACACTTCCCTGAGAAGAGACGGCCTTTCTCTCTCCTCAGCCAAATAAAACTTGCCACATTGTCATGTGTCCCTGAAGAGATTAAAATAAATTGATATTTGCTTGTGCTTGTGTGAGACTCAGGCACGGAGCTGATGGCTCATTACAGATGGAGCCAGGACTTGTATAGTGGGCCCTTATACAGTGGGCACTTTTTCACACTTTAATTGTTCTGATAGAGAGCAAGAGGAACAGAAAAGTTGCTTTCACGCCTGTAGTTCGGTTCATCTGGTCCGGATCAGGGGGGAAATTGTTGTATTTTAGTTCCGGTAAGGTTCATGTTCACACTGACTTTTTACAAATGAAGCAAGAGGAGTAAACATGAATTTATACAGACTGACTGGTTACTTCTGTGACAGTTTTGGTGATTGTCATCCTGCGTCATCAGCGGATCTTTAGGACCCACGTGAGTCCCCGCAGAGAGCCGGGGCGAAGAGGAGGTCTCTTGTACAGTAATGATTCTGGGCCTATTACATGTTAAAGGACTTAGCCTGAATTGAATTGAAAGTACACGGAGTACCTAGTACTTGGGTAAATGCATTGAGTACATGCTCTATGAAAAACTCGGAGTGGGCAGTGTTGAGTAGAGTACTGAAAATCTTCACCCATTAAAAGTACTCATTCAAAACTGACTTATGAAAGTAAAAACTTAAAAACTAGGAGTAGACAATGCTCTCATTTTTATGCTACACAGCATTTAAAGCCACCTTGAATCAACTGCCAGTCCAGGATTATGTTTTTCTGATTTTCTAGTGCTTTTAACACTATTCAACCATAGCCAATAAATCACAACCAGAAATTTTTCGATGACATTGGTCTCCTTAATCGAGGTGATGACCAGGCCTTTAAAAAAGAAGTTTCCTTTTTGTGAACTGGTGTGAGTTAAACTTCTTAAAATGAAATGTTGGGAAGACAAAAGAGCTGTTTATCGACTTTGGGAGGAAGAAGGAGGAGCTTCTTCCTGTGATCATTAATGAAATTGTCCAGTCCTATAAATATCCTGGTGTTTGCCTTGATAGTAAACTTAACTGGAAGAAGAACACAGACACTGTTTTTAAAGAAGGCCCAGTCAAGGCTAGTTTCCTGAGAAAATTAAGATCCTTTGATGTAAGCAGAAACCTGCTTAGTTTTTTATCAAGGGATTATAGCCAGTGTTCTTTTTTTCTGCTGTGCCTTGCTGCGGAGGCAGCATTACTGCAGATGATAAAAACAAGATCAATAAATTGATTAAAAAAGCTGGCTCTGTAAACTGGAGGTCATAGAAAAGACAACACGTGCCAAACTAAAGAATGTTAGGGATCTTGCAGATCATCCACTCCACAGTGTCTTTAAGACATAAAGTTCACCCCGGTGTTCCACTGAACGCCTCAGATGGTCTTTTATTCTAACAGCAATTAGATTTTTTAATGAATTTTTCTGATTTTGATTTTAAAGTTTCCAGCTGGTCCAATTTGTAGCAAACCATTAGCTCTAAGCAGGCTTCAGAAGGCCTTTCATGGCTGTAGCGGTTTTATTTCTTGTCCTGTGTGTACATACCGGTTGTCTTTTCTGTTTCATGTTGTTTGATGTGATCTGGTGGCAACTTAGTCCCTCCACGGGTGATTAATAAAGTTATCGATCCATCTAGCCTACAATTGCTGCCTGTATCTGTCATCTTGAGATGGATATGTAGCCAACCAAACCCTTTGCTTTGATATGAAGGCTGCTGCATATGATTTTTTACAAAATCGTAAAGAATTATCGTGGCCATTGTTGAATGAAGTAGGGTAAGCCTACATGTAGAGGAAGCTGTGCATCATGCGTAAAGCCCAAGAGCACGGTTATATCAAACCATATTTATTCCCTCCCTTCTTCTCAAAAGTGATTGTTTCCTGAATTTATAACAGCTGGCTGCTGAGTGAAAGGCAAGATCAGTTTCATCTGCAACATTCTACTGAATAAACAGTAACCAATGCAAATTAGAGTAAATAAATCTTTTCCATCAACAGAAAGCCATGCTCTGCACAACGAGAAGATTCTGATAATATATCAGAATCACTCCAGTGATCAAATGAATTAAATGTTACAGTGTGTAGCCTACATTTGTTCTGCAGAGACTAAATATGCTTTTAATACTCTGTTAATGGAAGGTGTTGCTGCAGCTTGTGAAAGGCCTTTTCACACTGCTTTCCAACACATGACACAGTGTGCAGTAACTGGATTAGAGTTAAATTAGTAGACCCTAACTTGAAAAGGGATTTGCATGATTTCCTAAATGTTTGCCTCTGTCCAGCTCGTTAATATCTGGCACACAGCTTGGATTGCTCATTTTGATCATGAATTTTGATCATGAAATGCACAGCAGATAACAGACTAGGTGTAATGAAGGAAAAAATGCAAATATAGCAAAGTTAAAAATAGATTACCGGCCCCAAAAGGTTAAAAGTTCAGTGTTAAAAAAGAAACGTGAGAAGAAAAAAAAATCTCATTTGAGTAACTTAGTTGTCAGGAGTTACTACCTACCCCTGGTGACTGGGCCCTATTAAGGGGTACAAGGGTTGGAATCACTGACTGTCCATAGTGGTGTGGTTTGCTGCATGAGATGAGAACCTCTTGGCAGCGGTGGGAGCTCGCGTCTGCAGAAGACACAGATGTGGTCTGACTTTTCTGCTGCAGTCAAGACAAAGAAACTTTATTCAAAATATTTAGCTAAACAACAAAAATGCATGTTCAGTCAGGAAGACTCTGTGGGCCCCCTTTCAACTGGAGACCAGGATTTTGTGTCCCCACCAAAGAGCACCTTCATTACACTTTTTTGGACGTCTGAACTTTTCTTCCTTTTCTTTTGTAATGTTACTGTTTGGCTTGGTGCATCGTTTAACATCCCAACTACCTGCAGAAAGTTAAACTAACTTGCTGTAACTGGTCCAGTGGATAGCGCTGTGGCCTCACAGCAGGTTCAAACCCAGGTCATCCTGGCCTTTCTGTGTGGAGTTTGCATGTTCTGTCCGTGTCAGTGTGGGTTTCCCCCACCATCAAAAACATGTTAGTTCTTCAGTCAGTGCAATTGATCGGGCACTGATGAAAAGCCTGGAAATTTTACATTTCATAAGATTTCCAAAATGTGATAGACCACAAACATGAGGAGAAAAAAATCCTAGATTTAACCGTTTTGCTCCCATAGTGTGTGGCGTGCCATGATGTGACAAAGACAGCAAACCACACACGAACAGATTTTCAACCCGAGTCCAGTCTGTGAACACAGGAAATCTTGCAAAATCTGCGCCATGACTGCGTTTGTTGTGCTTTATGCTTAGGGTGACCAGACGTCCTGAAAAATCTGGGACAGCCCCGAATTACGAGCAGCTGTCCTGACCCCTTTTGGGTTTGTTCCGAAAATTAGACCTAACATGAGTTTTGATTCTAGCCTAAATAAACATTAAATACTGATCGTTGTGTAGTTCTCGTGCTGCAGCAGGGTTGCAGGTTGTCTGTACATTGTGTCAACAGCGTTGTTACACTCGTCGTGCTCTTTTCCCCTTTTGTTTTCTTGTGGTTAGTGGAAGTTACAGTCGTGAGTGAGAAGAGAAAGTGTAGCTTCAGGCAGATCTGACACGCGTTGAGCAGACAGTGACACTGCACTGATGACATGAATGAAATAAATATAAAAATTAGGTAAAAGATCATGACTTACCTATCCACAGCTGTGTTTTTCATAATAACAGGTGACTTCATGAACAAAAATAGTTAATATTAGTGTTGTGTTTTGATTTTCACGAGTGTTAATGTTCATTGACACTCAATGTACCGGGAGCCACGCCCCGTCCCGAATTTCACCCATTCTCATCTAGTCACCCATCATCTCGCTTTCTGATTGGATATTGTTTCGTTTCACGTGATAATCTCAAGAACGTGCGTGCATTTGTCCTCGGGGATCCCCCCACACATCAGGATTTCTGATTGTAAATATTCAACATGTTCGGACACTCTTAACACACCTCACACCAAGGGAGAATCTGATACGATAATCTGTAGAACCATCAAGATAATCGGGACATAGCTAGGATTGTCGGAAGGGGGTAAATCGGCCCAAAATCAGCCCGATTATCTTTTGGTGTGGACCCAGCCTTAAGGGGTGGGTTAAAGTGCAGAGAATGAATTTTGCAACATGTATGTGACAATAAAAGTATCTTCTTCTTAGTATTGACATATTACTATTAGAATACAAATTACATCAACATCATAAGGAAAACAGCTATTTCCCTTTAAATGCTGCTTCCAAGTTAAAGGACCAGTATCCACTATTATAATACTGATATGAGCGTTTCCGCTGCCTAAATAGTATGTTTACTTAGGATATTTTGAATACGTTTTGCATATAATTTTGGGTGCAAGAATACATCTTTGCCACTGTTTCATTATATTCAATTTGTTATATTTTGTGTTTCTACTAATTGTTACAACTTTCTGTTGTGTTTTAGTAATTGCCATTAACTGCATTAGGAAACCCTCCAGGAAACGATCCCTCTTTGGATTTTTGTTTTTTTGATTGATTTCCCAAGAAAGCCCAGGCTGACTCATCTGGACTTGTCGCACTTCTCAGTTCCATGTAATAATGGCTAATTAACTTCACTTAATGTTTTACTTGACACTTGACTCTGTGCGAAATATAAGTTGTTGGTTCTGAGCATCTTTGCCAGTCTTTCTCTACGGACTTCAGAGGAAGTTCTGCTGACCTTTGATGTAACAATTTAGCCTCGCAAGCAAGACCCTTCTCGATCAGGCAACTAACACTTATGTAATATGAAAATTACATTTGTGAGGGGGAATGTTATATAAACACAACACTTGATGAATGCTAATTACATGCTCCACTCACAGGGAGTAATAAAGCAAGTTCCCAATGGACGCTTTCCAAACCACTAGGCAAGCACAACTCATACTAATGAGCATGAACTAATTTGTTGTGATATTGAACAGAGGGTTGTTAATAGCAGGAGCCATCCCTCTCCCCAGAAATAATTATTCTAATCGCTCATTTCAAAGGTGATTAAAATGCTCTCACCTGGCAATTTTCTGGGACTACCTGCATCAGCATATGGTTTGGGACCCGCAGTCAACAGGAAGATGCCTTCTTGTTTACTCTCAGCTGCCTGAAATGTTTGAAGTCAGGCCTGATGAACTGCTCTCCTTCTGGACATGTGACTTTGTCTGCTAGCCGTGTGGGATAATTATACAGCAATGTGATGGAAGTGATGATGTTGAGTATATCCTGCAATACCAAAGTGACATTTACGAGTTGGGGATGGGGTTTAATGTGATCTTTGACAGGACAAAATCCAGCTGTCATCAGTGCTGTACAATGCATACAGGAGATCCTGCCATTAAATGCACAAGGGCTCTACTGATAGGCCTATTTCCACTCTGCCTTTTAGGGCTAAAGTAGTGGTTGCCAAGCATATGATATGTTTCAGATTGGTTTCTGCCGGTCGCACTGCGTGGAAACAGCTCTTCCCAGGTTCTCAAAGGGCATTCTGATGCATGGTGATGCAGCGGAATGTTCTGGTACTGTTGGATCTTAGTGTTGCTTTTGACACTGCGGACAACTGTAACCTGACTAGGCTTACACTGACCATGTTTAGTCCAGGTACTAAGACCAAACAACCGCTCTCTGGTCCGCCTCAAAGAGGTGGTCTCGTACTGCTGTCAAGTGAACTCTAGAGCTTAGCATGGCCCAACTTGGAGATTTTTGCATGTTTGCAATTGTGGCCAAAGTACTTTACTGGTCCACTTTGTATGACAAACAAGTCGTGGTATGATCTGTGATAAGACCATCTGATGCACAGTTTCTTCCTCCAAATGGCTGCATTATTAAATGATAATACTTGCGCGGCCCTCTAAAGTCTGCTGATTTGCACTCCCAACTGGCAGAACCTATCCTAACTGCTTGGTAACCATGGTAATAAGGGTTAGGAACTGATCTAGGAAAAAGGCCATTACAGTTTAACAGTTCCCAATTTAATATTCATTTCCTAACTTTAGATAAGAAAAGTGTATTACAGAAGCATCCCAACTTCATAAAATCTTACAAAACTTTACAATAAATAACTATAAATAACTTGTTTAATCCACATGGTCGCTCTTTAATTGCTTTTACTAAATCAACAAAATGTCAACAGATGGGACTTAATTGATTCTACCGATGTGTTTGATGACAAAACACTCATTAGTAGAAAGGCTGTAGGCGATGTAACGCTAGATAATGTCTGCTTGAGATTAAGTAGTAGCCACTGTAGCTGGAATACTGGATCAACATTATCTACATCATCATCAGGCACCATCTTATCTTAAAGAGCTCATAGTACTGCACTGAGCTCATCTCACCTCCTCTCTCTTCATCTTTAGGCTTTCTTATCCCATTAATGCAGGTTACTAACTCCACTTCTCCCCTCTCCCGTAGTTTTGTGCTTGGTGTCGCATTTTGCAGGTGTTTCTGGGTCTGGAGATGTGGGGTCTGGATCTGAGGTTGCAGACAACCAGTTTTTTGCTCGACTCAAGTACAATAATTACTTTTAGCATTATTAGTGACCTCATTATAGCTATTATTACATGTATTGGTGTTATTACCACAACCATTACTATTGTTTTATCTGTATTTGGAACTTGCATTGTGCTGCGGTGTTTTCTCTTTTCTCCTGCTCTCTCTCTCTCTGACCACGTGAGGACAGGGAAGACCTTTACAACTGAAAAATCAGCTTGTCTGTTCTCGTGTGAACAAACTGGCACCAGTGTTTCTAAATTACCTTATACCTTAAACCATGTATTTACTATTGCAAATATCTCCTCATAATAAGCTCATATTGGCCTGAAAAAGAGAGATTGAGCAAGTTGAAGTTTGTCTCAACTGTTTGATCATAAACAAGCATTTCGGTTTAAGTGATACTTATCTATGAAAAAGATAATTGTGTGAAAAAATATAAGTGTGAACATTTTTCTACACTTATGTCATCCAGTTTTTAATAGATAGAACTTTGTATTTTTGCCCCCATCCCTAAGATGGTGAGAAGTCAGACACTGACTCTTGACCAGCATGTTAAGTGTTTGATTCAGTCCTATTTTTTGCATTTGAGGAACTTCGCTAATTGTAGGCCCACTGGGTCTCAGGGTTAGATGGAGAAAAACATTTGTGCTTTTATTTCAACCACTCTCTCCTCTAGACTCCTGTAACTCTATTTTCACTACATAGAAAACCAGACATCCCTGCATCCCTTACAAGTGGCCAAGAATGCTGCTTAAAAAGTCTCATGTGACACAAATCTTGATTATCTTTTTCTGGGTTCACACACAATTCAGAATGCAATTCAAAATTCTTGAGATGACCTTTAGAGCTCTGCCTTCATTAGAGAACCTCTGCAGCAATAAATCACCTGCAGGTTTCTGAGGTTTAGGATTTGTTGGTTGTTTTGAACTCCCGACTTGGAAATTCCTACATTATTGAACTCTCTCCATTTGGAATTTTGATCTATGGATATCTATCAGTTCAAGATCTGACCCTTTAGACCTGCCTTTGTTTTTGTTTTATTAGTTTTAGTTTTATTTATTTTCCTATCCATCCATCTATCTATTTTATTTTACACATTTTTTTTTACTCTGTGCTCTAGAAAGGTGCTGTATAGAGAAATGTACTAGTCACTGTAAATCCTTGCACTCCTTGTACTCATGCTCAGTGAAATCAGCGTGTTATGTGTTCTCCAGGCCACAGGGTGATGCTATTGCACTTCTAACAGTTGGCCTCTCCTCAAGATGAGCCTGATAGTGATCAATTACAGTTTCCTTTTTTTTCTCCACTTATATAAGGCCAGTATATTTCACCTGTTTGTGTACAACTATAAACAGAAAATTCTTAGAATTAGAATGCATTAATTTATATTCTTATGTCAGCATCAGCACTCTCCTACACAGGAAATAATCTGTTTCCTCGGCTAAGTCGTATGATTGATTATGGTTCACTCGTGCAGCTGATGAACATTTGTCTTGTGTTTATAGCTTTTAAGTGCCACAAGCGCTCCAAGCTGGCGTTATGGATATCTCTGTCCCTGATAAGACTTACATTGTTTAATTAGAGTGGGGGAAAAACGACCACTGTTTGCAAATATTCACCGAATCATTTTTTATAAGTGGAGCAACTCCTACCACTGCAGACACTGGGGACCAGTGCAAAGTCATTTTGCAAAATCATTTTAACTTTAAATGCTCCATTCACTTACGCTGAATGTATGTGACAGATGGAATATATCACAAGAAATTAGCTAATTAGTATTAGTCTGGGAAACTGTTTCTGCAGCGTACGCACAGCTGAATACTCAATAGAGTCACAGAGTGAATCAAAGAGCTACACCTAAAAGACTGGCTTACATCCTAGAAGGCTCGGTAAAGACTGTAACGATGGGACTATTACATCCAAGGCATGTTCAAAGCCCAGGTAGGAATGAATGCATTATTTGTCTGAGAGCTGATTTGAATCAGATTGCCACCTGAACCAACTATCCCTCCTGTTAAGCAGGTCACAAAGCAGCTCCAGCCCAGCACACTTGGTGGTGGTTATATCACCGAACAGGCTGACGGCTCGACACCCAACTGAGAGTGACCTTTCTTCATTGTTCCACCAAGACTCGGATACATCAGACTTGATAAGTGGCAGAGAAGGGAGAGCGCGGGGGCCCAAGCTGCCTTTACACGCAGCCTTCCCCTCCCATCTATTCTTACTCCCCACACACTCACTCACCTAAACAAACGCCTGTGCGATGGACCCTCCCTTGTTTCTCATGTGGGATAATTTATCCACTCAAGCTTATCTGAAGGGAGTGGCTGACCTTTCGATTTTGAACATTAACGCTACCTTTTGGGTTCTTTTTAGAGCTCTCAGAGTGCCAGAGTTCTGTTTAATATTTTTAGCTCATATTTAATGAGGTGCACTCTGCTTTCATTACTTTCTACTATGGAATTTTTTATTTAAAAACGTCTTGAGGCAAATTACGCTAATTTTACTGGAATTTATTCTCCTAAGAGGTCATGGAGATGTTTTTTGAATTTAATTTAAATGGGGTATGTTATTTAAATCATTAAAGTTTAGTTTAGTTGAGCTTTTATATTATAAGAAGGGAGACATCACACTCAAATGTCAATGATGATGCAGTAATGTCCAAAACCTAATAACATTGACTTAAAGCCCCCCTCCAGACAGTTTTAACTGCCGTTTTTGGTTAACGTTCTTTCTCAAACAGAGAATGGGGGTGTGTTTAATAGTCGGACGTAATACATTACCATGACAACCAAAAACAGACCGGCTTGAGTGTTCACTAACGATATGCTCTGTTAACATCACTACTCTGCAAAGTTTAGTACACTTTACTGTCTGGCAGGAGTAGCTATTCCTTACCCATGACGGTCCTGTCACGCACTGCACACGATAACTCCCATTATGCTTTATGGTGTGCTTACTTTACCGTGGGGATACATTGGTAAAACAGTCAGTAAAATGCATGTTGCAGACTGACTGTCTATAAAACCGTGGCAGGTGAAAGTGTGACATGGTTTCTGTCATCTGTTCTCCAACACCACACACACAGATGGCATAATGAAAATGAACAGCACACTAAACCAGGGTGAGGAAACTAAAAAATAAAATGAACACCCTTACCCCTACCCTTTGTCAGCCAACTTTCTGCAGTATGCTAGCTAACTACACCTGGCTAACTTAACGTTAGCTAACTAAACTAGAAAGACAAACCAACAATCAGACACAGAGACATACTTGCTGTTCTAAGTAAATCACATGATAAATTGGTTAGCTAGCTCACAGTGATGTTTGTCAGTTTGATGCTCTGACTTAACGAGGTGTGACGGCGTGACAGTTTTTTAACGAGGCATGACAGTGCGCCTGTGTAAGCTTAGAGAATGAAGTATGACTTATGAAATTACTATGGTCATACGTCACCACCCCGTTTTAACTACAAAGCAATTTTTTCAACTTTGAGCACAAACTTCAACTTTGAGCTATTTGTCAAAAAATATTTGGCGAACTATTTGGGTAATCAACATTGCAAGGAAATGATTCAGAAAAATATGAAATATCATAGAAATGTCAAAATACACTGGAGGGGGGCTTTAAAGATAGTAAAGATATCTGACTCCAGATCACTAGGCAACATCAACAAACCAAAGAATTTAAATGCATCATCAATAAAATCGCTTCAAGTCAAACAGCAAACACAAATTATATTTTAAAAAATGTATAAAATTGTAAGAAGAAATGATTATCTTACACAAATTTGTTGTTTAACCTTCTTTTCAAAAATGGTGGTTACATATTGTAATTTAACTGCTTAATTGGGGGTGTGTTTTGTCATCACGTTCGGTCATGTTGTGCCTTAAATTAAAGGTTTATGATTCTGCATAAGGCTTGTTGATATTTAAACTTGAAACAAATACACCCCAGCATCACAGAGAACCTGACATGGTCATCTCACATCTCCACGCTGGTGAAGAAAGCTCATTTCTTGAGGAAGCTAAAGAAGGCCAAATTCCTGTACCAAGTTCTTGTCAGCTTTTACAGAGGAGCAATAGAGTAATAAATAGCCCTTATCACTTCTCTCCTAAAAAAAATTCATGACCAGACTTGTTAACCCTTCCGTTTTTCACTGCCCTCTCCTGGTTTCCTCCTAGGTCAGAGCTGTATGTTTAATGTTACAGTAGTTGAGTAGCGGAGGCTACGCTGCTGACAAACATGATTGTAGATTTATTTCTGAAACAGTTCTATTAAACAGTCCTCCCGTTTCTCCCTAAGTCATTACTTCTAAATATTCTTTAACATCACTTACAGCAGCCAAGGCAGCCTGCTGCTAAATTAGCCACAAAGCTAAAGCCATATTTATTAGTGGAGGTACGCTAACATTAATGAGCAGCCAAACTATAGTATTTAACTTATTCGATATCTGTGAGCCGCTTGTCTGTAGTTACAGTTGGTGTCAGGAAGGATTAAACCAGAAGGAACATGTGAATAAACGTAAGCTTTCAAATGTGAAACATTAGTGTAAATTCATAAGTTGCAGGTCCTCGTTGTAAACAGTCATGTAGTATTAGATGCATTCAACAGCAGATCACTGTATCATAGACAGCATGGTTTAGAGCCTGGTGGTGGCTGGGAAAAGGTTTCTCGTTGCTTTGGTTAGAATTTGTTCTTTTACAGTTCTGGTAAAGTGATAAACTAGATGTGAATATGCTAAATAGTAAAATGCATCATTACTATAGCAATGACATAAGACATAAAGTATCATTATTATTATTATTATTATTATTATTATTATTATTATTATTAGTATTAGTAGTAGTAGTGGTAGTGGTGGCATATTGTTTTTTTAATAGTTTCTGTTTCACTGGTCCCCACAATATACAGTATACGATTTACTTGAATGTCCATTTGTAGTAGTAGATTTGTTATAATTGATTACAAACCAAAATTTAAAAATGTTTTCCGTAGTTTTATACATTTGACTCTTATTTATCAAAACCTATTGATGTACTATTTTTAACAATAAAAAAGTTTATTTTTATACTGCAATATGTTATGATATTCTTGCTGAGGTCTCAACCTAACAAATATTAGGGATAATCTTTGTTTATGTTATACGTTTCTTAAAATAAGGTAAAAAGAATATCGGCCGATATACTGACAAAAGGAGGTAGTCTCGGTCTGGATCAAGCTGAGCCATGGTTCGGTTTGTTTCTAGTGTGAAAGCATTTTTTTGGATGGTTCCCATTTAAACCAGAAACAAACAAATGCACGGAGAAAAGCATTGAAATGAGGACATAATTATGGTCTCCCCTCAAACAGAGGTGCAGAAGGATTGCTTGCTGTCTTCTCCCACTTTCCTGCTGGTGTTATGCTGAAACACCGCCAACGCCTAATGTTTGCACAACGAGGAGTTTATTTGGCGAATTTCAACTAGTCTGTCTCAAAGCGTCAGTAATTGACACACTGAGATGAGAATGTGTTGCGAGTTAAATTGGTGCTGAAGGTAGTAGGCTCTGTACATTCTTCATTCATTCATTCTGGCCAAAGCTCCCTGTGGAACTGTTTAACCAATCAATGTCAAGTAGGTATAGGGAGACGCAACCCACATGGATGATGATGCAAGTCCTGTTATGTAAATTGCTTTTTGCTCAATAGGTAATTGTAGTGTGAAACCAAACCAAAACTAACCAAATGTATCAAAACATGAACTCTGGTTCTGACCTTGGTGCGTACTTTCAGGTGTGAAAGCCCCCTAAGACTCCAGTAATTGGCACATCATTCCATCAGAATATTCTTGTCAGTTTCTTCTACACTTAAATCAACCTGGAAAGATGTTGGACACGCAGGTTCATCACATGCCAAAGATCTTAATTTATAGTCCTAATGGAAATGAACATACTGGAGAAGGATAGCAGGGCAGGGTTTGCATTATGTTACAGTGCCCACTATCATCACCATAATAAAACAGATGAGCCTATGTAGTCCAACTATGTGACCAATATTCCATATGCCGATATGTTTAAACTCATTTTGACCGATACCGATATTTGCACATCTTTTTATTTCTCTGAAGATAACACTAAGGCTGCTGCACTACTTATACCCTATTGATTATTTGCTGTAGAAACATATATTAAACAAGACAAATAACATTTGATTCTCCAAAAATAATATCATTTTACAAATGTAAACAGACGTTCACCCCTGAAAATATGTCAATTATTTTATTTGGGAGAGGATTATATGCCAGTGCCATTTTTATTTTAAAGTAAAACCGTAACAACCAAGCTCCATAGATTTTCTGAGCTGCAAACAGCACTTTAATAAATAGGTGTTGTCCAGACCAGCCTAAAACTTTAGTCTATAGGATGTTCTTTAAAACATAACAAACCAGGTTGAAAAAGGCTCTGCTTGATGTCTGTGTGTGTCGGCTCCTACACACCGTGGCTAGCACAATCACAGCTGCGGTGGAGACTAGTGTTGTAGTCAAGATCGCCCAAACCGAGACCAAGTCAAGACCAAGACCAGAGTTTATCGAGACCGAAACAAGACCAAGACTTTAGGGGCTGAGACTAAGTCGAGACTAAGACTGAGGGAGGGTGAGGCCAAGACCAGTTCCCCACATTACACGACACACAATAAAATGAAAAAGGAGATCATAGGTACTTCTCAGGTTGATGTGGAAGATCAACATTCCCATTAAATCACCCACATACAAACACAAAGAGCTGAAATCAAGGTAAGCATCTTTATTCAACACTCCTTTTCCCTCTTAAGGGATGACAGTTGTTAATGGTAACAAGTTTAATTGGGGTAATTGTTTGCATTTGAAGCAACATGTTTCACATCTAATCAAAGTTAGGATGTTAACAAATAAGTCAGACAATGCAAAAGCAATTTATTGATATTCCCAAAGTTATGGTCTTGACTGGTCTTAATGAAATCCAGAGTCCTCAATGTCCGAGACTGAGACAAATACGAGTACAAATGCGGTCGAGTCCGAGACGAGACAAATCAAAAAGTGGTCTCAAGACCAGCCTCGAGACCAAGTCCGGTCGAGTACTACATCACTAGCAGTGTTGGGCAAGCTACTTGGAAAATGTAGTGAGCTAAGCTACTAGCTACTCTACATTAAATGAAGCTTCACTACACAGAAGCTACCCCCCAGTGAAATGTAGCAAGCTAAGCTACAGCAACGTGGCAAAAGTAGCTTAGTTACATCTAAGCTACTTTTAATTTTTTAATAGTTTATAGTTAGGTCATTTATATATAAATATGTATATACACACACTCACACACACATGCAACATAGGCCTAGTTTATATTGAACCAACTTCATTCCACAGTAGCAACAGAAGAAAGACTAGAAACCTGCTCCAAACAGTGTGTTTGTGCAAGAGAGCTAAATCAGACACAGAAACTCTCCTACTTACTGCAATATCATTGCTGCTAAATGTACTTCCTCATGCAACAAACGGAGAACCATTGTTTTTTGTATAAAGCAACTTAATTATCAAATTATTAATAAATTTAATTAATTAATTATTAATTCTAGATTTTTTATAGTTTATATGTGACTTTGTGCTCTGGCAACATTGCAACCTAAACATTCATGGCAGAGAGAGAGAGAGAGAGACACTCCGTCGCGACGTGTCTATTCCCCTGCAGCAAAGTCGCAAACATCAACCCAAGGATCGGTAGGTGATGTCACCATCACAGGGAAGCGCTTCTGCCGGCTGCACATACAGGTCCGTGTGTGGCGGTGGTGTCACTTACTGATCCTTCAGAAATGTTTGGGAAAATGTAGCGTGTGGAAGCTACCGCGTTAGTCGGCCAATAAAAGAGCTTCGTTACTGAAAAGCTATTTGATTCAGAAAATAGCGACGCTATCACCAAGCTACTGAGAAATGTAGTTAAACTAGTAACGGCGCTACTTGTAGCGACGCTACTGCCCAACACTGATCACTAGTGGAGACGGTGAAGTGAAGGTAACGTTACCTCCAAACTACTCAAGTTCACGACAGCGGCACTCGTTACTCAGTCAGTCGTTACACAGCTAACATTAGCTTGGCAATTAGCCAAATGCACATACCAGCTAAATTGAAAGCTGTCTGTAGTCTAATTGTTCAGCTTACTTTGTCATGTAGCTTAAAACTTGGCACATTGTTACCTGCAGTGAATAATAGCAGAGAGAGGGGGAGGAGGATGGACTGGTGCCATTTTGCATTAGAGCTGTCTTCTTCTTAAACAGTGAAAAACATCGATAGCATGTTTGTTTGGGTCTAGCTGCCTGCACCCGTATCTGCGTGGCTCGATTCAGGCGCAGCAACATGACGCCCAGAGCGTGACAACACCAGCGGTGCATCAGAATCCATGTAGCCTATGGTTCGTTCTTTGTATTATTATCGTAATATTATATAGTATTTCGTTTCAAAACCAAATCGGATGTTGTTTGGAAAAAACAAGTTGTGTACAGATTACAATCAGGATGCAGGCTCAATGTCGTGATGTCTGCCGGTCATTGTCTCTTGGCCCAACCGTAATTCATAGGGTTTTTTTCCTAGTCTATCTCAATAAAATGCTAAAATGTGATTTGTACTGGTGGCTGTTATCATTCCTGTTGATGTGTCCCTAAATTGTAAGAAATTAGGGACAAATGCACACGCTCCTGTCATGCAAAAACGTTTCCTAAGTTTAGTTGAAGCTAATGTGAGGTTTAAGCAGTCTAAAAAAGTTAAGTGGATATTGGATATTAGTTAAGGTAATGTGGTTTACTGTTGAGGTTTTATCTCAGCAACAAAACTATGAGTGACTAACAAAGACCACACCGATGTTAGATATTAAAGTGATTTATTATGATGAATAGTTATGGATGAAGGGGCCGAGAGAAGAGGGATGAAGGGGTCAGGAGGTTGTTTAGGGTTTGGTGGCCGGAGTGGTTACGAAACCGAGGGGTCGAGATTCAGGGTGGGGGCTCGTCTCGATAAGCAGCTTGGTCTTATGAACCCCTGTGGTTCCTGTTGTAGAAGAAGACAAAATGATAACTACGGCAGAATTATGGATTTAGCGTGCATGTCGGAGCCGGAGCGCCCGAGGTGCTGCAGTGCTGTGGCCACTGGGAGAGAAAACTGGTTAGACAGCTTATATAGGTGAGTACATGTGGATTTGAGAAGCACAGGTGGATGGAATGAGTGAAGTACGGTTGGTTGATTGGAGGAATTGAATGAAGCGCAGGTGGTAGAATAAGTGAGAGAGGCGTGGTTCTGTTCCTGAACCTCAGTTTACATAACTCCATTTAATGTGAAGTATCCCAGCTCAGTAATGAAACACACGAAGAAAGATTATGGTATTTGTCTAAGTCAGACTGCTGAAACCACATAACAGTCTTATGAACTTTACAGTGCATTCATCCTCCTCAATCTCTTACAGTGGAGCCAGATTAGGAAAATATTCAAGGGCCAGTAATCAGTCACGTGACATGCACCTGTGACCTGGAAGGCAAAACAACAGACAAACACAGTGGCTTACGCCGCGACTCCCCATCCGAGACACCATAAAAGCAGTTACATTTTATTTGGATCACCTCTGAACTTAAGAAAAAGAAAGATATGAACATTAACTGTAAGTGTTGGGCATATCGATCCAATGTTACAGCATCCGCTGCTGCATTTCTATCGTTAAAAAGCGCAAGGTCCCTGCCGCAGCTTGACTGCGGTAATGTTTACGTTTACCTTGTGGAAAATCCCTCACATAAAGCCGGGCTTACACCAAAGGATTTTCACAGTCCCAGACTAAAGACCGGCAGTCTTTAGGAATCTTTACTGAAGTCTAGCCGCCACTGTATTGAATGGCATAACGTGCTAATGTTTGATATTGACATTACTGTACAAGAGCACGAATGAAAGACTGAATGAGAAAGACAGGAATTCTAGCTTAGCACAAACGGGGTAAATGTAACTAATGCTAGCCAATTTATTTTCCAGTTGCAGAGGTTAAAACACGCAGCATGTCTCTGAGGACACAGTTGTGCCGTCTGCTGAGACCTGCGACATTTAGACTTTCTAAAGCCATTTGTCACCCCCCGCAATGCTGAGACTACCCTTTCTGTGAGTATTGTCCATTCTCTGTATTCTATAGTTGTCAGGGTTGAGTGTGTGGTGAACAGGTAGTAGGACCCAAACGCAGGACACGTAATGCAGAGCAGGTAAGTCAAAAGGGTTTTAATTAATAAACAAAAGCGAGCACACTTACAAAATAGTGGCTAAATCCAGAGAGTCCAAAGGAAATAAACAATCCAAAACCAAACAGGGAATCCAACAGAAAATATCCAGAGCAGGTAGTTCAAACGACTGACAGGGAACAAACTAAACTAAACTGAAGCTAAACGAGCAGACTGGAGCAGACAGGAGCAACAGGGAACACACTCTAGACAATGACCCAACAAAGACAAGACAGAAACACCAGGTATATACACAGGGACTAACGAGCAGGGCAGGAGCAACACAGGTGACAGACATGAGACTAAGCGAGGAGCAGTAGGCAGAGGAGACAGTAGGGAAAGCAGAGAGACTAGCAGGCAGGTATAGAGGGGAAAAGACAAAAACCCATGTAAACTGACAAACACTGACCAACTATAAAACAGGGATCATAACAGACGAGAACACCGAATGGGAATAAAGAGTGCAGGAGGAGACTAAACCAAGACAATGAAAACAAGAACAAGAAGAAAATACCAAAACATGAACTACGGACCAGGACTAACAAAAACTCCAAGAAGACAGATAGAGACGGACATGAGTGCAACACAAATAACAATACATTATAAAACAGATACTGGACACAGGAATTAACCAAAAACACTATGACAGATACTAAACAGACTACAAATCAACAATACTGAAGAACAAGGACCAGGAGTAATACTGATAAACACGTGACTGGGAACAAAGACATGGAACAAAAACATAGACTAACAGATACCTAATGATGAATGAATAAACTCAGAACTAGACAGAACAGATGACTTAACTAACATGTAGAAACAAAACCAAACCCTCAGAATAAAAACCCAAAAACCCAGCACTCAGGACAGGATCGTGACAATAGTGGATATGTATCTTTTCTTGTATTATGTACCCTCGAATATTCACTGTGAAACACTTGTTCATAATTTCAACACAGCATTTAAAATTATACCCTTTCAAGATATTTAGTTCAAACTATTGTCCTCATCATATAATGATATAGATTCATAACCCCCATACAGTCATGTGAGAAAGTTAGGTCATCCCATTAAATAGTCAACTCTTTATTAAGAAATGTTCACATAACAATGTCTGCAATGGCAAAAGCCACAGTAGCTAACTGAAGCTGCTTCTCCTCCATTTTTGTTAAATCACTGCTGAGCATGATGGGAGGAATTTGGCGGGAATAAAAAGCTAAAATATTCTAGTTGTAGTCTTGTAAATAGTGTCACTACAAGATTCAGTGTTTGTAAAATCTTTAGTCTGAGACTAAAAACTGTGAACCCACAGTCTTTAGATGTGAGCTGATAATCTTATAAAGTCTTTTCTAAATCTTTTCAAAATCTTTTGGTGTACGCCCGGCATAACACAGCCAAGGCTAGTCTCTTCCTCAATTAGTGCATCGGAAAGCACAACTACCATCCAGCATTTTGGCGACGCAAAAGTAACAAACTCATAGAAAGTGTATCACTTTCCTGGTTGGCAGGCAGCAGAAAATAACGTCTTTTTTACCCTCCAAGGGAGCGTTTTCCTTGGAATGGGACGTCATGTGAAAACTATGAATAGACAGAAGGAATCATTACAGCCACCAGTAACATATAACACATTGGCATGTGAGTTTTGTATCAAGGCAGATTTGAAAAAAATATACACCTATGCTTGCAACCTGTCTTTTAAAATTATCCTCATAATTGGATTGTTTGTATTTTGCAGTGCAAAGATGAACCAGACATTGCTGACATGCCTGTGGCTCTCCTCACTGTGGTAACAGACCGCCTGCTGCGGTCCACTTCAACCCTGAGAGCGTCAAAGAAGAAATTGTGAGTGATCTCCCCAGGTTGGACGATGCACTTGTACTGTTGTTTAGCTTGATCTATCCTTTGTATTTAGACTATTCAAAGAAATTAATTCACACGTTCACCTTTGTTCAGAAAATAATAATGTTTTGATGACAGCAAACCACTGAAGCTGTGCCTAAAAGTACTTGTTAAAAGAATTTGAATGTACACATGTTCAGAAACGGTACATCCACATCATGTGCTTCTGTCAAAGTCTGTAATACTGCATTAACTGAAAGGTGGCTTGGGATGGATGTGTCTGTTACAAACTCCTCAAAGCACTTCTGAGTGTGTGTCCATGTGCTCAGTATGTTTACTGCAAGCCTACAGCGAGGAATTGTCAAAACATAGTTTTTTTTTTTCATTGTTCTTTTTTACATTGTTCCATTGCAACAACAATCGTAATAAGTGCAGTTATGGAGTGAAGTTATGCACGGCCACTTCAGGTGTTTCCACAAAAATAAAGTGCAGATAGTAAAAGGAAAGCTTGTTTAGCTTCATGGACTTTGCTGTTAAGTTAGTTTTTACAGGAGTGTTAATGAACCAGGGTTCTTAACTAAATGCCTGGTTTCAAAATAATCAGATTGAAATTTAATTTTTCATTTCCCATTTTAATGGCACTGCTTCTAAGATTACTTCTGCAACTAACAACTAACGAGTTTATTATTGATTGATTAATTCAGTCTGATGTAAAAAAGTTTCACTGTGACATATTTGGTTTCTGTGAAATATAGAAATGGAAGGACAAGTTTTGATGATGATTGTTCAATTAAGAAAACTTGACTTGTAATAATGGAGTTGTACTTATGAGTATTTATGAGAATTACTGAGCATTCAGGTTTACAGCAGGTTAATAGATGGCCCAAAGTATGTCTTTGCAATTGCTAATTTGTTTTTGTTGTTTTTTTCCTTTTAATTGTATTTTTCTTTCTTTCAAATGTTTGTTTCAAACTATCCTAAAAAGGTGTGGGAAAGAGGAAAAAAAATACTGACTTGTACTTATAATTAGATTTTTTTTTTAAAAGTTAGTAGTACTCATTGTAATTAAGGCAATCCGTTGCCACAAAAAATTATTTGAGTAAGTCAATGTTTTTGAGTTAGTAGTAATTGAAAATATTGAACAAGAAACTAATAAATATTGAGTTTCTTTATCATGAAACAATGGGCTTTCACACTAAAAATTATTTATTTCTGTCATTAACTATAAACGTTATGTTAATCAGTAATTTTATCTAACAGTAATCAAAAAGTACATGTAACCAAACACCAAATAGTTCTGGAAACTTTAGACTTTTGAGTGTTTAAACTCAAAAGAATTGTGGCGACTGATTGCCTTATTTTTTTGGAGTACTGCTTACTTATTCAGGTTATGCATTCTGTATCTTACAGGTGTGAAATTACTAATGAAGCTGCTTTGACAGCCAGCTGCTGTATGAAATGAGCATGTCAACTGAAAGAGTCAATTAGTGAAACCGGTGTTATTGATTATAGGTGAGTGCATGCTGCAGATTGATTCGTGTATCCTCTGTGCAAAGCTGTGCTCAATTTATGATTACAGGGCAAACAATATACAAGCCTTATTTTGTTTGTCCATTTTTGAATAGGAATTATAGATAAAACAATAAAAGCTGTTGTTGTTTTCTGTATTTGGTATATTACCCGACCTTAATGCATCTCTACAAAACCCTTGTGTTGTGTCTCCCAGGGACCCAAACTTACAAAAGTATATTATGAATTGCCATAACATATATTTTTATAAACTACTGATAAAGAACACAAAAACCATGAATTTATTTCATTATAAAAGTGCATCACAGCAATAATCAAATTTGCTGAGTGTAAAGTTTCTCACCACCTCATAATGAACTTGCACTGAAAAATGAGGACGTAGAAGCAGTATAGCAATACAGTCCCTGTGTCAGCTGGACTTTTGAGTGCAGAAAAATCTGAAGTACATCTCAGTAATAACCAAACTTGTTGAGTGTAATGTGAACCTACCAGAACGGAATCCCTTTCCACATGTTTTGGCGTATGATTAATGTAATTTCGTATGTTACTTGGTGAAAAAGAAGTTAATGAAATTTGGTTTCACATGGTAACAAACTGGTCTCCTGGGTGAAAGTCCAGTGTTTGTTTGATCCACCACCTGCCTGCACCAACTTTGTTGCTCTTCATACTACGTCCAATCCCTGGACGGTTCACCCCATAGACCTCCAGGTCGCAGGCATCCCCGCCCACTTCAGTCCCCCTGTTCTCCCTTCAAGCCGTCCCCGTGAGTATCCCCATCTGGTCCTGTTGACTCACACTGACCACCCTGCTCTGCCTCTGTCTGGTCCCTGGACTCTAAAACTGTGTGTTTCTGTTCTCCTGCCCCTTCTCCTAACCTCCCTCCGCCCACCATGGGTCAGCTTGGACCTGGTACTTCTGAACTGTTCACGTAATCAGGGCACGAGCATGAACTGTGCAATATCACTATTGGAACTGAAGGAATTGTTTTTTCTTTTTTCTGCAAAGTAAGCTCATTTTTGGCAGCTCAAAAACTCACCAAACTTTGCGCACATATCAGAAATGGCGAAAAATTACAGATTTTATGCTTCCTGCACATGGGCATGGCAGAATGGCTCGCTTGTGCCACCTACAAAATTGGAAAAAATTTGCCCCTGCGCCCCGTTCAGCCTACATGCACAAAATTTTATGGGAACATGTAATATATACACGTCATATAAAGACACACAAAAAAGCCACTGAGACCCATACACAAACTCAACAGGAAGTCTGCCATTTTGAATTGAATGTGCAATTTTAACCAATTAATCACCATGTACAGGGTGTGTAATTTAACAAACTCCTCCTAGAGAATTAATCCAATCAACTTCAAATTTTTGCTGTGCAGTCTAAACACATTGATTATTAAAAGTCAGTGTACATGCTCACATCTACACCAAACTTTACGTGCTTGATAACACTCCCATCCCGAACACATCTACATGCCAACATTCAGTTGTATTCGTAGCGCCAAGTGCTGTGTAGCGCCACAAAGGGGACACAGGAAGTGATGATTAACACCTTTGTGCAGCGTCCGAAGCACGTGGCAAATTCACAGCCGCACCGGCAGAGCTCCAGAATCTGCAACGCGGCCACCTCACACCTCGACACGCTACACGTGCGAGGGCCCGCCCACCACTGCTTGCAGCTTTAGTTGTGTTTGGAACGCTGGAGGATGGAACTCCTGTCTTAGTGTGGTGATCGTCTGTACCTGGTGTTTGTCTCTTGCTTTGTTTCCTGTCTGGTTGATTACCTAATGTGTCTTACCTGTTTGTTCCCACCCTGTTTGTTATCCCATATATTTATTACCTGCTGTACTGTTGTACTGTACTTTCATTGTCTTGTACATGTAGTGTGTTTCCCTGTCCAGTTCTTGTGCCACCTGCCAGTTTGTTTCCAGCCTGTGTCTTCGTGGATCTTTGTGCCCTGCCTGGATGATTGTTTCAAATTTTGGATTATCCAAAAGAAAAATTTGCCTTTTTTTGGATTACCTGTTTTGAGTTGAATGATTATGTTTGGATTTCTAAACCACAGTTAGTTTGTGTAATCTATGTTTTCTTAAATAAATTAGTTAAACTCATTTGGCACCAAAAGCTTTTTGTCTTCTAGCAAATCCTGACAGGGGAACAAGAGCATTATTGTCTCTTCTCATCCTGTATCACAGGCTAACTTTGTCTAAATTTACATACATAAAAATATTGGTGAGGTTAAACATTTTCTTTCACTGTTATGGTTTAATGCAGGACTGCCACTGCAGGAAACGCTATTTATGTGAACTTGGTCACACTTACGTTCATAATAGGCTTCAGTCCATTTGTCAAATTCTTTAAAATTTGTCTTAATTTAAAAATTTTGAAATTCTTTACTTTTTTGATTTATTCCAACAAACAAAAAGTGAGCACACTTACAATGAGTGGCTGAGTCCAGGTAATCCAAAATCATGATGGTACAAACAAAGCAGGTCCAACAGAGAAATCCAAAACAGGTGAAAAACCAAAATCCAAAGAACTCACTGGGAATAGGCAGGATGAGACAGAGCAAACTACAACCACTAACAGACAGAGCGTCAACATGCTACAATGACCGGACAAGGAATGAACAGAAACACCAAACATTTATACACAGGAGCTAATGAGCAGGGCGGGAGCAACACAGGTCGCAGGGATCAGGACTAACGAGGCAGGCTGAGAGAGAGAACCTAAACAAACAGATCACAACTATACAAATAAACTACAAATAATCGGGAAAACAGACCGTACTAACGATTATCCAATCCAATCCACCTTTATTTATATAGCACCTTAAAAACAACACTGTTGACCAAAGTGCTGAACACAGTCTACAAATAAATACATACAATAAAAGCACAACAAAGACAATTAATAAAACAATAATTCACAAAAAATTATTACAACACAATACAAAACTGAAAAGGACAACCCTCAAACTGTATTAAAAGCCAAAGAGAATAAATGAGTTTTAAGACGAGATTTAAAAACAGAAAATGACTCAGTAAGTCTAATATCTAAAGGCAGCTTATTCCAGAGTCTTGGAGCTGCCACAGAAAACGCACGGTCACCTCTAGATTTACGTTTAGTTTTAGGGACTACCAGCAGTGCCTGATCAGCCGATTGGAGTGAACGAGATGGAATGTAGGGCACAAGCAGATCAGACAAATACTGGGGGCCAAGCCATGCACGCAATTAAAACAAATAAAGATTTTAAAATCAATACGAAAGTGCACTGGAAGCCAGTGTAAGGATTGGAGAATGGGTGAAATATGGTCAAATTTTCGAGTTCCAGTTAAAAGACGAGCAGCTGCATTTTGAACTAGTTGTAATCGTGCCATAAGTGTTTTGCTAAGACCACTATAGAGTGCATTACAATAATCTAAGTGAGTGGTAATAAAAGCATGGATTAAACAGAACACAGAGCAAACAGGGACAACACAACACAGAACAGACCTGAACAAAACACTCAACTAACGCATAAGACTAAGAACTAAGGCAAAGAACTAAAACGCAGGACTAAGAACTAAGATAAAAGACAAGACATAAACAACTAAGGACAAGGAATGAGAGAAACAGAGGCAAATAGAAACACAAATGAAACATGGCAAAATCAGATACATGCAGGAAAAAAAATACAGCTCAAACATGACCCAAAACCAAACTTATTCTTCCTGTATTTGTTTTCTAAAAGAAATGTTGTGTTGTCAAATTGATGAAGATGTTTTCTGAACTTGTGTGTTGAGCTCTCAGGGCCACCGTACTCAAATTTAAATAATTGCAAAACAAATCAAATAGCTCATGTTTATCACAAAACACCAGGAGGATTAGAAAAAGTTCAAATTCAAAGCTGTGCAGTGACCTGCGCTATGTTCCCTGTTAGACAGTAAGTTGTGGATGTGGATGCTAATTCAGTCTCAAATCAACCTGCCAGCAGCCATTTCTCTGACATCAGAGCATTATGACACAGAATCTTCTTCACACTTTCCCTGGAACAGAAGTGACACATATTGAACTATATAATGAAGTAATTTCTTCAGCTGAAAAACCAAAAGCAGTTGGCCAGAAATCAATAACTTTCCTTATCAATCATATTAGCCTTTCTGTAGTTGTGCTGTTCTGTCAATCACTTTCCCCACAATCTTTTATGCAATGGTCTCTCCACCGAGACTACTAGTTAACCAACATCCTAGATAACTAACAGAGGGTTTTGAATATCAAAGCACTCAGCTTTATGAGACTGAAGCTGAAAAATGCATCAATTCCTTCTCGAAAGACTTTGTTTGTTTTTCTTTCTTATATGTATTTGCATTTAGCTCAGTGCACAATTTTTCCAAGGGAATCAATCATATTTAAACGAATTGCAAAACTGTTGGATAGTATCAAGAGTTGTAGATTAGTTCTCCAAAGTGCTCCCATGGGATCCATTTTGGTAAACACTACATTTCATCCGGAGCCACAAGCTTGACAGGCCTGTCTGAGGATTTGTTTTGGCTTTGGAGTATATGATTTTGGAAACAAATCACTGGTACACAGTGGTACAAAGCTGAAGCTGTTTTACAGTCATTTAAAAGCTTGGTGTTTTTATTGGAAACAAGAGGTTATCATAGGGCTTATATAAACTGTGACATCATCTGAAGGAATGTCTGGTGGCCCCGTCTTGAAATGAAGTTACTACTGCTCCCACTTTGTGACAAAGACTCTTATCAAATAGATTTTACCTGGTTATGTCCGTGAACAGTGGAAGGGTGTGTTGAAAAAGATTCTATTGTGGTATGCAGACTTTATGCCTTTACACATACAGCTGCTTTCCACATCAGAGGCAAGTTACAATCAGTTATTCTTGGCATGTTCCCCTTTGGTACTCTGAACGCTTACCCAGTCAAGAGTCTGCAGCTGTGATAAAGACAGAGGCCTTTGCCAAGGAAGCGGCCAGTGCAGAAGCACATCAGTGTTATACATCAAAAGCCAGGATGATTGGGATAAGGTAATGCACCCTTGAACAGACGGACAGTATCAAGGCAAGAACACAGAGCAGCAGAGTGTGGCAGTCTCCAGAGGGGGGTCAGAAAGGGATCAAGGCCATTCTTGTTATTTGTGATTATTCCTCCTGGTATCTGCAGGACTGCTTTTGGAGGTGATAAGATACAGCGAGAAAAAAAAGTAAAGAGTTTCTCCTTCTCAACTCAAAAGCCCCGTAAGAAATCGTTACAGTGCAAGGAACTAATTTCTTTTGAGTGCCATTGGGTCAGGTGGACAACCTTTCTGGGATTTAGGGGGATTATGGCCACCCCTTAGCAGCATCTCTCTGCCTGAAAGCAGACTTTCACTCAAGCATCTGTGCGACACCAGGGAGTATGCAGGAGAAAGTCCATTATCCATGTGACTTGATTTACCAGCACCTACCTCCTCTACCTCCTCCCACATACAATACAACTCAGTTAAACTCAATATAGATTCTTTACAGACCATACTGCACGTTTTGAATTAATAGAAAAACACAGATTCCATGTGTGATGGAGAAGGTTGCAAACAGCAGTATGAAAGAGTCAGATCACAATAAATACAGTATTAAACAGATTGATAAAAATGTTTTTTTACTAAGCCATAGTGCAGTGGTTGGGCCAGCGCCCTAACCACTATCCAGATCCCTTAACGCCCCAACCAAAAAACCAAAAAAGATGTTGACTACTTGCCCTGAATATATTTTGATTTTTTTATTGTAACCATTGTTATTAAAAACATGGAAAAGGTAACAAAAAAGCCAGGTGAAAAGTTATTATATTTAACTAATAAGTGAATGTTCCTCCCAGAAGCTGTGTATGAAGCAAAATACTGTTTTCTCATGGGGCACTTAAGTGGGGGTCTGGGGTCCTCCCCAGAAGATTTTGAGCATTAAAGACTGAATTTCCTGCATTCTGGTGAAGATTTCTTCCCTAATTTCTGCCTTTTCTGCACCAATTTAGGGTGGAAATGTCTGAAAACTCAGACAATTCAAAATATATAATTATAATAGAATACAATGTAGTGAGGCTCTCAGGCATTTTTCTTGCTTTTAAATATTTTTCTCCTGTAGATCAACTTATTTAATATCATCCCTGCTGAGTCAACACACATGATTAAGTCTTACCTCCTCTTTGTGGGGAAGTAACTTATTTAAATGTGTTTATGGCCCCTTTCATCTCAGTGATAAATGAATCCGTTTTAATTCAGTTACTGACCGACTTTAGCTCCTGTCAGTGTTTCCCACAGAATGACAGTGTAACTGTGCTGCAGCTGTACAGCTAACCTCGAAAACCCAGCTTTATTTTAACATTAACTCAGCTCTCTTCATTAGCTAGGCTCCTTACATGCTTACTAATAACTTCTATTAGCTGTGTCTCCGACATTGGCTGCGTTGTGCACCTGTGTTCACGAGGGAGAGAGAGAGAGAGAGGGACGAGCGAGAGGATGAGCTCCGCGGCGAATTGCGCTGCCTGCAGCTCTGCAGTCAAATCACGATTTTAAATAGGCCTGGTGAATAAAATAAAAATAAAAAAATAAATATGTCGCGGTCAGCGTTGATATTGTGGCGGACCGCACAAATAACTGAACGTATGGGAAATACTTTAACTTATCTGCTCATGTTCAAAACTTTCTGCACATTCAGAATCTCTCCCACAGGTCTGTGTTCTCTGACATGTAAAGAAAAAAGACGTTATAGGAGACTAACGTCATTTAAAGCCTATTTAAAGAGAATTCATAATATTTTACTGCATTATGTTACTGATTCGCTTCCCTCGCCTCTGACAGACAAAACTGAATGAAAACGAAACTAACCGACACACCTGTGATCACACAGGAAGCTCACGATTAATTCAACACAGCTTAACTTCAGCACCTCTGATAAAGTGCTGCTAACAGTCCCCAACAGAGCGAGACAGGGCTTCAGTTTTTAACGTTACATTTTATAGCTGACTGAAACTACCTATATGTCCGCTTTGGCACAAACTGTCTGCAACTCACAGCGCGAGGAGGGTCGACAACAGTCGCTGGTGTCGCGAACGAAGATGCTTTCAGGGTGAGTCCGACAGCGAATATCCCTCATGTAAATGTGTAACAACTCGCGATAACAAGACGTTCGTATGAATTCTCGTAATTTAAAGTTTAATCTCGTATTGTTGTGAGTCTTAAGTGTAAACTCACCTTAGAATTTCCAACCAACAAACGCCCCCCAAAAGCAGCTCAGCGCCCCCCTTTCTAAAATATTGCTTTCAGCGCCCCCCATCGTCCTTGGAACGCCCCCTGTGGGGCGGTACCGCCCCCGTTGAGAAACACTGCCATAGTGGTATCTAGACATCCAGGTAGTTAGGGAAGTCAATGAGACAAAATTTCCACTGCACCAGAAATAAATATCAAAAAGTGCAGGTAAAGAAGAAAAGAAAAATACACCTTTAGGTTATTTAACCTTCCACTATATTAGGTACACCTGTTTAATTGCTTGTTAACACAAATAGCTAATCAGCCAATCACATGCAGCCACTCAATGCATTTAGGCATGTAGACGTGGTCAAGAAAATTTCAAAAGTTCAAAGTGAGTATCAGAATAAGGAAGAAAGGGAATTTAAGTGACTTTGAACCTGGCATGGTTGTTGGTGTCAGACAAGCTGGTCTGAGTATTTCAGAAACTGCTGATCTACTGGGATTTTCACACACAACCATCTCTGGGGTTTACAGAGAATGGTCTGAAAGAGAGAAAATATCCAGTGAGCGGCAGATGTGTGGACGAAAATGCCTTGTTGATGTCAGAGGTCAGAGGAGAATGGGCAGACTGGTTCGAGATGACAGAAAGGAAACAGTAATTAAAATAACCACTCGTTACAACCAAGGTATGCAGAATAGCATCACTGAACACACAACACATCTAAGCTTGAAGCAGAAGACCACACCGGGTGCCACTCCTGTCAGCTAAGAACAGGAAACTGAGGCTACAGTTCACACAGGCTCACCAAAAGTGGACAATATAGGGTTGAAAATCGTTGCCTGTCCTGATTAGTCTGGATTTCAGCTGCGACATTCAGATGGTCGGGTCAGAATTTGGACTAAACAACATGAAAGCATGGATCCATCCTGCCTTGTGTCAACGGTTCAGGCTGGTGGTGGTGGTGTAATGGTGTGGGGGGTATTTTCTTGTACCCCTCAGTACCAACTGAGCATCGTTTAAACGCGACAGCCTACATGAGTATTGTTGCTGACCATGTCCATCCCTTTATGACCACAGTGTACCATCTTCTGATGGCTGCCTCCAGCAGGACAATGCATCATGTCACAAAGCTCAAAACATCTCAAACTGCTTTCTTGAACATGAGACTGTACTCCAATGGGGCACTTTTCCACAAAATGCTACTACATGGGTCAATGTGTTAATTGAGAAAAAAAGGTGTTTTGCTGGACTGGCAAAATTGTGTCAAAGAAGGATAAGAAAGGAAAATGTAATGAAAATGTATAGTCAGGATCATCTTCCCAGTGTTGTTTAGAAGACAAAATGGCAGTGGGTGTGAGAGAGTGACTCAACCAACGACACAATGGGGTTTGAAATTATGCAAGCAGAAGCTGGAGGAAGCGATAAGGACAGAATAGCTGAGTGGCAGACAGATTTACAAGATTCACCGCTTTTCAAACCCATACAGGAACCTAGTCACAAAGCCTGCAGTGGCCCTAAAACAAATGAAGAAGACTATGGATGCTGGCTGACCAGTAATATCTGAAAGTTAGGGAGGGCTAAGCCACCAGAAGTCTTTGAAAAAGACTTTGAAAAAGGTTTATGAAAAAGAGCTTTACTGATTCTAGTGGGATGATTATTCTAATGAAATTATATATGTTGATGAACTAGAGAAGGATTTGGGAATAGAAATCGCGATACTTTAAAATAAGTAACGAAATTTAGGTAGCACATTGATCTTTATGGAGTTAACACCATCTGTAAGTGAAATGCAGAGATAACCATCAGGTAAAGTCATTTTTTGTTTGAGTTAGGAGAGTGGAGAAATTTAGCTTGAACAGATCAAACAATCGCTCAGAGATATTAAGTCCTAAATATTTCAAATGATCAGGGGTTATCTTTAAACGAAGAGACAGAGGGTAGATTGTCTCTGACATTAACAGTAACTGTGAGTAATTCACTCTTGTTGACATTGAGCCTATAACCTGAGAAAGCGTTGTCTTGTTGTTTTGTGTGAAGACAGCTAATGGTTCAATTGTGTGCAAACAGAAGTGGAAAAAGCAGGCAGGCTTGTCTTGTGCTGCATTGTAGAGACAAATAAGGGGAGGGGACTTAATTTGTGTGGACAGATGCTAAATGGTGAAGTGTAAAATAACTGTACTTGACTGATAATTGTCACTGACACCTAATTTATGAAGAGTATGAAAAACGTAGAACCATTCAACATGGCAGAACGCTACTTCAGCATCCAACAGCAGAGGGATCTCAGGATTACTTAAGTTAAAGGGGGAAGAGATAATGTCTATCACTTGCCATTTAACAATGACAATCTTTCTTTAAAAAACATGTTTGGTCAAAATGTATGATTTTGGGGAGGACTACCTCTAATCCAGTGATTCTCAAACTTTTTCTGTCACACCTCCCTTCAGAACCAAAAGTTCATGACTACGTACCACAGTCAGATAGATCCTTTTCCTTCTTTTAAATTAACTGATGGCTATCTTGTGAGGGAAAGAAATCTGTGGGCATCATTGAAGTTAAATTGTAGTTTCTGACTGAATCCCTGACAATGTTGTCATTTAACATTTCATCAGCACCACTTTAACAGTCTTGATTCTCTTATGCTTTGATTCTTTCTCAAGAATCATATTCCCTAAACAACAAATGCTTATTACCTTGAATATACACTATATGCTGAGCTTTATCTGTATCAGTTCTCTCAACTCCCTAAATAACAACTGACATGTAATTTGATGACGTGAATTCAATTGAAATGTTGGGATACACTACATGGACGTCAGAGTGACTGAGGGGTTTGGAGTGTTTCCAGTGCTCTGCGGCCGAGCATTTATCTCCACATGGCTCCTTTGCAGCTGAGGAGACTTGTGGCAGCTGCTTAGTTTGCCCCTACCTTGGCATGGCTGATGAACTGTGACAGCTGATGTCTGAACAACCAGTCAAAGAAACTGCCTGTAATGAGGAGTCTGCTGCTTGAGAGACAGATGCCATTATATTTTGGATAAAGTTATTTCCCCGCTCTGCCGGGGCTGTACTGGCTCCGGCAGACTTAATGTGCCAGCAGCTGTCACGTGGGGTTATTCTGAGATCACTTAGTTTTTCGTTTTTTTAAGCGATGAGGGACAAGCAAATATCTTCTACCTACCTAAATGTGGCTCAACACATATAGCATCTTAGAAAATGCAGAGTTGGCCTTCAGTCTCGCTTTGGCCTATTTTATCCACAGGTAGCAGAATGTTGAAAGCCAAGCTGTGGTGAAACACACAACAATAGGAATCAGTGTTGGCTGGAGTTGTACTTCTAATTGAACAGCAACATTTTCCTCTGGTTTTAAAGTGACTCAGCTATGCCAGGTTTGTATTTTCATGCATTGAATTTTAAGCATACACCCCAGTTGTATAACAGTTTGCTAAGCGTGTTCCACATTTTGCAATAGCTAATTCAAACACCAGGCTTCTGAACAACACTCCACAACAAACCTGTGACTGGTGCAGTTGGCAGGATTTGCAGAAAGAGACGATTGTGTGGGGTACTCCAGCTAATTAGTATTGCACTTTCATAAAGTAGGGAAACTCATGCAAGATAGATTTAAAACAGAATAATCAAAATCAATGCAGCATTGAAATCCTGGATGTCCTCATATGTAATATAATATAATATATATTAACACCTTGATATTGCTGATATTTTTATTGTTAAGGTGGGACACTGCAGGTGAATAGGGTAAATTGCACTAATAGGCATCACCTTGAAATTTTCCTAGTTGATTACTTAGATTAAAGGGGCATTATGGAGTTTTCAGTGGTCACTAGCAATGCAGTTTCAAGATAGCAACCAGGTGTGAGATCTTAGACGTGCTCGCTTGAGCTCGTGAGCGAGTATACGAAACACAACTGCTTCCATACAGAAATCCTGCAGTAAACGCAGAAACACCAGCATGCAGGCTGTGGCTTTTCTCAAAACTATCAGCTTCATTACCAGGTATGAGTACACATACAATTTGACTCTGGATTGTACAATGCTCACAATGTGCTTACTTATACAATAATACAATGAGACAATAATAATCAAACACAGGCTACAGTATAGAGAACACAATAGTGCAATGAGCAGAGTGTAAAGGATGCTGGAAAAAATTATTATTAGCATCATTGTTATTATTATGTACATGTCAGAGGTGGATGTGATATGCAGGTGCACATACACATACAAGCATGCATGTACACAGTGGGATGAGTGCAAAGAATGCTGGAATAAAAGTATTATGTGCAGGTGTTATGTACAAGAGGTAGGTGGATTTGGCATACAGCATATACAGTGCAATATGAGCAGTATGAACAGCTCTAAAATAGAGAATGTTGAATAAATAGTCAGCTGTTCATCAGAGTGATGGTTTGTGGGCCGAAACTGTTCCTGAGTCTGTTGGTTTTGGCTCTGTAGCGCCTACCAGAGGGGAGGAGCTGGAACAGGTTGTGTCCGGGGTGAGATGCATCTGCAGTGATGTTTCCTGCCTCTGGAAATGTAGAAGTCCTGAATGGAGGGCAGGTTGGCACCAAAGGTTTTTTCTGCAGTCCTTGCTATCCTTGATGTTCAGGCTCTGTTACTTTACTGTTCCTGGCTCAGAGGCAGATCAACACTGTACCTTTCTAGCTAGTGCAGGGATATTCAATTAAAATTCAAAGAGGTCCAAATGGAAAAGATTTCCTGAAGCAAAGGTCCGGAACATCATAACTTGCCTTATCATTTGGTACCATAATGTATAGTCGTATAAAAATATCTTTTAAGTGAACAACTGACTGTCAAATCAAATAATATTTCAACAATAGTTTTCACAACAAACTGGAGGGATTATAAATAATAACAAATTTTAATTTAAGTAAACTAAAGGCTGCATTTAAAAAACAATACATACAAGTTTTTTTTAAATGGTTATCTTAAAATAATGTGCTTAATTCCTGAAAAAAATGAAATAAAAGTGTAGCTTGAAGTGACTAAAGTGAAGTCTCAACCTATTCTATAATAAACACTCAACACATCTTAACAATTGAACAACTGTAATGCCTCCTGTTCTCTTTCAATCCCTCTTATATACCACTTCCCTTCTTTCTCTTGTATAGTGAGAAACGTGTGTGTGTGCGTAACTTCCTGCATTTGGTGAATTTTTCTGCACTAATTTCTGTCTTTCCTGCATCAATTTTTGGGGGAAATGTTTTTATTTATGCAAAGAGAAACACAAAATTTAGGTGGCAGGTGACAACTCAAAATCTAAAACTCAACAGAACTTAAGTCAGTGCCGCTCTCAGTCATTCTGTGTTGGTTTCAGGTATGTGGCTCCTGTAGCTGAGTCGGCACACAGGCAGATGAAAATTTTTTGAAATAATAAAATAATTTTGTCCAGTCCATTTTTGAACCAGATTTGGCACTGGTACCACAACTAGCTTCTCTCATTGAGCAGGATTCAAAGAGCTGCTAACTCTGGTTGATTAATGTTAACTTAACTATAGCTAGCTATCCTAGCAAACAACTTAGTGTTAAGTGTAACTGTATCTCAGTGCTGCAGCAAAGATGCCTTTAAAAGCATCAGGTGAACAAATGATGAACATTTACTTAAAAAGTGGCTTTTTTAGTTCACATAGTGACAGTATGTGAACACAAAGACACACCTGAGCAGCAGGCAGCGACAGAGCTAAAGTTCCTAATAAGCTTTCTGTAAAATTTGACAAACCCCAAAAACGGGCCAGTCCACTACTACTTTTATCTTCTCTGAGTCGATGCTCCCCCTCGGACACCACATAGCCTATGTGGAATAGAATGATGTTTTGGGTACACGGAACTCACACTTTTCAGCCTTGACACAGAGGTGGTGGTCGAGGAGGCACTTTAGCACTCTGGGAAAATGCTGGACATGAGTCTCTGGGTTGTCATCGAGATACACAAATACAAAGTCATTCAACATCTCCTGAAGCACGTCATTAACAAAAGCCCTGCATACAATCCTTCCCCCACCCTTTAATAACACATTGGCCCTCTCTTTCACTGGCAAGCCTGTCCTTTTTGCTGATCATGAGCGATGAAGTGGCTGAACTGAGAGCAGTTAATGCACCGGCCCTCTTTTAACTTCTTTTCTCTTTCTTCCAGAGTCAATTGGGCCCACCTGCATCGGTTCCTCCTCTGTTACCACTGGAACTGGGGACAGAGGTGACAAGGGTGACCCTTTTCCACCAAAGCATTTTGAGAAACGGTTCGGAGCCGGTGCCTACTCGCGAACCAGTTCTTTGTGTTTCGACAGCCAAAGAACCGGTTCTCGGCCGGGAAAACTGGGTCCAAAGCGGGACCAACTCTTTGCTGGACTACAACAGCTCTTTTACCACGTACGCAGTGACGTAATGACGTCGTTCGCTGGGCTCTCTAGTCAGTGGAAAAACAAACAGGTTCTAAGAAGGTTCGCAAGTTGAACCAACTTTGAACCAGCACCAGTTCCGAACCAGTTCTTTTTTGGTGGAAAAGAGGTAAGAGAGGAGAGGGGAGGAAGCGTGCCGACCCTCGGGTGCCCCTGCCGGCTGAGAGGGGAAGTGCTCCGCCATGATTCTTCCTTCTCACCCAGGTGCTTATCGAACTTGATAACGAAGGAGATTAGAGAGTCCATGTCCATCAGGGTGAGCTTATATCGTGGGAAAACAAACTACGTAGACCAACAACACAAAACAATCGTCTAACAAAACTTAAATTTTAGAGAAGAACAAACAATCTAATGCTCGTTTAAGGGGTAAATGGAGAAGGATTTTCTTTCCTTGGCTGAATGGGACGACTTCTGGCAGACGAATGCCTTTATTTCCACATCATTTTCTCTGGAAAAGCAGATGTTATTTTACCAAAATAAATAAACAGACAACTTACAGATAGATACACAGACGCCAGTAGATAGATCGACTGACAAAAAAACAATTGAGAGAGAGAGTTACAGTTAGGGGAACACATACCCACGCCTGCTATGCAAAATACCTGCTCACCTTAACTATTTATTAAGTCTGAGTGGCTCATTCAGTGTTGTCTACAGTTATGAAATGATACAACGCAGTGCGGCAGGTGCGTGTCACCCTTTACAGACTGCACATAACTGACAGCCACTGAAGAAGAAATACTTACAAACAATCTTTCTGGCATCTTCGGGAGGGAGTCATGGTCGTGTCTCCTTCTTGCTTGAAGACCCAAGCCCAGTCACACTGTGAGCTGCCATGTATGTAGTGGTGTACCGTTCATCAGATAATTTGTGCATTTTGCTGCTGTAACTCTGTTGCATCGTTACCCGATGGCTTTTGAAATTTCCTACAAACATATATGTACCACATTAAGTCATGTTACCAGGGTTGTTTTAAAATGGTTCTGAGAGGACAACTTAAACAATTTGATTTTCATTTGCATGCACTGTTCCATGGTCGCACTTATATTTTACTACTGTAAGACAAGAAACTACAAAATATGAAACTTACCAGACAGACAGCTACAGGGGCAATCAAACAGTCATCCACAGGCAGCTGTGTTCTGGAAGACTGCATATTTAAAAAGCACAGAACAATGCGTGTTTCTCACAATAAACAATGGAGACGAAGGACAGACATACAGGCAGACGAGCATAACGGATTTCATTAATAACTAAAAACAACACTAACACTAACATAAAAAGCTGTAATTTGGATGAACCATTAAATACTAACCTATCATAACGTAACGATAAAGTTTACTTTAAGTAGATTTGCCTGAAAATATCTGTAGTATATAACATTTAGTTAGCTAGCTTACCATGCTAATATCTTAGCATATCTTAACATACCATGTTCTTTGTCAACATCATGTTCTGTATTCTCCCTCAATTAAGTTCAACAGGCCGAATTTCATTGTGCAGTTACTGAACTCAAAAAGAGCATACATAAGGACATACATACACACACAAGTGTGTGGTAATGTAGGTGATTGGTCCAAAAAGGTATTCTTTCTACTGTATTCGGCACAGTACAGTCCCAAACCCCGTTTGGGACTGGACTGGATGAAGTGCTTCATCTGAGAAATCTCACCACGAATAACGAATAACATGTCATGTGTAACATGTCAATGTTACTGTCCACCGAGCTGATGTGTGAAACACTCACTGCAGGGAAGTTGCTTCATGACAATCTGGTATTTGTAAAAGATTTGGAGTAGGCTATGTATTACATTACATATCTATTACATTTACTTTACCTAAATAATGAATAATAGAAATAATAGTGAGCTCACCTGTAGGCATACGCCATATGAACGTGTCGACAGTGTTTGTGTAATTATTTAATTGAAGGGATGGACATACCTAGCTAGTTGGGTTTGTTATTTCCTGCTGCATATGTGTGTTGTGTATGTTTTGTTTAATTGTTTATCATTATTGGGTTTTTTTCTATTATAATTTTGTACAATATCAATTGAAAATCCAGTGGGGAGGTTTCACTATAAGCCCTTGGGGGTTTCTTACCTCTCCTGCATAATTCTTCCACTGTCACTCCACAGTGGAGCATTGTAGTGCGCTCTGATACTCTCTGGAGCATCCCTGACAGCTGACAGGTAAGCCTGCCAGACAACAAAATGGCTTTTAGGCTACAGCTATAATGTTTTTATTTTTAATCTCTTTTAAATCTTTGATTCTTTGATTTCATCAATCAACAATTTTGATTTTTTTTTTGAGTTAATTGATTAACAGTCGATTTTTAAAATCTGTTAATCAAAAAAAATTAAACCCAGCTTTAATAACTGAGCATATTTACAGTACAAACCTCATCAGTGAACTATGAGGGCAAAAACAACAGCAAAAAACCCCATTCAAAAACAAAATAATGGTTCACTAATCATAATTGAGGTAAAATGTTCAATTAATCATGATCATGATTTTAGGTGAAATCGACCAGCCCTTCTTAAACATATACAGACAGTAAATGTAAAAATAACTTTAACTGGCAACCCGCGCTATAGCTGTAAACCCTACACAGAAGTGCTGGATGGATAAATAAGCTGTTTCTCAAGAAATAGTTTCAGGATCTTCAAATTTACATTTCTGTTTCCCACTGCTTCCAGTCTTCATGCTAAGTGAGGCTAACCACTTCTCGCACTTAATGCACAGACATTAGATTGATAGTAATATTTTCATCTTGCTCTTTGTAACACTTATCTTCTGATAAATAAACACTGAAATTTAAAAAAAGGAAAGGCTCAGGTCAGCAGGGCAACCAGCATGATTTCCCTTTATCTGGCAGATGACAGAGACCGGCCCAGAATACCAACACTCACCCACTCTGGTGGCGTTTCAATGTATTATTGTGAACCATGGTTACTGGAGCCTGACACTGTAGAATATCTTCAGGGGTCCAAGGCATAAGGTTTATCTATCTTCACTCTAGATTCAACACATTTGCACATAGCGTGCTGTAGCCCAATTCACAGCTAGCTGGGGACCAATTATTCCCTCCTGTGCGCGTTTGTTGGGTGCAGCTCCCTCTCAGGCCACTTGCGTTTTAATAGACTCCTTCCCTGTCATTGCACCACAGAGCTGAGAGTGTGGGCATGCGCAGGAATTATTTCCTGTAATTATTCCAGGGTGTGTTTTCTCTATGCATGGAAGCGTTTCCTGTCTATTAAAATGACGGTGTCTCGATGGGCCCTTCTGTTTCTGGGACTTGGATGGAAGTTAGTGTATCATGTCATGAGTCCAGCTAGCTATAACCAACAAGTGCTTTTCTCTATGCAAAATATCCCATATGTGTATGAATATAATAAATACCATATAAATAGAAAAGGATTTTAATTCCTTCACAGATAAGCAATAGCAGAGACCTCCCACTGCTCCTTTTGCATGCTGCAAACCCGACTGAAGACTTTGATCCTCAGATTCACTTCATTTATCTCCCCGCTTCACACTGTGAATGTATTACTTGCAGGTTAAACTACATGAAATTCTCCTTGTGATTTCCCATTCAGATTGTAACTGTGTGCAATAAATGCACAGAGCGAGTCACGAACACCGTCTGACTCATAGGAAACTGATTGTCATTGCCAATGTCATTGAAGACACTCATTCTAAATGTAAGCATTCTTAGGGATGGTTAGGTGCACCCACAAAATGACAGATGCTGTTATTAGGATTTTAACCACTTCTGACAATTTGTAAAAAAGCTAAGAACACTGACCTGCTTTTGAACAGTAAAGAACGCATTAACAGGAGCCAAAATGAGATAAAGCCAGAGCATCTTCCTATTTGTATGAAAAGAATTGCTTTCTTGTGGTTGAGATGGAACCTCAAACGAAGAATTAGATAAAACAACTTAGAGGACTGCTGTTTAAGTTGTTGTAAAAAAAAAAAAAAAAAGAAGAAAAAGATAATCCATCCTGTGTTTCTGCCTTTCAGCTGTCAGAAACGTACCAAAAAAAGAGACGGGTCCTACTTTGTTTGTAACGTTTCAAATTTCACAGTGTGAGGAGACTTTTTATTATGCAGCTACAAAGGCTGAAAGGAGAGCAGCAGAGATGAAGGGATCCTATCCTGTCCTAACCACTACTCTGGTATCAGGACATGAAAGAAACACAAACATGACCCCACGTTTACTTGGAACAGCCCTAATATGCGACCTGCATACAATGTCACACTCAATACACATTTTCATTTTAATGAGTGAGTGACCGCTCTGAGGAAATCCTCTTGTTTCTCCCCATTATAGAACAATCTTTTGGCTGCATAGTAGAGGGCAAGAATGAGCATCTCTTTTTACTCATGAATGAAGATTGAAAATGATATCACAGGGAAGCAGATCCTCATGAATAATAGCTTATTTAGCCCTAATCAGTTCCTGTTGTCAGTGATATTGAATTCTTAAAAGATGGATAACGTTTTATGAAGATGTTCGGCACATTCTGAGATTCTTCAGTTGTAATCTTTGAGACTAATTGCAATTTCTAAACTTTTATAAAGGGTGACCTATTATGAAGTGGTACCTGGTGATCAGGTTCCCAGGTCCCAACAGGTTCATTCTACATGTACATGCTATATGGTAATATGATATTTAATGCACATAGCACAAGCTTCTGGAAATACCACAAGACAAAACAGTGCTGAGCAGGTGTCTGCGCTTTACCGGCAGTAATGATGGTGGTGGATAAAGTATGCAGGCCTGTAATTACAGAACAGTGTCTGGGTCGTGCCAGACCGTGGCAGTGTACTGCACTGAACTGAGCATCATTAACAGCCCACTCATCCACCCAATGGTGACTGAGAGTAGCAGGCGATTTTTAGCACACACAGGATTAGGAATTAATTGCCATTTGATATGCAAGGGTAGAGTGTTAAAGAGGAGGGATGTTCCCGTGATGCCCCCAGTTTATGGCATTGATTAACGCAGTGACTTAGCTGATGGAGATGGCTCCACCTCTCTTGCCACAGTTTCTCATAAAGCATGTTTTGCTGTATAGTGAGGTTTCCCCAGCTCTGAAAAGGCTCAATGTGGACGACATTTTAAGTGAACTCAAATACAATACAGAATGTCAAATTCATTCTTGGGACGTATTTGCCATGGTTGCTACACTGGCGAGCTGTGCAACACGCACCAGAAATTGCCTGAAGGCCTTTCCAGTGTTTGCTTTTTTCATCCAAACTGCCGCATATGCCCATGTTTATATTCCAGGAAATGCGAGATGTGTTCATTTTATCTTCCCTCAGTGCCTTTACAAGCCGGCGTGATTCATCTTGCACCTGTTATCTGACTGCTTCATTTTTTACACTTTGCCCACACAAGGCACGAGCGCAGCCGCTTATTGGTGCCAGAGATGACCACAGAAGTTTGAGAAACACTGCAATCAGAACAGAAAGTTCACTAGTTTTGCTGGTAGATAACATGTTCAAAAAGTGGAACCTGAGTTTCAAAGTAGCCAAATGTTCAGACTTTATTGACTGGCTTGGCACAAGTGGGGCGCTGGCTTATACAGGGTGGCATGAAATCCATGCACACTCACACACGTCAGACCAGCAATTCACCATTTCTGTCTAAACTAATCTTACTTCTACTTCAATTACTAACATTACAGTAGCTCACAATTTCTTACATTCAAGTGCTTAAAATGTTAATTTAAAACAACAGGTATCATACACATGTAGTATAAAGCTTCTACGCCTTTTCCTTTAAATCCTCAAACAGATATTGCACCTCCAAAAGGTCACGTACTTGCAAACACTTTGGTTTTAAAAATATTTGTAAACCAAAGTATGGTTTACTCATCTCAAATGTCTCCGACCGGGCAGATAGCCAATCATAGTTTAAGATTATTGGGTGGCACCTCTGGTGGCCAATCATATTTCAGGGACAGCCCTGCAAAATAGACAGATTTGTCATCTTTTTCCTTATTGGTGGTCAGTCATGAGAGGCCTCAAACTACTGAAATCCAGCTCATCCTGATATGAAGAACTCATTTGAGGAGACATGTTGTTCAGGCCTGCTGTGCTTAAGTATTCCCACTAATCCATTTGACACAGCCATCTAGCTGAGACCTGTTAGTCTTCCTCTTCTTCAGTTGTAAAGGCTGCCGTTTCACTCCTCAGCACTGCAGAATAGAGAGCTTGTGTCGAGGATATGAGAAATATTTAGTCTCAGCTTGCTAGTTCACCCAATGCGGATCAAACAAGGCAATTTTGGAGTAAATAATACCATTTCCTCCCTCCAGGCAATCAAAACACTATCTCTGTGAAAAATAACATGGGCACACACCAGATGATTGCACACTTTTTTTCTGGCGGAAATCTACTCACCCAACTTGGGTGGTGGTGGCAGACTCTGACAAAGTTTCTCCCTTCATCCATTTTCTAGCAGACAACTGGAAAGAACTCGTTTTTCGATGAGATGCTCAAAGGGAAAGCTTAGGTGCTGCAGTACGGAGAAGAAAATACTATTTGCGATATGAGTTTGATTTTGAGATTTTTCTATCAAGTTTCAAATAAATGATGTGTACAAAGCTTTATGCCTAAATAACTGCTGCACCCAATACCTATACACATGGCCTGGACAATTTTATGCTATTCTAAACCTCTAATCCACTACATTTTAGTTGGTGTGTTCCTGCTTTTTGTTTTATATATACACACATGTAATGTGAACTTGTAGTGATGATCCCACAGACAATTTGGACTCAACTCTGCAGTTTTAAGAGTCTGAAAACTCTTATTGTCCTGGTTCATTCCCACAATTCTTATTACTGTTTCCAGCCGAAGCAGGCAGCTGCTTTCAGTGAAAAATCCCTTTTAAGTACACTGTACTCTACCTGTCCAGCACCAAACAGCAGACCCGCTCTGCCCTTCTTGACCCTGCCTTTTCCTCAGACACTTGTCCCTGAATCTCCACTCAGGACTTCCCTCCACCCACCCTGGTTCAACTTGGACTTTTACTTTCGCCATTCTCTGCTCCTCTGACACTTTGCCTATTTACAAAGCCAGCACACACAGAGCAACATTAGCATTTATTTAGGGTCATGTTTCTGCCACCTGAAGAATATAAGCCCAAAATTAACTGTCATTTAAGCTCTGAGTTGGTTGCAAACTTTGTTTACAGTTGGGTGTTGGGCAGGTAGTGTACACTGCAGCTTATCAGCTAAAACAGTTGTCTGCTGCTACTGCTGGAAAGGAGGAGGATGAAAACTGGCTTGAAAACCAAAACAACAACCTTTAAGCATTGGTGATTAGTCTCTATGGGTTCATCACTCACCAAGACCTCTTAAAATATCTATTATAATTCTAAATAATTTTCCTTCCACAACTGGTTATGCAAAGACAAACATGAGAATGTTTGCTTTATACATAATTCATTAACCTTTTCTGTCTTATATATCAGACAAAGAAAAAATGAGAAGAAAGCAAAAAAAAAAAGGAATGACAAAGACATGGTATACTACTTTCAAATCTGAACTTTAGAGCTAAAATGATCTTCAGCCTGCCACATTAAACTATTTTCTATGGTTTGATCTTGTGTACTTTAAGCTTACTTTAAAGAATTATTTATGGTGGTAATTTGTGACTTTTACAAGGCATTAACAGAGCAGCTGGGACTTGAAAGGCAGAAACAAACATGAGCCTCTTCTCTGAAATTGGAACTTTAAACATAATTACATAGCGTTTTGAGAGGAACAAGAGGAAAAAGAGGGCATAGATAGCGTTTGCTATTCCGCTGTGAGAGCGGGGAGCGACGTTGTAGAGAGTGCCGTGCTTCATGCAGCTGGAGCAGATGCCGCTGTTGTGAATAGAACAGAATCCACGGGTGATCCTGCGAGACTGATTAGACTTCCTCCACACCCGGCCCTGAGTGAATTCACAGTGATTGAGTATGAGGCGACAGCACTCCTCTCCTTGTCGCTGTCACTCTTTGTTGCCCTACCTTGCACCATTCAGCTCAGTCTGGGAGGCTTCCACTGCAAATACTGAAGGATGTCATTGCAATGGAGAGAGCTGAAGGGCCCTGTCCTGCTGTATGACCACCTGCATCACTCACGAGAGGACCTATGCCGTACACTTATAGTGATAAATGTTCTGGATCAGTGGATCTTTAAAAAGTATATTTTTATTAAGGATTAAACTGATTAGTGTGTTTGTCATGTGTTGTGCTAATATTGTCTTTGTATTTAAGTCACAATGAAATGCTAAATTACTGATTTACAGTGTTCAGTTACCCATACCATAATCTACACCTATTTTACAATAACCTAATATCGAATTAGGTTATATTAAGTAAGTATGTTCAGTGAGAAATCAGTGTTTGTAATCAAAATCCCATATGTACTTTACACTGAAGTCTTTGAACTGATACTGAATGAAGTACAGACTACATCTAAGTTTCTTTCTTTTTTTGCCAAACATTGAATACTTGAAACATCTTTGGAAATCCTTGACAGTTTTATTTCTTTTTGCAGCTCTTCTCTTCATGAATTGAGGTAGACACCTTTGTGTTTTGGGAGATGTTGATAAGGGAGTAGGTGGAAGAGGCACTCAGAGTGAATAGTTGCTGGCAACTCTTCATTTGAAACTATTTAACTATTTAATACTGTAAGATAGATAGATAGATAGATAGATAGATAGATAGATAGATAGATAGATAGATAGATAGATAGATAGATAGATAGATAGATAGATAGATAGATAGATAGATAGATAGATAGATAGATAGATAGATAGATAGATAGATAGAAAAAACAACAAATAGATAAAAAACAAACAAATATAAATCCATGACTTGATCTTGTGTATGGGGGTGGTGTGTTAATGTGTATGTATATGTGTCCTTGTTTGTGTCTTGTCAGAGAAGATGATTGTTGGATAGGGTTAGACAGAGGGAGAGAGGCTTGTGGGGAGCACAGCGAAACCAAACAGAACGGAGAGAATAGTTTAAAGTGAGATCAAATTAAAAAATATTATTAATTAAATAGAATACTGCTGTTACTCTTATCACCATCACACCACCTCTAGTAACAATATTGAATAAAAGAAGTGATTACAAGGTAATGAAGGATGCCAGTAGCATGTCTGACTTTGTCTCATGGCTTTATTTTGGGGATTTAAATATGAGAACTTCATTTCAAGTCTGAAGTCCCTTGAGACAAGTTCAAGTCCTGTCTGTCCACTGAGATAACTTCAAGTTGGATCAAGTCAGTTGAGACAATTCTTATTCAAGTTTCAATCAATTGAGACAAGCTCAAGTCAAGTCCAACTTTAATCCCATCATGGTAATCAAGACAGGTCCAAGTGATCTCTATTCCAGTAGGAGACAGCTGAGACAAGTACAAGATATGTTTTAAGTTAATTACGATAAGTCCAAGTCGAATCTCATGTTAATCAATATCAGTCCAAGTCATATCTTTATTTCAGTTGGTGCCAGTACCACAAGTACAAGTCGAGTCTCAAGTCATTTCAAGTAAATTCTCAAGTCAGTTGAGAGAAACCATTAAATCAAGTCTCAGGTCAGACAAGTCTGTTTGAATGCTGACTATTAACTTATTCAAGGCTGAATATATTTAGTCAGTCTTTACATAGCTGAGACCAAGTCCTTTCACTGCCCAAGGCTGCTGGTTGTTGTGCTATTTACATTTACAAAATAGAAACTTGGGATGTTTTAATGTTTTTGCTTTCAGTCAAAGTCAAGTACAACTTACTACACTATTAAAGGTCGGGAGACTGTGATGGCTACTCCAAAACCTCCACCTTTTTCTGCCTTAACCACTGGAGGGTCAACTTAGCCTTGTGCTTTGGGTCATTATCATGCTGGAAAGTCCAAGAGCGTCCATTGCGCATCTTCTGTGCAGAACAATGCAAATTGTGTGTCATTGCAATGGATAACAAAAAGTTTCTTTCCGGCAACTTGTTCAGGCAGCTCATTTTTGTTCAAGTATCGTCGTATTGTGCTCCTTGCAACAACCGCACCATCTTTTTCCAGAGCAGCCTGTATTTCTCCTGACGTTACCTGTGGGTTTTTCTTTGTATCCTGAACAATTCTTCTTGCAGTTGAGGCTGAAATCTTTTCAGACTATCTGACCTTGGCTTGGTATTGAGAGATCCCTGAATTTTCCACTTCTTACTAAGTGATTGAACAGTACTGACTGGCATTCGCAAGGCTTTGAATATCTTTTTATACTCTTTTCCATCTTTATAAAGTTCCAAGACCTTGTTGGCTCAGTATCTCATTGAGTCATTGACTATTTATACACAGACACTAATTGTAATTTAAAAAGCCACATGTGTGGGAAGTTAACCTTTAATTGCCATTTTCACCTGTGTGTCACTTTGTGTGTCTGTAACAAGGCCAAACATTCAAGGGTATATATAACTTTTGATCAGGGCCATTGGGGTGATTTCTGTTATTATTATTTAAAAAGGAGCCAAACAACTAAGTTAAAAGAAATGTTTACATATGATCACTATCCTTAAATCAAAGACAGAAATTTCTGAGTATGCAAACTTATGAGCACAACTGTACAAATGTAAATCAGCTTCCAGGCAATAGTTCTTGTGCACTGGTTGTAAGTGGGAGCCATTTTTGAACACTTCCATGACAGCACTGACTCTTAATTATGTCCCTTCGTGTCACTTGTTGAACCAATAAAGTTTTATTAACACCTTTTTAAATGCTCTCATGCCAAATTTTTGCCCACCTTTCACCTGTAATCTCATTCTGTTAATCATACTCACAGCAGCTATACCAAGTGTTAGCATTTCAGTCATGTCCCAGAACCCGTTACTATGTAGTCTGTCTCTGCTCTCAGCGATCAGAGCCACATGATTACAAATTTCATCACTCTACTAGGTTTATCATTTTGTCACAGAGCTGTTTCCCATCAATGGTGGATTCTGCATAGCTGATATTAACACTATTTACATAATGCCTGCTTATCAGTGGGATGCAGATGCATTGTTAAAAGTACTTGATTCTACAGCAATCCACTGACTTGAATGTATAACACTGTACTAAAAATATCTTCCATGTTGAAAGGAAAGTTCCTATTTAAGGTAAAGAGTGTCCACAAGGCATTTATCTGTTTCTTCCTATCATTTTAATTACTGACACTTAAAACGTGGGTACAGTATATTTTTTTTATAACACCCCGGTGTTCCCCAAAAGATAAAAAAGTGAACCTATAGTAAGAAATTCCATGCTGTTAATTTCACTTGTTTTCTGATAAAGTGTAGTTTGCTTTTTAAAGCGGCAGTACCTGACAAGTTGGAGGTGGAAGAAGAAAAAAATAAGAACATATAAACATTGTTCAATAATCGTGTTAACACAAAGTGTGGCATGGGTTGTGTAGATGTTGCTGGTGTATGGTGTATCCATCCCCGTTTCAAAAACTACAAGTCCCACACTCCAAAAGTTGCAATGATTTTAAAACGTGTCCATGTTTTAAAAGATGTTTTCAATGTGTCAATTGTTAGAAAAAACAGTTTACAGACAAAAATACTGCATAATGTTGTTTTAATTATTGTTCATTATTTCCTGATGTATTTCTTGGGTTTGTTTCTGATGAAGTTTGTACTGATTAGTATTAATTGTCTGTTTCAAGTGTGTGCCGTCACTAATTAGTACACAAACTGCCAAGACTGAGCTATTATGCTTTATTTTTAGCCCCATGAGCTGTTGTGTGAAATGTTTTGCCTTTTACTGCTCGATTATGTTTGATTACAAGTAAACATATGTCAAGAGGGTAACAAGGCTTAATGCATATACCCTAACAAGCTCATACAACAAGTTGCTGTTTTCATGCAGTACATGAAAGTAAACAGAAACCAAGGGTACCTGATAGGTGGAACCTGTGTAGCCTTATTGCTGCTAACGATTTCATCTTTCATCTTCTGCAGCAATGAAGTGTTGAGAGCTTTTACTTTGAAAAATTCTTAACATTAAAAAGAGTGTGTATATCCGTCAGGAAAACAAGCGGCAGAATTTTGCCTCGCGATACTGGGGAAATGAAAATCAGCGTCTGTATGTTGATGGATGTGGTTGGAACCTTGGAACACACACACACAAACCTGCGCTTTAGCTTTTTGTTTGTCCATGGGCTACTGTAGAAACATGGTGACGTCCATGTAAGGGAGACCCGCAGTGTATGTAGATAGAAATTGCTCATTCTAAGGTAATAAAAAGATAACAGTTCATTATGTAAGGTCTTTATACACCACATAGTTATGCATCATACAATGCATTTCTGTCACTATCCTAAGAAATATTACACACTGTGCCGTTAAGTCTTAAATCCAGTCAGACAGATAAACATTTGATAAGGCCTGATGAAAGGTTAGAGGGTCATCAACATCATCAATAAGAATCTTCCTCAGGAGACCATTAATTAAATTTCATTGCTGTCTGTCCAGTGGCTTTTAGAGATGTCCTGCTCAGGATGTATTAGATGAACAGATGGAGCAATGTCACCATCCTAGCAGGAAAAAAAAGTGTTATCCTACTCTTGCAGACTTAGCGCTCCCTGGTGTTAACAGCAACAGTGGACAGTGAAGAGGTTACTGTAGCTGGATGTTCTGGCCACACTTCAGGTTCCTATTTTGGATTTAATCATATTGGAAAGAAGGCTTAAAGATTAAATATGAAGGCGCACACACACACACACACTTAAAGAAGGTCTTGCAACTGCTCTGTGTGCTCACCAGCAGCATGGTGCACATCTCTCATGGTTTATTCTCAGGGGTTTGTGCGAATAATTGGTGAATATTTCCCCCATGTAGGGGGCTAGCAACACTGAAAGTGACAAACATCAAAGCCAGACGAGCAGAAGCAACGTGAATGATTTGAAGTCAACCACAAAAACCTGACAGGGATCCACAGGATTTTCTCTTTGTTTGTTATTGAGCTTGAATGAGTTTAACAACAAGGAAGGAGTGCAGAGGAGGAGTGAAAAAAGCTATTTGCCCCATGTTATTTCAAGATTCGCCTAGGCAATTACTGAAAGTCATTTAAATGCTAACAAGTCGGATCGGCAAAACGAAGCAGGAGTAGACTAAAGACTAAACCTTTCAAATAATCCCTGTAATCAAACAGGAGAAAGGACACACTTGACAACGCACTAATACACTAAACAAAGGAACATTTGGTGTAAAGAAGAAAATCAATTGCCTTTAGATGTCTTTAGAGTTGAACTGACACTGGTAGTTTCATTTGGGAGTGAAATAATTTTTAAAATGATTCAATGTGATGTAATGACATTCATGTGTCATGTTGAAATGCCTATATACTAATGCCTATATGCCTAATACTTGTGTTTGAGTGTGTAAGATTTAATGTAACTAAGCTAATACATGCCGACCAGTACTGAGGTATTACGGTATGTGAGCATTTTATTTTTCCTGTAAAAAAAAGAAAAAAATACATTAAATTTAATTTAGCATGGCTGGAAATTAATCTTTGTATCGAGGTGCTTTTGTCAAACACCAACCCTTAAGATGTAAAAATGTTGACCTATCGGGTATGGGTGAGTCCTCCCTGAACAGCCACATTAGTCAGCAAAACCCCAGATAGTCTTTAGCCGTGCTGCAGCCTCTGCGTCAACCAACTATAGGATGACCAGATGAGGTGAAATTTGGGACAAAGTTGTTGGGGAGGGGAGGGGCACACCAGTACATTAGCACATTCAGTGTCAGCGAACATTAAAACCCTAAACACGTGGAACGCTAAAATGTAATATTCTTGTTCATGAAGTCACCCTTGTGTCATTAGGAAAAAATACAATGACTGTGGGTATGTAACATTTCGTTAATGCCGAGCATGTCTCACCTGTCTGTGCAACACAGATCTCACTTTCGTGTCTGCCTGCAGCTACACTCCCCCTGTCCTCGCTGACTGCAACTTCCACTAATCTACTCTAGAAAACAAGCCAGTCCTGACCTCTGTGGGGCCTGTTCACGAAATTGAAGGAATGGAAGGACTTGTGGGGTCAGCTAAATGACTCTAAGCTAGACCCGTCTTACCTTTCCCATTTACAAAGCCCCTTAAGAAATATCCTCAAAAGGGCCCTAAGCAAAATTCTGCTATGAGGCCCTCCTATATGACTCATGAGCCATGTAAACAATTTGCCATTGCTGCACATTCACATCTGATGCCGCAGGGCTATCACTATAATTCTTCCTCCTTTAAAACAGTCCATCTCTGTAATAAGCCTGAATGGAAACCTCTTTTAGAAACATCCAGTGCTGGTTTGAATGGAGCTCTGCACACTAAACCTTCACTGGGTCATTTCGAGGAGAAGCAACTGTTCCTTTAGGGTCTGAGCGGTTTGTATCTGATGCTGGCTGTACATCTCTGACTGTGCTCGTACTGGTGGAGGCTGAATGTGGATCATCTGTGCTTGTACTGGCAGACGAATCAGCATCTCCTCTACTGACAAACTTAAACCTAGCTCCTGTAAATTATACACAACAATACTTGCTAGATATTTATGTTATCAGCAGGTTTCCTCTAATACATTTTCAAAAGGTAAAATAGACTACCACTTATACTATAACTTGTCAATTTATTGCTTTCTTTCTTGCATGAGTCCAGAGTTGTATCTAAAGCTTTACTGAGAGACAGATAATGATTGTCCATAATTGTTTTAAAATGATGTGCGATTATTACATCCGTGTAATGACTTGTCCTCACAGAGGGTGATGCTGGAATGCGCTTATGCACATTCAGCCGGTGGCCTGTCTGCGTTTATCGAACGGAATAAATAGTTGTATTTCATTCTCACATTGTTCAGTCAAAGTCTGGCAAGCAACCAAGACAGACAGACTGACATGCGCTGGCCAGCTCTTTTGGCAGCACTGACAGACTAGAGACGCACTACAGCTGCACATTACCTTAACATTACTGTTATCTGCTGACATCAGACTTTGAGAGGAGAGAACACACGTTTACCTGACTGCTGTCATTGATTTCTTTCTCTTTTCTTGCCCTGAAGCATAGGCTAGTTGCTTCTTCGTCCTCTCATCAAAGGTATAAACATTGCCACTAACTTTGACCTTAGACACAAGAGTGGGGTTGGGGCTTATAGGACGGTCCGACTGATCAGACCTACAGCTAATAATTCCTCCACAGTGTGATTGTGAGCGAGAATGCCCTGCCGTGTCTGTCACGATGACAGCTTTCGAAGCACAAACTGTGGGGAATCTATTGATATTGCCCAAAGTGTTTGGAGAGTTGACAGAGCAATTCGCATCTGTCAGGGTCAGCGTTTCACTCCTTGTAAAATTAATACATTACAAACACTTATGTAATATGAGCCTTAAACAGTAGGCGCACGCTGCCCAATTTTCCAGGATTATTTTGCCAATACGGAGGCTCGCAGCGCTGTGTGAAAGGCACCGAGCCGGAAAGCGGGGTCCGATTTGATCCACCTCTGAGTTGGGAATGTTGGTCCGTCTGCTCCCCTTTCAATTGCAGGCTGCGAATCCACAGGGAGCATTACAGAATCAGACCATTTTGCCTGCCTGATTTTGCTGACATGTTTAGATTTTATTGATTTGGTAATCAGTGCTTGCTTTTGTCTGTTTTGACAGTGTTTATTATTGTTTTACGATCGGGAATCTGCACAGGGTATTTTATTTTGAATATTGATGGGATGAGCTCCGGCAGTCACAGCGTAGGCAGACTCAGTGGAGGTAACTGAGAAAGCCGGAGCGCTACATGAAAGCACACATGGTGGAGGCATTACGCAGCAATATTTTGTTCAGTATGAATGAGCGAATGTGGCATATTGGCGGACATTCTTTCTGCGTTTATTGCAGAATCTCTCTATGAAAGCGGCTAATGCGTCTATAGCGTGTTTTTATTGGCTAGCCGTTTTATTTTCATTTTAATTTGTGCATGCTTTGTCTTTTTTCATGTCCTTTTAACTGTTATGATTTTAATTGTTCTTTATTTTCTGTGAAAGCACTTTGTACTCTGTTTGTGTTCTACAAATAAAGTTATTATTATAATATTACAATTTATAAACAGAACACTAAATAGATCTAGATTATTGACGCTATGCTTATGTGACATTTAACCACCTGAACGAATAAATGAAATACACAGTGGTGAGTTGGCTGGGTCTCAGTTGTTTCACTTTTTTCTTGTGGTAACTGCCAACTGAAGAACAAACTGCAACCCAAAGCTTATATACTTGCAGTGACCACGTGCCCTTTTAACTGCAAACACAACTGTTGAAAATTGAATGGGGGGTGTCTGTAAACATGCACATAAAGTGCATACCTATAAAATAACACACACGTAACTGGTCATTTTCCTATAAATATCTTATATGCCACATCTGCTTGCCTGCTAGTTTAAACTGCCACATTTAGAATTACTTTTTGTTCTGCCTGACTTCTTGGATTAGTGGACTTTGTATTTTGCTACCCTGCGGATAACCTTTGTTCTGTGGATTTCCTTTGCTGAGTTTGGACTTTGTCATTCTTTTTGAATGGCATTACCTTCTTCTATGACGACTTCATCACTCAACTTGAGGACATTGAACTATACACAGACGCAGCTTCTTCAAAAGATTTCAGTGGCTACTATGGGGAGAAATGGTTTTCTGCTTGGCCCTCAGAGTTCAAATCTCATAGAGGAGATGGCATCATAAAGAACCCTTTTCATCCATCTCTTCCAACTCCTGCCATCAGGGAGAAGGTACAGGGAGAAGGTACAGGGAGAAGGTACAGTTCAAGAACAGTTTTTATCCTTTGGTGATCAGACTGTGATTCATCAGTGAGACATACACATTTAATAATAAGTGGTATCTTTTCTTTGGTAACTCTCCACACTTATACTGATTATAAGTATAAGTATAGGTTTTACCCTGCAGTAGTTATATATTTATTTATATATTGATTGTGGTCTTTTAATGTTATTTTGTTTTTATGTAACCTCGTAAAATGCCAATAAAAGGAGTATGAAAAACACCTCCACTATCCAGAGATACAGGACTCAACATCAAACTCACTGGCCTCAATTGTCCTACTGCTTGCCATTCCTATATTCCACACAATGTTAATTAAAAGGCTCATGGAAACAGGAACCTGCTCTCACAGGTAAACACTTGCCACTCACTTCAGACTTTAGATCAAATCAAATCAAATCAAATTCATTCAAAGTGTAAAATCACCAGCTGTGTGGTCCCGGTACAAGGTGCCTGATGGCTAAAGGCTCTGGCTCTACATCTGGAGACCCTAGGCACTACAAGTAGCCCTGCATTTTGGGAGTGCAGTGTTCTAGTGGTGCAGTATGGTAAATCCTTATCTACATTTTCCCCTTTAACTCCTATCAGCTCGCAAAACCCACTGTTTCTCATAGGAAATTTGGAGTGGTTTGTTTATTTACCACCAACTGTATGACATTTCCACCACATGGATTTTGTTCACAGGTTCTGGACTCTTTGCGTTTTGCCTTTTTGAACACAAACTAGACCAGTTGGAAAATTGAAATAATATTTCATCACATTGGTTGATAAACCACAGTAAATGGTAATTATATTTACACTAATGTTCTTCAGAGATTTTTCATCCTGAAGGGTCATATTTTGGACAATCTAAGAAAATAGCTTTCTAGTGAACACAGGGTGAGTTAACTTATAGCCCACTGCATTATGTAGAGATTTCAGAATAAGGGAACATGTCATGGTTTGTCTGTCTGACTTGCTAACCACTTGTAAACTAAAGATATCAGTAACCCTGTTTCAATTAAATTAAATTCAATTTTATTTATAAAATTGGTCTCACAGCGCTTCTCTCTCTCTCTCTCTCTCTTTCTCTTGCCCTCTCTCTCTCTCTCTTTCTCTTGCTCTCTCTCTCTCTCTCCCCCTCACCCCCAACCGGTCGAGGCAGATGGCCGACCACCCTGAGCCATGGTTCTGCTCGAGGTTTCTGCCTCTTAAAGGAAGTTTTTCCTTGCCTGTGTCGCCTAGTGCTGCTCTTGGTGGGAATTGTTGGGCTTCTGTAAATAACTTCAGAGTATGGTCTAGACCTGCTCTTTATGAAAAGTGCTGTGAGATAACTGTTGTTGTGATTTGGTGCTATATAAATAAAATTGAATTGAATTGGTCAGATTGGGCAGGGGTCCAGAGAAAACTACGGTGTCCGACATTGTTTTTACGTATGTACACACCGACTTAACATTAAGTGACCTCCGATTGGCGTAACCGGGAGTCATTACCGCCGACGTGAATAACAGTCTTACTGTATTTACGTTTATCCTTAGCTAGCACTTTCAAGACTCGATGTCGCCCGCTCTGGCCCCAGGGATGCACTTAACTATGGTCACTGGCTTTGCTAGTTTTACGTTTCTCAAAATGGAGCTGCCAATGATCAGAGTTGGTTTCTCAGCGGGTGTGTCGCTGAGTGGGGAAAATCTGTTAGAAACTTGAACAGATTGATGGTGCCCCGTGAGCTTTGATTGCTTACGACTATTCCTCCTTCGGACAGTCACCCAGCCACCCTTTCCTGGCTGCTCAGGAGATGCCGGAGACGCTTCCATCTAATTTCCATGCAGATTTTAAGTATACTTTGAAATATCGAATATTGAAATATCGAATATTGAAATATCGCAAAAAAAAGAGAAAGAAATTGCAAAACATGTGCGTATGGAGCGAATAAACCAAGCTACAGCAAGTATCGAGACGTCCTCAGGAATGTGTTTCAAGTGGGCAGTTTGCTTCCAGCCATGTCAAGCCATGTCTCTGCACCTTATGGGAATATCTGGCGTTATGCCTAGTTTTGCATGCCTGCCTTGAATTGCATGCACCTCCAAATAATGCTTTTAAATGCTATATCCTTTGTGGGGTTTGAAGTATATATTTTATGAACGTTTAGAATTACTAATATGTTATTACACTCAGCAGAAGTAGCATTCATTGAGATTCAGCAAAAATATGCAGGGCTAACTGTGTTTGATCAGTGTGCAGAGCAAAGTATCTGAAAAGGACCTTTCAGAGGTGAATGCATTATTCTGCAGAACAAATGATGAAGGCTACCTGCTGAGATTTGCATGCACTTCTTCTCTCAGCACAAGTCAGCGGCAAGACGCCGACAACAGAAACAGCTGATCAGTCGTGAGTTACAAGTTTGCTACGTAAGAATTTATTCAGAAAAAGTGTTTCCATTTCCCATTTAGCGCATTAACTCTTTTTCGACAAAGGCAAAAACCACCTCAAGTGAGTGTAAAAACTTTTTTGCGAAATTAAGGATTTTTTTTTCAGATTTTGCCGTTTCCATCAACACGGCTACTGTTAGCTTAGTAACTCTTGTAAAAACACAACACTTTGTTCTGCTGCTGTTTGCAGAGGGAAAAAGCCAAAAGCATAATAGCACCCCTTTAATAAAACATGTGCGACTGCGTGGCAGGCCAGCAGCTCTGGACCTTATTTTGTTCCAGTCAGCTGTTAGCCAAAAAGCTAAAGGAAGAATGGAGAAGGAGGGAGTCGAGATGCTTGCTTAATTGTTTTTAACTCAGCTATTGGCATTAACAACGTTTCATAAAAATCATAGTCATTGCTGCTGTTATGAATATGCTACTTAAAAAGTGAAAGACTTGCTTTGTTTTTTATGTTTCAGGCAGTGGCGTTAAGAAAACCTTATGTATTGTTCAAATCATACTCATAGCTGCTGTTATGAATATGGGATTAGTTACAATGTCGGGAGGGACCTGCTTTGTTTTTTTATTAATTTGAAATAGCCTATATCCATGTGATACAGCATCCTCCAGTCTGAGAGGCTGCAGCGGCTGGTTGTTGACTCATCAGGTTCATTATTGTTCCAGTAGATCCAGTGGATTCATTTTTAAATGAGCTGCTGAACAGGTTTTCCATCACTTTAAAGGATGGGGTTGGGTGCTTGAAAATAATTGTAACGTAACGTGTAATGTTGCTATTTTTTTTAAAACCTAGTAATAAGTAATATTACTTTTTAAATGGGTAATAAGTAAAAAGTAACACCTTACAATTTCCTAGTAATTTGCCCAACACTACTGCTTCATATGGTGTGTAGACTGATATGCTGCAAAGACAGTGCTGCTTTCTGCCCCCTGGTTGCGCGTGCATTTCTATAACGACGTTGCACAGAAACCCGTCTATAGTTTATAGACAGACAATAATTTTTCATTTGTAATTTTGAGATTTTTTGACCCAGGTTACCAGTTGCATCTCTCTGTTTTTGCAATCCGTACATAAGAACAAGTATGTCTTCATAGTGTCAAAAACAGGAACAGTGTGCAGCAAAGGCTCAACTTGGTAAGGTAATAAAGATCTTTACTGAGAACTCAAACTATGAGAGTCTGGAGGAAAATGTCTGGAATTTTAGTTTTTACTCTGCAGCCAAAGTGACATCCTCTGTCTATAGCTGAAAAAATAATGAGCCGGGAATGCTTACTCATCACTTTAGGAGCAGCATCTCTTTGTACAGAGACAGTAGCAGAGTCTAGCCCATCCATGCTCCTCGCTCCGGAGTGCTGTTTTTTCTGGAGAACTGGGAAAGTTGCTCAATCATAGCCCACCCCTAGGAGAGCAGTCAGGTACTTCACCTTATGAATGCAGCGCTGCAGAAGTCACTTGCCGGCTGAATGCATCTGTAAAAAGCCTTAGCGGCATGCAGCAGTATAAAAGGAATGATGAGACAGACTTCTGTCATGGTTGAAAGTCAGCGGCTGTGACCTCTGTTATAATAACTTCAATTGTGGAGCTTTTTCTATTTCCTGTGACCTGTGCATGAATACAACACAAGAAAACAAATGGAAAAAATAGCAATTATCAAGCAGGTTTCACCTGTGAGTGCACTCTTCGTCCTGGATGAGCACACAGCCTTATGTGGGGAGAAAACTGAATAAAATAAGATGTCTCTTTTTTGCCACTAGCTAAAATGTTTATATTGGAATTGGAGGTGAATAAAATAGGGGTGGTGTATAATCCTCTCGGAAAGCATTGCAGAGGCATAAACCTGCCTGGCAGAAGCAAATTAAGATGCCAGCAGCAGTGTGTAGAAGTGGAAGTGCACACGGTCTCATGAGCTCAGATGTAGGACTATTTTTGAACGAAGCGGGGAAGATGAAGATGACCTTAATCACCATCCCAATTCCCTTATTAAATCAGACTCAATAACAGCAACACCAGTCCCATTAATGGCACATTGGCTTTTACATGGATTCCTTATCGGGCTTAACAACTTCAATTTACATCATGCTGTGTGATGGAGGCTGTGCTCATTTCGGATAGTGCAGTGTTGATATTCATCTTACCAGGTGACAGAAAATTGTGTCACTTTGCAGATTTGTTGTATCTCTATTGACTGTAGTCAGAGCAGAGGTCCTCTTGAGTCCACTCAGGTTCCTAGTAAGCAAGACCCAAAGCAGTACAAGTCAGTCCAGGTCCAAACTATATTATTACTAGATTACTATATATATGTGTATAAGTCCAGTCAGGTCAGGTAGTGTCCCTGCAACCATATCACAAGACAAGAATGTAGATATTGGATGACCTTCAAAGACTTTTTTTTTTTTTTTACATCCAATGCCAACGATTTTGAAATTCTTGCTTAAAGGTAAGGGAAAGACCAAAGTTTTGGTTAATAAAAAAGTTGATGTGAATTTTCTATGGAAGATTTAGAATGCCATGCCACCTCTCCATGCAGCATTAAAATCACAGAAAACGAGTGATGAGGTGTTTTGTATTTTCCAGCAGAGAGCAGCATAGACCTGCCAATACAAAATGCAAAGCACTGCAATTAGTCTAATTGGGTGAGAAAAGTCAATTAAGTGAAGATAATGTTTGTTATAATTCATAGTTTTCAGTCACGTGACATGCGCAGTGACCTGGAGAGCAAAACAACAGACCAACACTCCCCTGTAGAGATGCCACAAAAGCAGTCAAATTTTATTCGGATCACCTTTCAACGTAAAAAAAAAAAGATCTGACCACAAACGGCAAGTGTTGGGCATATCGATCCATATAATGTTACAGCATCTGCTGACGCATTCCTACCGTTAAAAACTGCCAGGTCCCTGCCGCCACTCGACTGCAGTAGTATTTACTTTTACCTTCTGGGGAATCCCTCACCTAACACAGCCAAGGCTTGTCTCCTCCTAGATTAGTGCATCTGAAAGCACAACAACCATCCAGCATTTTGGCAATGTAAAACTAACAGTGTATCACCTGCTTCCTGGTTGGGTGGATAGTGGAAAATAACACATTTTTTGCCATCCAATGAAGCGTTTACCTGCCAGAGCCACAGCAAGATAACAGTGACGTGTGAGAGGAGTGAATGGCAGGATGGTATGAGAAATAAACTGCAGGCCAAATCATGCAAAAGAATAGTCCTCCTGACTGAACCTTTTCTACAGCTTCATTTGTCATTAGGAGGTGTCAGGGAGCTTTTTCATTGTCCATGCCAAAATGAAAAACAATCAGCTGTCCAAATGAAATGCAATACACCTCTTTGATTTTAATGTGACATGGAAAATACATATCAAGACAAAAATCTAACAAATCTTTTTCATTTGATTCTGACACGGTAAATTCATACATATAAGGAAAAATGCATAATGACATGTATTGTATTTTACTTTGTTTCTATTTAGATATTTAAACTCTCCCATAAAATGCAGGTCTGTTAAACTCTCAGATGTTATTACAGACCAAAAACTAAGAGCTAAAAGAAAAGAGAATGTTAGTCTTACATGGGCCATACATACTGTGGACATGGAAATGCTCTGATCAGCTTTAAGTCACCCCCATGAGGACTGAGATTTATTCCTCTGTATAAGAGTGCACATTGAATATGTTCACCAGGGGTGCATTTGTGATCATTCATGTGCTTGCATGGACCATAAATGTGCCCTAATCAGGTGGACACAAACTCTCCAAACAATGCCTAAAGTTGCTCTGTAACTGCTAGGTATGTAAATAATGTTTCCTACCACATTGGCCATGTCAACTTAAAAAAGTGATAAGATGTCAATGTTGTATTCACTTCTTGCCGCTTCCATAGCACCCGGGCACAACGGACCCGCCCTATAACCTTATGGAGAAGAAGAAGGGGGTGAGGACATCAGAGAGAAAGGGGTGGGTGGGAGGGGTGCAGAAAAGGAACAAAGAAGAGGAGATGGGTTGTGTGGGTATTTATGGAAATACCCACACACGTGATTGATGTGTGGTCCCGCTCCTGAAACGCTGCTATTAGCACCACTATAGGAAGGGTTGGGTGGTCAAACTATTTCTTTATGAACAGTATTGTATACATCTGCCCAGCATTTCTGTGCAGTGTCTCTGACTATAGCTCATGTTGTCAGATACGGTTGGTAAACACAGGGCTGGTCTCTGGACAAAGTGCCAAACCTGACAACCTCACTGTGACAACAAGACTATAACTCTCTCGAAACATGCATTTCTGTTTCTGTTTGTGTATGGATTTAACAACCAAAGATACGTGCTCAGAGCAGCTTTAGAGGTCTTGGTAGGTGTTTTTTTTTTACTTTGGACGCAGCCAGTGTCCCCCGGCTTCCAGTCTTCCTGCTAAGCTTGACTAACCAAGTCCTGGAGGCAGCTCTATACTTAACAAACCTTAGATTGATATTGATTTCTCATCTTACTCTTAAAGAAAGCATATTTCCCCATTTTGCTATTCTTTAAACAAAAGCAGTGTGGTGTACAAATATGTTTTTTAATGCCAGTGAACATTAAAAACTTTTTAAAAAGTTGTTCGGATAAAAAGTTTGTGCTTTGTCGAATATCATATTCAGATTCTGAAATATCCTCGTTATGCAACCCCCACTCTGACCAGAAGATGAACTCCTGTTAAGGGAAAAATTGAAAATCAACTAGTTACACTCGTCAATATCTATGCACAGAGATAAGAGTTTTTTCAAGAATTTATTTCAAGTTGTTATTCAAAAAATATAACAACTCTGGGTTCAGTGTCTTGCCCAAGGACGCTTCGACACACAGCCTGGGGGAGGCGGGGATTGAACAGCCGAACTTCCGATTAACAGCCAACCCAGTCTACCTCCTGAGCCACAGCCGCCCCATTTCCGTTGTCTTTGTAATAAGTTGAGTATAAGCTTTGGACTTTTCAAAATAAGGTTTTTTTTAATCTTTTATTTTTGTGTTTTTACTGATGTATCGTTATCATTTGGCTTCATTACATCTATAAGTACATAAGATATTGATTTGTCTATCTAGCGAGACTTTTAATTCAGTGGAGGTGTAATACATCGCTCGGTAGGCAGCACCTGTAGCGCCTGCTGACAGGAAGTCTGAGTTTTCAGATTGTTGTGACAAAGACGGGCTGCCATTCAGGAGTCACTTCCAATAAAAAGAGTGCTGTTTGTAGAGAATGGGCCATCACCCACTGCCGCAGTGCGTCTCTCTCTCCCTCTTTCTGGAGGGCGGTTTAATCGCTGTCAGGTCTTTATATGTGGACTGTAATTGGCTCTGTAAAATGTGAGGCTTCCAGAGAAGATGTGTAAAGGATCACAACAAAACTAAATGCTCTTTCATGTTAATGTTTTGCACATTAGCAATGTATTGGGCAATTATGGCAACATGATTTGGCATTCCCCTGCGCAGATGCAGGTAACACGCTGCTGATGAGCGTTTGAAAAGAAATGTCAGTCAACTCTTTCCCAGCAATCTCGAGTATTTTGTTTTCTTGTCAAGACGACACACTCTAGCTGGCTTTTTGAATTGTTGGTGATGACAGGGAAGTTTTAACAGGCAAGTCAATGTCAACGTGCCTGTTTTCAAATAACAGGAGAGGATAGGAATGTTTTCCTTGTGATGAATGAATGACTAACAACAGTCACCTTCTTTTAAAAGAAGCTAGAGAATGTCAAGTGTCGAGTTTTGCAGTAAACTGTTAAAACATTTCCCGTGTCCACAGCTGCTGTACTGTGGAGATGTCTTCTCACTGTAGGATTTACCACCTGCTAGGAATCACACAGTCGCACCATATGCTGAAAAGAACCTGTTGAACTGTTGCAGCTATCAAGCAGCAAATAGGAAACATGTTGATCTGGAGACTGAAAGTGAGGCTGTGTTCACACCACAGGCCTCCATGCTCAGCTGCTGATACTCATAGCAGATTTTTAAAAAAATATATATTTTCAGATGTGACCCATATCATAAAGTGACACTCATGTTGGAAGAGAAATGTAAGTCCCATGTCATAATATCCATATTAGCACATTTTAGTTTACAGGAGCGTTCTTAACCATTTCCGGCTCTGTGACCCTGTTTAATTTTGTTCTATTCTGTTCAAGAGAGTGGAGAGAGCTGGCCTATTTAAACACAGTGGTTCATTGATTATGTCAACAACTTTAGGAAACCGGACAAGCAGGTGAATTCATAACTACAGACTTTTACAAGTGGACTACTAGTAGTTTACCATCATCAAAAAAGGCTAAGAAAATCCCTCCAAAATACCACATTAAGACACAAAGACCTTTAGAATAACCATAGAAGATTTTGGTATTGTCAGTATAACAAAGAAAGATACATATTCTCTGGATACCCAAGGTCTCTACATCGATACAACCAGTTCCATTAAATCCACAAGAGTCCCTCAGAAGTATTCAAAGACACCACTTTGAGAACAGGTGAAAATAATCAATAAATCATTCAATCAATCATTTATTTATATAGCACTTTACAGCAACCAACAGGTGCCCAAAGTGCTTTACATCAAACAAGATAAACAACACAGCATTCAATAAAAGACAAGAAAACATGAACCATAGAAAACAGTAAGCTAGATAAGGTTACCCAAAATCATCAGAAGAAGATGGGAAGTTGTAGCACCACTACTGCGTATTAAAAGCCATTCCAAGTGAATACATTTTAAGTATTTACTTGGAATGTTGTTGTGATTTGGTGCTATATAAATAAAATTGAATTGAATTGAAAATTGAAGTTTTGATTTGAAATGAACAACATCCGTTATAGTGCAAATGTCAGGGGGGAGCTTGTTCCAGAGTTTTGGGCCAGCAACAGTGAAGGCCAGATTGCCCTACTGCTTGTACCTTGTATACTTGTACCTGCTTGAACTTCAAAAGCCTGTTGATCTGAAGACCGCAACAGCCAATTTGGTGCACCCAAAGTTAAAAGCTAGGACAAATACTCAAAGGCTAGCCATTTAAGGTTTTGAACACTAACAATAAAATCTTCAAAGCCAGTGTAGTGTAAAAAGAACGGAAGTGATGTGTGCACTTCAAGATGTATTTGTTAAAAAGCAAGCAGCAGCACTTTGCATAAGTGAAGACGTGAGATGGATGTTTGACTTAGACCAACATAAAGAGTGTTGCAATAATCTAGCCTTGAACTAATAAAGGTATAAATAGCCTTTTCTAGATTGTGATTAAGAAAAGGCTTTACTTTAGCCAGGAGACAAAGTGGGAAGAAGCTCATTTTGACAACATTGCTAATCTGCTTGTCAAATTTCACGCTGCAATCAAATGGCACACCCAAATTTTTGACAGTTTACTTGGCACATGAAGATAAAGCTCGAAAACATAAAGCTGGATTGTTTGACATGCATATAGTACTGAAGATAATACACTGTTTTATCTTCACTCAGATTAAGAAAGAGAGCCACATCTTAATATCAATAATGCCATTCAGAAGGCAGTTTAGTGCAACACTGTCATTAGGTTTCATAGGAAGATAAATTTGCAGGTCATCTGCATAACAATGAAATGACAGGTTGTGCTTGTCTATTATAGCCCCTAACGGCAACATATATAAAGGGAACAGGATGGGGCCAAGAATTGAATCCTGGGGCAACCCGCAATAGAGAGGAGCAGATGATGAGGAGAAATCACCCAATGTGACAGAGAAGCTCCTATTTGTCAAATAGGAGCTAAACCATTTAGGTGCAGAGCCTTGAATGCCTACAAAATGCTCAAGGCGTGCGAGAAACACATTTATAACTGCATGTGAATGTCTGTTTAGTTGGTTATCTGTAAAGTGGAGAGCCAAGGATCTCCAAAGAACCCACTGACATTCAGATTTCTTTGGGTGAGAGGTCAAAGAACCCCTTTCAAAATGGCCACACCAGTTTTTCTCTCGCCAGAATTTTACTTAAATTTGGAGCATTATTTATCCCCTGTCCTGCAGTCGTGACCAATGGATGCCTAAGGTACCTGCCAGTACCTTCACTCTAGCTTTAAAACTCAGCCCGCTAGTCCTTGTGGAGTTTGAGAGGTTAAAATGAGGTACCCCAATTTATATATGTAATTGCAAGATTATTATCCTGGCGGAAGCAGGTAGCATTTGCATATAAATATCAATTGACCCTGTTTACTTTCTTCACTGAGACAGAAAAGACATGAAAAGACTGCAAATCAAAGCTCATATTTGGAAGGGAAGAGAATCTTGACAAAGTGAAAGAAAAGTGAGGAGGTGATGGAGATGAGATGGGAGAAGAGGTACTGTTCACTGGGCCCAGGATTACTGTTTAACAAAAACCAAAATTGATGCAATTCAAACATTGTAACTACCACAGAAATCCGGTTGAATCTGTAGGCTCAATTTTAACAACACAAAAATAGAATGCCCCTAGCAAGCTCAGGTTTTGTACTTCTGAATTTCCAAAATCCTGTTGTCCAGCCCTGTCCCCGAACCCATTTCCAGCTGCAGCAGGTAGCTGAGCATTTAGCAGCTTGATGTTTTTCTCAGGAGTGGAACACAAAACCAGATCTATAACAGACTGAATTTTGGATTTACATTTATCAGGTTGACCGAAAACACAACGCCAAATATTGCTCCATATTTTGAAGCAGATTCCTCCGTTTGGGGTGCCAGCCAGAGCCTTGTCCAACAAAGTTAGATGAGTGCTCTTCTTTCAGGGCAATCGTCCACATGGCTGCATGACTCAGCTCCTAAAATCTGGTCATAAACTCTCTCAATGTAATAAGCCAAACACTGCATGCGCGTAACACAGTTATAATCAGAGATTTCAATATAAATGAGTATATTGAATATACCAAACAACACAAACCCAACACAAAGAAATAATGCCTTTCACAGTCGATAATTCTAAACAAAAATAAGGAGTCCATGGCTCAACAAAAAAAACGCCACTAAGTGGGAATTCAAATGTCCAAAACACCCCTCAGTTTAAATCTGAGCAAACCCTGTTCCCAATAAGTCAAATAAAAGATCTCTGAAGGTGTCAGTTCCGTTTTCCTCCGCTAGAGTAAATACTCTTCCCCAAAACAAACAAAATAGGACCTCTGCCAGACAAAGCCAAAACGAAACTCTCCAAAGCTGTCGGAGTTACCTCGTGACCCGGACCAAGTGCCCACCAGATTTAAGTGGCCGGTAGAGGTTTCCGTTGCTGAGGTGTCAGCTGTTGGAGTCCTTTGGAGGGTTAAAGACAACACTCCGTGATAGGCCGTGTACGTGCACTAAACATATTGCCAGACACTGCCTCTTCTGCAGTGGTGTAGTGGTAAGTGTGCATTTTGAAAACTCATCACTCTTTTTAAAAAGTAAAAGGGGCGGAAAACTGTGGTGAATATGGGATTTTTAGTGGTCAGTAATGGAGGCGTGACTGGTGTGTGAAGTGACTGTTTTAAGTCAATGGAAAATAATAATAATGTCAGATCGCCACAATTTGTTGGATGTAAAGAGGCAACAGTTATTGCATGTTAGCCATATTAACTTAACAGAAAAAGTGTGTGATTTTTAGCTTGTGGTAGAGTTTTACCCCCTAGTGGCCAATAATCTGATTAATGCAGCTTTAATATTATCAGGTGACTGATGAGATTGATTTAATGTCATGACAATGCTGAAAAATGTTTATTTAAAGCTTCACACCCTGGTGCTTGTAGGCTGCACACTCAGGAATCACCTTGTATAGTACAGTTCATCAGAGTAGATAAAATGGGACTGCAGCATTGTGCTGTTTATACTGATAATATTTCATATTATGTGATGTCCTCCTGCAAGATTTATTCTTCTTTATTGTCTGTTCAAATAAACACCATGCATCTGTTTCTTTCATGCTGTTATCTGTTCCCTTTTTCTATTTTTTAATCTGCCATTGTCAAACTGTGTGTTCCTTCAGAGGATGCCCTCATTGTGTCACGCTGTCAAAATAAAGGTTTTGAAACTAAATGAACTGAAAGTCCTCCTGAAGTTGCATTTTGCTGAGCTATCATTTTTTAAAAGTTGTTAGATATTCCAAGGCTGGTCCCCAGGTAGCAGGAGGAAATGTGTTTTCTCTGTTTGTTTGTTCACTCATCAGTTTATATTCCCCTGAGAGTCTTTAGTGCATCACACTTCACCTGATTACTATTACACACATCGGAAAGCAACTGGTACTAATTATGGGTATCATTTATCATTTGACATCTGCTGTGATTTTGTTTAGGATAATAACCGTTGATCATTTAACTCAAACTGTGGTAAGTCCCGCCTAATTTCCCAGCTGCTATGAATGCAAAATTGTTACATGGCTTCTCATTTAAAAGGATTGATAGATGTGTGGATATACTGAAGAGCCATGGACAGGCCCAGATATTTGGTTTTGACCTGCCTACATGACTTAAGTACTGTAGCAGCAGCACACATCAGAGAAGACAAACACAGTGTCCGATTTGTATCACGTTTGGCTGTAGCTGGAGGGTCCAAGTGGTAATCAATGTACAAAACAAACTAGTGTTTACATTGCCCACTCTGGGTGAATCTTTCAATAGTACACTTCAGGAACACAATCAATTTAGATTAATTAACTGCCCAAGCACTTCTCAAAGTTAAAACTCTATTTCTTTCTGTATTGAGAACAACCTTTTATGATAAATTTTATTGTCAGACTTCACATCCCAAAGGCCAGTGTACAGTGGATCACATGTTTAATAAACATGCAAAAGCATGGTGTGAGTCTTTAATGAACACCTATAGTGTTGACTTGAAAGTGTACACTATTGCAGTGGTTCCCAAACATTTTTTAACCTCTTCTTAAAATCTTTACAGCTATGAATGTAATGGATAGACCTTATTTAAATAAATTAGCAAATAACAGTCATGTAAAAAATGTGATATATGAACTAACATCAATGTTAAAGCAACTACAAGGAACTTTAGGTTTGTGCTGATACTGGCAGCCCTTGTGTTTCCTCTGCCTGTCATAAAGCAGGCTAGAGTGAGTAACAGACGAAACACATTTTTATACTGTTCGTCTATTTTTATTTGTCACAGCTGTTTGCAGGATGTATAGTGGAGAGGGAATGTATCTTTTTGAGGCTATGTAAGATTACTCGCTAACTAATATGACGATGGTGAAACAAAGGAAACATAGTTTTAATACAGTTCATACACCGAGGTTACATTTTAAATGACTTCAGTTTATTTATATAGCACCAATTCATAAAAGAAGTTATCTCATTGCACTTTTCACAGAACAGGACGAGATAGTATTCTGATAATATTTACAGAAACCCAGCGATTCCCACCTTGACCAAGCACTGGGTGACAGTGGCAAGAAAAACCTTTTAACAGGTAGAGGAACCTTGATCAGAACTATGACTCGTGGGTGGCCATCTGGAGCCTATCCCAGCTGACATTGGACAACGGCGGGGTACACCCTGGACAGGTCGCCAGTCCATTGAGGACCACACCACATAGAGATGTAAAATATATAATTGTACTGCTAATGATAGAACAGAACTAATAGAATAGAATTAATAATGACCCCTTCATCCCACGACCCTCTCCCCAGTCCCTCTAGTCTTCACCCAGACGCCAAATCCATCCCTCTTTCATCCTCAGCTTGCCTCCATAACATGCAGTAAACCATTCTAAATATACATCTTTGCAGGCTTCGTGAACAAGATTGCACCTTGAACTCATCCTATTTCGGCACATAAAGTAGGCATACCTTTTCTGTTCATGTCCCATTCAACTCAGTTTTCACATCTTTCCCTCCTCAAACCCCCTCTTTCGCTTCCCTTCTCTTTCTTCATCTCCATACAGGAACCATGGGCTCAATACACGTGATCACGAAGAGACGGCTCACCCACTCAGAGTCTCGACTCCCACCGCTATCTGCCCATCTTCCCGCCGGCACACGTCTCCATACTCCTACACATTGTGTAGGGGGGGAAAAAAACCCCCAACCACTTCTGAAATCAAGTCCTTGCTAACAGTGTATATGATTCACAACTTTAAAGATTTAAAGAAACTAAAGCAGGAGATTAAACATAAAATAACAACAGCAGCTTAACTTGTAAGTGAAATATACTATAGTGTTCCCTGGAAGTGAATATCAGTTAGAGCTGATGTTCATAACCCTTTGACAGACATCAGTACAGATATAGTTAAAAAGGTGCTGCTCAGAAATTTCCCATCAGATAGTTTCTCTGCAGGAAATGAGGGAAAACAAGCTCTTAGTTGTTCTGGACTGTCTGCTGTGGGTCTCGATAGACTTCATTTGACCCCGGCGAATATTTCAGCCGTAATGCCTGCACACTACCTCCATAATTCATTTCGTAAATGATGACTTTATGAACTCGCCTCGCCTGTTCAATGTCTGCTTCCCGAAAGAGCTTTATACGCCTGAAGTGGAGAGAGAATCTCACACTGTGTGTATGTGTGTGTGCAGACACACATACACACACACTGGAGAACTTCTACTTCCCTGTCCCTGGTCCCTCCACACGCTCTCACTTCCTGCCCCCTGTCTGTACTCCGGCAGCCAAAGCTGGACTTCAGTATTTCATGTTGAGGTTTGCCAAGATGTCAGACAGGATAAACGTGCACAGTGCTGTAATGGTTGTGACAGTCAGCTGGGATTTCTAAAGTGATTGTAAGGGAGCGCACAAGTAGAGGACAAAATCATTAATGTCACTAATTACTGCTGAATGTTCGAGAATGTTTTGCAACGCTGCAGTGGAGTCTAAGGCTGGTGATGCCAGTATGTCGCGCTGTAGGTCTGCCTGTCTCTGTCAAGAGCAAGAAAGCTTTATCTTACAGAACAAAGGACCTGATAAGGATCTTTACGGTCCTCAAAAGACAACTCCTAATGATGTTGTGACACCTGACCGTTAGTGCTACAGTGTGGTCAAATTTACACATTGAACAACTTCGGCCAAAGACACAACATCTCAAACTCATGAAATCTTCTTCTGAGTAACAAGATGATTCCCGATGTTATTGCTGACTTTTCGTCTTTCAACATCATTGAGCCAAAATATCAGTTTTGTGCATCAGATACCTCACAATCTAACTGGCAGATTGACATAACATTTGTTAAGTTCCTGTAGCATCGCCAGGACAAACTTACCACAAACCCCTACCCAGAAAAAGACTAATTTGGTGCAGGTCAATTCATGTCTGTTATTTTAACGGCATTTCAGTCACAATATTTTAGTACAGGTCGTACATTCTGAACTACATGTTGTTAATTCAGGGTTTTGCAGCCTTTAGAGGCTGTTAAGACGGCATTACACCATTTAGACCATTATGGTTAAATCTGGTAATGTGGTACAGAAAACTGAAGGACAGTAAACATTTTACATACCCTCCGGTTTTCCTTTGCAGACTGGAGCCAAAATGTGATGAGGCAATCTCATCTGTAGGCATTGTCCCCAGTAATTGGCTCCTGATCGGATCTAAGCAACAGCAGTGGAATTACATGGTCATTTGAAAGGTGAAAAATTCAATTGAATGCTACAGGCAACTGATGCTGCTGATTTCTGGAAACACAAATGACAGGAGTTGTTGCAATGGGGAAGAGCACAAGAAGTCATTGTTGGGGGACAAATAACTAAGGGACTGTGATGAGATCTTGACAAGTGGCTCGCATTTGGAAGCCAGAATATTGGAGATCCTGCCGTAGCTATTCTCCAGTTCAGGTTATTCAAACCACAGTTTCTCCACACTGGAAATACCGGAAAAGGTAAATGTGCTGCATATATTGTATTATGTCCGGCTGCCCACCCAGCCTAGGTGTTGGTTGAGGTTTCTGCTTGTTAAAAAGGGGTTTTTACTTGCCACGGTCACCAAGTGCTTGACATGGTGGGAGTTGTTTGTTCTATATAATATCATATAGGGTACGGTCTAGACCTGCTTCATATGAAAAGTGCCCTGGGATAGCTTCTGTTATGATTTGGCGCAATGTAAATAAAATTATATATATATTACTTATTTAACTTAACACGGGACCAAAGCCAAGAATCCTTGAACTGCTATTTTAATTGAATCTACAGCTCATCGAGTACATCTAGTGACATTTTATTGTCTCATATTGGGGATGTTCCCTGCACAATATTCTCTGCAGTTATTGCGCTGAGAACCATGGGTCATATTGAGGAATTATTCACTTTGGGAACCCTTTGCATGCTAGCACACACTCAGAACTAAATTATGGATTCAGTGTTTGAGAAGGCATGTCACAGAAGCATGCTCTCAGCAAAATTAGTTTTCTTGTAGGCTTAAAATTAAACACCTCAAATTAGTTTCATCACAACAATCATCCAGTCAACTGTCAAAAAACAGCTATGAACACACAGCTTACACAAAACACACGAGGTACATGGCAAACAAGGAAGAGGTAGGTTAAGAAATACAAATTAAACATGCTTGTCAGGATTTGTGTGTGGTGAGGCAGCTTGTAGGACCCAAATGCAGGACACACAGGGCGGAGCAGGTAAAGTTCAAAAGGTTTATTAATAAACAAAAGGCGAGCACACTTACTGGCAGAGTGGCTGATTAACAGAGTCCAAAAAAACGTAATCCCAACAGAAATCCAAAACAAAACTGGTAATCCAACAGAGAAGCTCAAAAACCAAACTCCAACAAACCATAGACAGGGCAAGACAGGGCAGGAGACGGGACAGAGCAATAAACTGGAACACAAGGTAAAACACTGGAACACACTGTGCTGTAATGACCAGACAAGGACTAAACAGGAACACCAGCTATGTATACACACACACACACACACACACACACACACACACACACACACACACACACACACACACACACACACGGGACTAACGAGCAGGGCGGGAGCAACACAGGTGACAGGGATCAAGGTAACGAGGCAGGCAGAGAGACAGAAGGGAAAACAGAGAGAGGCGGGCAGGCAGAATGACAGCAGGGGGGAAGAGAGAGACACTCAAAACACAAAGACCATACATTAACTTGAACACAAAGTATTAGTGGACAAGCAAGCAGAGGAATACTGGGGGAACAGACACAAGCTAACAGATAACAAATAACCACCAACAAGGAACACAGACTGAAGCAAAGATAACACAAAACTTAGAGCAGACATGGGCAAAACACAGAAGTACACAGACCAGGAGAAAACACTAAAGACATGAACTATGGTACTGGACTAAGAACTAAGATACGAGACAAGACAGATACTAAGTAACTAATACATGAAACTGTGACAGAACTGAAATCAGGAAAATACCAAAACACAACAGACTAACAGATACCTAACTGATAAATGAATAAACTCAGAACTAAACAGAACAGATGACATAAGTAACATGCAGATACAAAACCAAAGCCCTCAGAATAAAAACCTCAAAACACAGCACTCAGGACAGGATCGTGACAATGCTTAACAAATGTACAATATTTATTTATTCCACTACAATGCTACTATACATAAGTAGAGTACAATGTGCATTGCCATTTAGAAGAAAAGAGGTTTTATATATTTTTATTGCAGTGGACAGGAATGACTTCCTGTACGACCTTATTACTGCAGAGCTGAAGCTGTCTCCGACTGAAGAGACTTTGGTGTCCGACCAGTATTTCATGCAGAGGATGTAAAGTGCTACCCATCATTTTGAGCAGTTTGTGCAACATCCTTCTCTCTACAACCAACTGGAGAGGCTCCAGGGCAGTCCCCAGCACAGAGCCAGCGCTCTTAATAAGCTTGTTCAGCTTGTCAGTGTCACTGGCCCTGATTCTGCTGCCCCAGCAGATGGCTGCAAAGAAAATTGAACTTGCAACAACAGACTGGTAAAAAAATGTGTGAGCCTCAGTATTACTCTTCTAGTCCATTCCCTTATCAAGGTGAACACCCAGGTATCTGTTGCCCCAACCAACTCCACCTCTTCTCCCTGGATGTAAATAGTGTCCGTTAGTCCTGGTCCTTCTAAAGACTACGACCATCTCCTTTGTCTTGGTCACATTTAGCATGAGGCGGTTATTCTCACATCATGACACAAAGCGAGCAACCAGCTCCCTGTACTCTCCTCTTCACCACTGAAACACACAAGTCTGAGGTGTACTGTGAGGAAAGGTGAGAGTACAGTGCCCCGCGGTGCTCCTGTGCTGCGAACCACCTGCTCAGTCACACAAACTGTGGTCTGTCTGTCAGGTAGGCATTAACTCAGGAGGTATCTACCTGCATCTTTTGGAGCTTCTCCTGCAGGTGTACAGGCTGGATTGTATTAAAAGCGCTGGAGAAAGGTAGATGATAACATCCTCGACACACACCTCAGGTTGGGAGGCAAACTGAGGTGGTCACCTCAGGTCTGGGATGCACCAGTCTCTCTCTTTAAACACCTTGAAACTTACAAAATGACAGTACCTGTACCTCTTGATTTGGACCTTAAAAGGACTTTAATTTTTCAATTAAGGTCCAACTTCAACTGGGTTAATGGATAAATTAATACATTATAATGATTTTTTTTTTTATAAAATTACAATTTCCATTTTAATTAATTAAGCCCACCCTAGATTTGCTTTTAGGCATGGCTCCTCCATCCGTTGCTGACAATGTAGGAACAACTGTACTTCTGTGAAACAGAGGCTGTCAGGGGAAAGTGCTCATACAGGCTTTCACCCACACCAGATGAAGTTGTAAATCTACTGCAGTGGGTGACTGACACATCAGAATGAAGGCTGCACCAATTACACTAGGGAGAGCTCGGATGGTTCTCTCAGGGCATGTCTCGTTATTTTCACTGTGGCAAAAAGTCACACAAATAAATAATGAATAAAGAAATTATATTGTCAACTGTTCAAGTCTCTGCTGGGTAAGCTGAAATTCTTTGCAGTTCTTTAGGTACTGTGGGACTGGAAAGAGACTCCAGTTTCTTCACCTGACCCTACTCACCCAGTTACATTATTTGATTATATCTTCTCCACTGTACGAGGTGGAGTTAGTAAGTTAGTGATACGAGTTACCACTGAGTTATCTGTTCTCTTGAACAATATCTGATAACATGAGGTGACACTCATGGTCAAATGTTCTAAGTTAATCAATCTAAAGTTTGTCCTTTAAAAAGAGGAGGCAATTATCTGTAAGTTGAAAACAGTTCCAAAACCAAAATGCCCCCACCTTCATTTTCATCCTTGTGTAGTGATGATTATTTTCATTGCATTGGTAAATGCAATACAGCAGCTTTTCAGTGGGGGGCGCAGTGTGGACAGGCAAGATTAGAAAAGGGTAAACAAAAAAGCCACATCCCATTAAATGATTTGTCAGAGGAGGTGTAATGACTGTCAATGTCATCTGCTAACAACAGTACCATTGTTTACAGATGCCATTGATAGTCCAATTGTATTTCGTTGTATGCGTGTGTGTTCTTTATAAGGCCAAACATATGGGAATAGGGGTGTCTACTGTTGGTCCGTTATTGTCTTTCTTGGTTTGGGCTAGGCCGCTTACCTTTACACATTTTTGTTTCACAAAGCCAGGTCCATAAAGAAATTGTTTTCCCAGTTTGCTGATGACAAACTTGACTGGCCTGCCCAGAGTCGTGACCTGAACCCCATTCAACACCTTTGAAGATGAACACTGACTGTGAGCCAGACCCACCATCAGTAGCCAATGCTCTTGTGAGAGAAAATCCCTGCAGCCTGGTTCCAACATTTTTTAAAATAATTTAGTATAATAATAATTTAATAAGATTTTCAATTCAATTTCCAATTGCTTCCACTGCATACTTTTTGTATTCTTACAATATTTTGTGTTTTTTCTTAAAAAGAAGAAGAAAAAAAAATCCAAATATATGCAGAGATAAAAATACATACTACATATGTATGCTAATGTATTACCAAAAAGAGAAAATAATTAATTACAAAATAGGATATTATCAACCTGTTGATTGGATTGCTCATCCATATTAACCATTTAGCCCAGTTAAAGATTCAGTCCATTACACATGCTACATCTCACGGTTCTACCTCTGTAATTCTTATATTTGCCCAAGTCGAATTTCATACCATTCTATACTGTTTCATTGTCTCCTCATATTAAAACCATTTACTTTCGTCACAGATTATTGATTTTAATTTTGTAGGATGCTGTCTCCATTTCTCATGCTCTGTTCACTGTTACTGCCCGAGGTTTTAAAATGACATGCTCAACTGTCACGCAGGTGTATTAAGTTCCATTGCCCACATACAGTACTTTTGCTCATGTAGTATATTTAACAAACTGTCCGTGATACTTGAGTGTGTGTATCTACATTTATGTGTATGTTTGTGCAGGTTAAGTGTGTTTTGTGTTATATCTGGATGTTACTATAGATGTACTGCATGGGTACTGTTGTAGGGGTGACGTGTCTCTATTCATCATGTATTTATTATACACATGAATGTTGAGAATTTTCATGTTTTCAGATGTGTGTACGTTTGTATGATTCACTGTGTGTGTGTGTGTGTGTGTGGGAACGGTGTGAGCAACAGCAGGGAGAGCTTGGCCACTGGAGGTCGATTATGATATCCGTCTGCGTCCGACCTGGGCTCATAACCCTGTCACTTTGGAACATGACATTATGAATAAAAAATCTAATTCCTGAAAAGCCTCACTGACTGTGAGGCTGCTGCAGAATGCCCTTCTTTCAGATTAATGACTGCAATTGTATAATCAGATGAAAAAGGGGCTGCCTGGGGCAGAGAAATGACTGTCCATTTTCACAGGTAATTTGCTTAATGCTCCTTATTAAGATCACCGTTGTGATGCTACAGCACAACGTTCTTGCTCATGACATACAGCTCCAGCCTCTTCACTTTGGGGCACAGTTTCTAGTTATTATATTTCACCACAGATCCCTTGTAATTTTCACAGATTTAAGTGTTGTCTCCACAATGAGCCTGGCCCTGCATCAAATAAAGCCCACTGGTTCATGCATGTGGAGTAAACATCTCCCTTTAAAAGCACAAGGGTTTTGATTCAAAAATATTATGATCTCTACTGACTCTTTGTTCATTCAGAGCACCACGCCATTCAAGCCCAACATTAAGGGGCCGTGATTTAGCAGCTCAACAAGCTGGCAGCACTTGTACCTATATAGCACTGGCTGCAATGCTGGTGGGAACGTGCGTCCTCAGTGGGGAAATTCTCATTCCTGTTGTTGAAATGTGACTTGGAGGGACAAGCTGCAACAGTATATTTCCAGTGCAGAGCTGCAAAGGCCATCAGGCACCCTACATATCAGCCATTTTCAGGCTAGACTGTAGTGACAAATACTAAAGAGAAGGATGAAACCAAAGAGATACAGTATGTCAGTGTTTAAGTCAGGATTGTCTGGGAGGGGATCAAATGGGCTTTGATGACTCTCTTGTTCTTTTTTCTAGGACTGTATCACCAAAGCCAGGCAATAAACAATACTTTGAAAACTGCACAACTGTTGGGTGTCTTGGGTGTAAAAATCATTTTTGATGAAAAAAACAAAGACAAAGTACACTACGTGTTTAGCAGGACTGTGACACTGACCAATATTTTAATCAGTAGTTAGCTTGAAATCAACCTCAAATAACTTGAAACAAGTTTACTGTAACTCACATTTAGTACTTAATCCCTACTGTACACTTAAAAAAGTGGAATAATGTCTCCTTGCAATTGGATGCAAGGAGAAAGTAGTGATGGAACATGCAATGTATGCAGGGGCTCATTGATATCTGCATAAATATCTGCTCTACCCAGTTGCTAGTTGCTGCTTCAGTCATTACTAAGATAGAGGTGGAAGGATACTAAGCCAGAAAACAACTGGGTTTTGCCAAAGTAAAAGTATGAAGGGATTTCTGGCGCAAAACGACTGAGCACCTGTGACGGCGGAATTTGTAGTAGAAAAAAGTCACACATGAGTATCGGTAAATTCGAAGTCACTGTGAAAAATAGTATTTGCAAGCTTGTAAAAATTTCCTTCTCACGATAAACACAACAGTTACATCTTCTCCAATTGTTCATTGCAGGTGCACAAATTCTGTTCTACAAATCACAAATGAATAAACTCGTACGCTCACATTTCTGTTAAGATGGCACATTCACACACTCATATCTAAACTTGTGAAGTCAAGGGGAAAATTCATTTCAATTTGAATTTTTTTTGCCTGACTACATGAAATCAGGCGAGGGTTAGGGTTACAAGGAGGCCTAGTTTTTCTTGCACTGCCAGATTTTCAAAGCACAAATATAAAAACAGCAGACAGACGTACACATCTTGAGGAGAGGTTACTTTATCAAATTTGCAACTACAGGCTCGCAGATTAAGCAGATGGTGAAGCTTGCAGACAGGCTATGGCAGGATGAAACAGACGAGGTGTAGCAATGTTTTGTATTAACAGGGCCGTGCTCAGGTGTTCAGAGAGCTACAGTAAAGCCTGTCAGATCAGCTTTGGCAATGGAGAAAGGACAAATGTTTTGTCAGGATATAGAATTCCATTGGACCTTCTTGAGCACACAAAACCATTAAAACTCCGATTTCAGCGCTCACAAACAAGGGCAGAAGGCGTCTAAAACACTGAATGAGAATTCAATGCAACAGTAATACAATATATAGATTGTCTGTTGCATCTCACAGTCTAAACCTCAGTGTATTGAAGTATGAAATCATACCATCTGCATCTGCCATAAATTTTTGGCCAGCAAGAACACCAAAACTGGTCCCTAAGAAAGGCCTTAATTATTAAGTGGACTTTCCCTTCATAGATAACTGAGGGGACTTTGACGCCAGCGTCTTTTTTCAATTCATTTTAATGGGAGAGCCACGTTTTTACAAGCTGCTAAAAACACTTCTTTTCCACACCGGGGCGCTGAGCGTTTTTTTCTGGTCGGCAAGAGTTGAAAAATGTTCAACTTGTGAGCTGTGCTCGTCACTGTCACTTTTTACCCAACTGTCCACACACAGTAGAGGAGGGGCGGGACAAACACCACACCGTAGTAACGGTTACTATCCTGGAACCGGGCTTCGTCGAACCTCAGCTCTTGGACTAAACGAGATGTTTCCTCGCCCAAAACATGTCATGAACCCAAATACGGCGAGTCCGTCCTCTCTCTCTCTCTGCTTCCTCTCATTCAGCTGACTGTGGGCATTTTACTTTTTCAGTTAAACCTACCAGATTTTGCCATGATCTCCATTAGCAAGCAAGCATCCTCATGCAGCAAATATCAGCTCATCTCATGTCAACGAATCATCATGTAAAAAGAAGTTATCGTGCAGATCCCTGGGTGAGTGGAACTATCCATCAGCAAGCCCCTGGTAGCTTTCACAGCTAACATGATGTGATCCTTTACGTCATTCCGGAGCAAAGAATTGATTCCTTTTTTGGCTGTTGATCTGAATCCTAAATATGGAAGGAACATGGTGAATCAGTTTCTTATATCATTCTCCAGCAGGTTGTGTACCTGGAAGTTTTTTATTCCACTGTTAACAACGAACAATGAGACTTGTGTGACGTTATATTCAGTTAGAATTTTTTTTTTTACTAAATGTTCACTCTCCTTGCTGGTTCTTCCAACACATTCACAATCATTACTGCTTGTTATTAAGAGGCAGCTCATTATTACGGTTTTATATTTCTCTGTAATGTAGCAGAATGTTAACAATGTTACTAATGTTACTAATGACCAGAGTGGGGAGTAAATCACACATGTCCCTCAAGCAAGTCCCAAGTTACTCTGATGAAAGTCAAGCAAGTCACAAGTCACAAATTCTTAGGAATTCAGTTTGTTTAAACAGTTTAAGAGAGGTGGCATTTCAACTGTGTGATCATTTTTGAAGATGCAGTAAGTGTTTCTGTTCTAGCTATATCGAACATTACACAAAGGTGTTTTTAATATGTAGTCTACTACACAGAAATTTATTTATTTGCAGGATAAAAACCCCTTGAGATGTACCATCTCGTTTTCGAGGGGATCCTGACCAAAAACACACAATAATATAAAAAATACACAACATGTACAACAAACATCAGACACACAATAGTAAACATTTCAAAAATACAATAAAAACAAAAAAACAAAACAAACAAAAACACACACACAAAAACAAACAAACACATTCACTCATTTACCTTGCATGTGCCACAAACTCTAGACACCAACACTAAAAATAAAACAGTAGAGTATAACAATAAGTGAAAATAATTATAAATAACAGGAGCAGTCTGTTATTAAATAATTAAATTAATATTGTATATTTCCAAGGACTAGTCAGGAAAAGGCTTGAACTAGCAAATAGTAGTTGACTAGGAAAATCTTTAGTCATGGGAACCCCTCGGGAATAAAGGGTTCACTGCAGTTTGGTTTTAGCGTCAGTCCCCTAGGGCGTCATCTGTGGTCCTCGCAGCTCTTCAGCCTGATCTTGAATGATGATCTTGAACCATTTGGAGTAAATGCATGGTTTTGGGCTTCTCTGAAAGATAACACTCTGGAGTGTCTAACCCAAAAGCTAGAATGATTGTGCTACTGGAATTGATTGATATAAGTTTAAACACACAAAACGTAATATATTTTTTGTTTCCATGCATAAAGCTACAGCAGGGATTTATTGGCTGGAAAACACTGTGGGATCCAGGGCCGCGCAGAGATCTTTGAAAGGGCAGGTGCTCAAAGTATAAAAAGGCTACATGGAAGAAGGATTTAAATAGGGCTGTTCTCAAAATATCGATACTGAAAAATATGGTTATGTATTTATTGCTCATATGCGTATACAGATGCTTCTGTAGTGATACATCAGCAAATGCTGTGATGTAGTTTTGAAAAAGAAACAGGGAATACCCAGCTCTAGCTTTAAAACACTGTGGACTGACATAACTTACAGGGAACAGTTGCTGTTGTTGCCGCTACTGCTGCTATTGTTGCTGCTGATACGACTGGAGGTGACGACTGTGACTGGAGATATCAAAACAAACATACAATATGTATTAGCTGATTAAACAATAATGTGACTATGAAAAGATGTAAAGATCGTTGAGTGTTTGGGACTGGTTCACTATGAGTGGCATGCTGTAGTGCTGCAGCCGCTGCCAAGGCTGACTGCTAGGAGAAAATAAGAGGGCGACGCACACAGAGACTGCTGCACACAGAGAGAAAACAAGGTACCAGATTCAAAAAAGTGTGGGAAATAATCTGAGAAGGAAACATTAATGGGGGAACGGATGAAGGGTGGCTGTGGCAGGGGTAAGAGTGAGACAGACAAATCGATAGACAGAGGTGTGTGTGTTGTGTGGCTTGTGTGTCTATGCAATATTGTGTTAATACGTTTATATATTGCATTGTGAATCAGAGATATATTTGGATTTTTATTGATTTTATGTCGAAACATAAATCTAAATAAATAAACTAGCATTAACTAGTTAACTTTAACTGAAATTAACTTTTTTCTGAAATCTTATAGGGCCATTTCTTCTTCACTCTTTACTCTGATGTCAGGAATATTATTTATTTTACATTAACACTGACATTTTTATATGTATTTCCAGTTATTGAGTTTTTATAGTAGTTTTGCTGTTGTAAACACTGTTAATATGTAAATCTATTCCAATATTGAATTTAATGATAATTTTAAAAAGGGGCAGATAAATAGGCTAAAAGTTGTAGAAATAAATAACAGTAAGCCTGTTTTACCAATGTTGTTATAGTTATTTTAAGACACAAGGCTTTTATAAGTTACTGTATATAATCCTAGTTCAAGTGAAAAGTTTTTAGTCAAATTACATAAAAAAATACCACCCCGTGAAACTTTTCTCCCTCAAACAGCAAGAACGAAGTGAACAGAGCACCTTTGTTTATCTGTATGTAGAAGTAACATTACACAACAACGGCAGCTAATGTTACTTCTACTGGCAACAAATGGCAATATACATAACTACTGTGAATGCTCTCTTTGCGTCTTTCTTGAAATAAACATCCAACAACCCACAACAAGCACATTGCGGCAAACCCCTCTTACCTGCGGAATCCAAGGTGTCCTGTAGGTGCTGCTGAATTCCTAACAGTGTCTTAACGGGAGGGCTTGTCACGGATGAGGTCATCAGGTGAAATGTGGGTAATATTGTTTACAGTGAAATTTTTATTCATTCATTTTACTAGTAGTTTTATAGGGCAGGCTTTCACAAAACGTAGTAGTTTGTAGTTTGTAGTCAGATGATAACACAGATCATGAACTTCATACTTAAAGCTGGATATCGTTATTTTCAGAAATTTATTGGCTTCACCAAGTGCCAGTCTTCGGCACAACTGGTTGCAAATTGGCTCGGCCTACCTAAGCAATAACAGGGGCTGGCTCTTCCTTACAGCGTGGGCTCTCGGTGGCTATTATAGGTTGTGAAAGGGACGTGTTCTCTTATTGGGTCGAATTAGGTGTCAGTCGAAAGGTCAGAGTATAATCGATAGGTGGATTTATTTTAAATCAAGTCATTTTCAAGTCTTCTGTCTCGAGTCTAAGTCAAGTCTAAAGTCCCCCACTTCTCTTCTTTCTCAGCCCTGGAACTCAAACCATTTTCTGGTGCCCAAAAATATATATTTAAATAATTAAATTAATATTGTATACTTGCAAGGACTAGTCACGAAATGGCTTGAACTAGCAACTAGTAGTTGACTAGGAAAATCTTTAGTCATGGGAACCCCTCAGGAATACAGGGTTCACTGCAGTTCGGTTTTATCGTCCATCCCCCCAGGGCCTCATCTCTGGTCCTCGCAGCTCTTCAGCCTGCACCTTACAGATAATTTCATCCAGATCCTTTCACAGCAAGAGAACTGACTTGTTTAACACTTACATATCTCCTCACCATTAAATGTTTGCATCTATCTTTTCACTTGGGTTCAGTTTTTGTTCGTTACTTCCTTGTGTATTTTGGGTCAGGATAAATGTCAGTAAAGGTTATGGTGGATCTTGTGGTCATCATTCTCTAGTTCCAGGTGGTATCCTAAACCACTCACAGCTTCACCACTGTTAAGTGAATCGCTGAGACTTTCCTTTCCCACTTTTTGTCATGGCCTTCGAGCCTGGTCATGACAACCACCTCCTTAAAATTTGAATATGTCACAATACGTTTATACACTATTATGTTAACATTATGTATTGCGAATATTTGGGCTAAATTGAATTAAATCCCTCCTCTTCCTTCAGGTCTTCCTCCAAAGCCACTCCCCCCAATAACACATTTTCATCACTCACTTCATCATTATTTTGTACTAATTCATATTTTTACAATGCACAATTGGTACCTTATAAAGCAATACACTGATTGTCATCTTAGAAAATATGAGCCTCTTCAAGTACCACGATTATTTTATTTAACAGTAAATAGTGTAGTGTAAGCCTACCCTATTCAGCTATGGACAGTTCATGCAGGACACCGGTTTATTTCTGATAAGAAGATTATTTATTGTCTGTGAAGGTTCTCAGTCATCCAGGTCATAGTTATCCAAAGAAAGTTAAAGTCAAGGGCAACTGGACTTGGTTGAAGATACTGGAAAACGTTTCACCCCTTATCCTAAGGACTTCTTCAGTTCTGACTGACTGGTAGGGAAACTAAGCTATATAGCCTCAGTGGGGTCGTATGCCAGGATCGTCGATACTGCTGGTTCGTTAGTGTTGCTGGCTGTTGTAACGACAGTCGTTATGGTCGTTAGGACTACCCGAGGCCAAGACTGAACGACCATCGGTGGCATCCTTACCTGAGGCCAATAGGTTCCATTTGTTGAGTTTCCTGAGAAGTGATGAAAGGACAGCATTGTAAGTGGGGGACAGCTTCTCAACCTGGGTGTGGATGGTTTCCTTGACACCTCTTTCAAACCATCCATCTTCTCCATGTGCACCTGCTGATCCTCAGATGTAAGTAGACTGCAGAGTCTTGACCTGAGGAGTTGGCCCTTCTGTGTTGGGCCATGCGTTTGTGTAGTGGTTGTTTAGTTTCCCCAATATACAGGTCTGTGCATTCCTCACTGCACTGGAGCGCATACACTAGGTTGCTTTTCTTGTGCTTGGGGGTGCGGTCTTTGGGGTGGACCAGTATCTGTCTTAGTGTGTTCTTGGCTTTAAAAAACACAGGGATGTTGTGTTTGTTGAAAATCCTCCTGAGTTTCTCTGACACTCCAGACACGTAAGGAATCACATTTGACATTGCATTTGACCTTCTCCTCGTCCCCTGTAGTGTTGTTCTTCCTGGATCTTGTGGCTGTTTTCAAAAAGGTCCATTTAGGGTATCCTCAGGGTGTAAGTGCCCCCTTCTGGTGTCTCTGTTCCTTCTCTCTGGCTTGGGGGCTTGTTGGTATATTTTCCGCCCTGTGGTGCAGTGTTCTCATGACCCCTAGCTTATGCTCTAGTGGGTGGTGGGAATCGAAGAGTAGGTATTGGTCTGTGTTTGTGGGTTTTCTATAAACACCTATTTGCAGGCTCATGTCCCCTTCAATGTGTACAGCGCAGTCCATAAAGGTCAACTGTTGTTGTGGACATCTTCTCGTGTAAACTTGATGTTACTGTCTACAGAGTTGATGTGTTGTGTGACGGCTTGCACTTCCTGCGTTTTAAATTTTGACCCAGGTCCACTTATCTGTACCAGTGGCTCGATGCTGTTCTTCCATGTAGATGTTAGCCACAATTGGGGATACCGGTGAACCCATGTCACAGCCATGCCTCTGTCTCTAGAATCCTCCGTTGTTCTGGAAATAGGTGGTGTTTAGACGGAGGTCGAGTAATTTACAGATCTGGTCAGGGTTGAGACTGGTTCTGTTGTCCAGGGTGGCATCTTGTGTTAGCTGTTTCCTTACGGTTTCTACTGCTTCTATGGTAGAAATGCAGGTAAACAAAGAAGTGACATTATAGGACACCATGGTTTCATCTGGGTCCAGTTTCAGTCCTCCAACTTTGTTTACAAAGTCAATGGAGTTTTGGATGTGGTGTGGCATGTTTCCCACCAAGGGAGCTAAGCTGGTAGAAATGAGTTTGGTAATGTTGTAGGTAACCGAGCTGCTGATAAGCCTGAGTGGGGCTCCTTCTTTGTGTATCTCGGGTAGTCCATATATAGATGGAATGGCTTCTCCAGGATACAAATGGTAATATTGCTCACGGTTGATGGCCTTTTTCCTGTATCCGCTGGTTGGGTCTCACCTCAGTGTCTCATATGTGTTTCTGTCCATTAGTAGTGTGTTGACCATGTTCTGGTAGTCCATTGTGTTAAGGACTACCCTGCATCTTCCTTTGTCAGCAGGTAAGATGCTGATGTTTTGATCCTTGCTCAGTGATGTCACAGCGCTCCTTTCTTGGATGGTGAGGTTGGAAGGGGGAAGCCTTCACATTAGAAAGGGCTGCAGATACCTTAAGTCTGAGCTGTTCTGCTTCTCTTTCTGTTCATTTGTTTTTCCTAATGGCTGATTCTGTGGCTGTGATGAGGTCCACTATGGCACTTAAACACTTCCACACAACTGTCATACAGCGCAAGGGGCAGCTTCTCACACACACATACAAACACACACACAGCAACTGAGAACATTAAGAATAACAACTGTATAACATTCAAACACACACACCTGTTTGAATTTTTTAATGGTGGTGAGCACTGATGACTTACATAAGACTAATGAGAAGGGTGCACCTGCCTCTGAGAAGACAGTCTGGGTCATTTAAGATCAGCAACAGTCTCAGGCACAGCACCCACCCTGCTTCTGTATTTCATCTCGAAAACGACAAGAAAAGACTTTTTTACACAGATTTGTGGTTGCAAAAGGAAGGAGAAAGCACACGGCCTTGCTGTTTGCAGGTGCTGTTAATGTGTTGTCACCTGAGAGTCGTACTGTCACTGAAATAAAGAAATGGTGCTGTGGTTGCCACAGAAAGGCAATGGATGACTGCAATGGGATGGGGTCAAGGGAAAGTCTCCATCATCAAAGAATATGGCTTTCTAGTGATGTCGCACAAGGGATTGTACAGAAATTGCAACAAGGGATGTTCCCCTGGACAGCAACTTGCATAAACCTGCATGTGAAGATATGGCTAATAGGCCTGACAGCAGGGACGTCACTAGGATTTGTTGCTGTTTTAGAACTACACTTATATTAACAAGCAGTGAAGAAGCCATTCTCTTCTTCCATTTCTTCTCTGTTGAACAAAAGTTATTGTAATGTTGTAAAAGTTATTGTAAGCTTTTAGGCACATCAGAGCAGCATGGGGGAGTTTACTTAGGCCAGACTGAGTTCTTTTGTAGACTGTGACTTAAATGCTATCTAGCTGCTCATGTAAATGTGTGATGAAGTAATACCATGTCTAATTCCTCTCAGATAAGTTGCAGGTCCAAAGAATAACTATTTAATTACACTATTTTCTGTTAGTGCACTGTGGATTGGTTCAATCAGAGTGTGATTTTGTTCTGTGGTTTGGCTTACATGAAAGCATGAAATAACTACTTCATCATGTAAGCATTTAGGCAACATCAACATATTTATTTAATTTATTACAGCCAATGAATGCAGAAAGTTATGTTGGTAAGAATACAGCAAAAATAAACATTGTGAAATAAATATGTTTAGGCTGTGGCTTGGTGCCTAGACCTGCCAACAAATGCCAATTGTCAGAAGAAAAAAAAGCCCACATTTCTTTAGACCTGTAGACCACTACTAAACTCAGAATCAGCTGCAGTGCCAATCTCCTACCTTTCTCTCTCCCCTAAAATATCTTTGAATATGCATCTGCTCAATGAATTGAAGGATATCCTGGTACAGTAGCATTAACAGGGACACTGTGACATTCAGTTTTCACTGACAACATTCTATGGGGACTTTATTTATATTGTTTTGAAATATTATAGAGATCAGTAATATTAATGGCGTTACACTCACTAGACTATTGTTTTCCATATAATAAAATATCCCCTTTTCTTTACCTGAAGTAAATGTAGCTAAAGTTAAGCAAGTAACTTTCATATAACAACAACTTTCAGTTTAACTGTATCTCTCACTACACTGAATCAGTCTTCCATCTGTGTGTGTGTGTGTGTGTGTGTTGTGTGTGTGTGTGTGTGTGTGTGTGTGTGTGTAGTATCTTGCTTGGCAGCTTGGAAAGCAGCGATGAAAGGCATCCTGCCTCTGGGTCCAAGTGCCCGACCACAGCAGGGATTTAAATTTTGAAGCAGAGGAAACAATCAGAAGGATTATTTTATGCCAATAAATTTCATAACAATTTTTGCTCTTTGTTGAGTACATGTCTGCACTGTAAAAAGAAATCTAATCTAAATCTGATTATAATGTTTCTTATTATTTGGGGAGGCTTAGGACCATATAGCGGTAGCTTCAGCCCCACTAAAATAGGCCTAAGGATGTCCGTGCCTGACAGTAATGGTCTCCTGTAAAACCATTTCTCATTTTTAAATTCATTAAAAGTAACCACATTAACATCAACTGACATAAAATAGACAGGGATTGGTCATAAATGAACCCTCAATTAGTGCATAATTTAAGTAGTTTTTGAATTTCAGATGCTGATATTGATAGTAGTAGGTGTAATCACTGGTATCAGTAGCTATGATGATATTGTTAGTATATAAATGCATTATTAATTACCGTAAAACTGAATAATAGCCCAGGCTTTTATTTGCTAAAATCACTGAATTGACCCTGCCTTTATTTGGGACAGGCGTCCATATAGGACAGACCTTTAATTCTTTTTGCACAAAACTGAAACTACTATGAAACAGTTTGTTTATTTCAAACAGAATAATACTTACGTAAAAAGTATCCAATAATATCCAATACACATCATTCATTTGATTTAGCTCCAACAGATGGCTTATGCACTTTTATTTTGAAGGCAGTAACCTATCGAAAACAACAACAGGGTCCAGGATTAGAGAAGTTAGCAGACAGAGAGCGATGGACTTCACATGACAGGATTCACAACTTGGATTAATTTTTATGAAAAGCTGTTTTGATTCTTTTGATCGGTGGACCCTTACAGACTGAAGGAATATAAATAATTAAGGAGCGGACCATTTAGACTTAACGAGTGCTTCAAAGTTAATCCGAGTCAGCCCTTTTCCTGTCTAGAAATGCAGGTTACACCGGTAAATCTAGAAGAATTAGACTTTGGGTCTTGTTTCCGTTAAACGAACTTAACAGTGGTATTGTGGAGAATCTAACTGATCTAACGATGTGCAGCATGTCCATATTGACATATTGATCATACGTTTAATTTGTATTAGTGATCTAAGCAGCTTAGAGGCAGCTAAAGTGGAGCGATCTCATGGGGTTTAAGAGGTTTTATACATCCAAAAAACTTCTAAAAACCAGACCAGGGGTTTAATTGAGGCAGGCGTTTATTTGTCAAAATGTGTTCCCACACCAGGCCAGTAAAGGAGATATTTGGGCAGCTATTTGGGACTCAGCTATTAATTGAAGTTTTGCGGTATAAAATAATGTAAATGGCAGAGAAATAAGTAAAAGCAGGATAAGTGCAATTTATATTGGATTTTCAGACTCAAGATTTCTTCAAAGTAATGAAGTGAAAAAGGTTTGGATAACAATTACACATGGCTACTACAACAGGTCTTGACCACTCGTAAATTGTGCTTGTGCCTTTAAGAAAATGTAAAATATGAGAAAAATGATGAAAGCGACACAAATTCATTCATACAAGTGGTTCTTGCATGAGGCCTATAGTTTTGTTAATTTGAGGTAAACCATACTCCATCATTGGTGTACTTTAAAATCTTTCCAGTTTGCATCATTGTCAACAGTTTAACATGCTGATCAAGTATCAGGTGTCAACCATACCCCATTCCCTCTTTTACTCAAGTAACTTAAACTTCAGGGATATCAATCTGTCCAGTTAGAAAGCATAATGATTAAATCAATGTCACCTGTTTTAGAGCAAATGAAAGTGACAACAGGTGCACTGGAGAGGCCACAGCAAGACAACCTCCAAAAGGGAAATGGTTTTGCAGCTGGTGGCCACAGACAGTTACTCTCTCCTTCTCCTTCCTGACCCATTTTTTGTGTGTCTAGTTTTACATTTTTCTAGTGTCCTTGTCATTACTGGTAGCATGAGGTCGTACCTGCAGCCTATTCACAGGTAGTCAAGCTCCTCCAGGATGTCTTATCCATATGAGGAAAGAAGGTTTGCTGTCTCTCCAAGCACACAAGAGCTTGGAGGAGATTCCAGGAGACGGGCCGTTACACAAGGAGCTGGACAGGGCTGCAGAAGGGCATCAACCCAGCAGCACGACCGGTATCTGCTTCTTTGTGTGAGGAGGCACAGGAGGAGCACTGCCAGAGTTCTACAAATGACCTCGTTGTAGTGGAGGACAGTGGCCGGCCTCTGTAGGCAGTTGACGACAGATGACAATGGCACTGATGCCATTGACTGGCCCTGATGTTCCCCAGACCTGAATCTGATTGAGAACCTCTGGCACGTTATGATTTGGTGAATCTGATGACATCATTAGCGCCACAGACTATCCAAGAGCTAATTGTCACCCTGAACCAGGTCTCGGAGGATATCCACCAGGACACCATCCTCCAACTCATCAGGAGCATGCCCAGATGTTGTCGGGATTGCATACAGGCATGTGGGGGGCCGTACGCACTACTGAGTGACATTATGAGTCGCCATGATCAAAGTTACTCAAGTTAGATATGCCTATTTTTTCATCTTTTTCTTTTCAGTGTGATTTTGAATCCAGCACTGGTTGGTGATTTTGGTTTCCATTGACTCTTGTTTTCTTTTTAGTCATTTTCTTCTCAACAAATTATACAATGTTGAGTATCTTGAACTTTTAACTATTTCATTCATTGACATCTGATGTGAGATTTTAAGTGTTCCATTTTTGGAGCAGTGTATTATCAAGCTAATGTTAGCTCTGTCAGCTGGCAGTTACTGGGTTTAAAAATTTAGCTTACACATTATAACCAGGCAAAGTTTGAACAGCTGGTGCAGCAGCTCTCTGCAGTTCAGATAAATAAAGGCTTTACTTGTTTCACAGTAATTCTCAAAAAAGAACAAATTTACAAATAACACTGAGGTTGATATAGAAACAGACACGTCTCACCTGAGATGTGCAGTACTGTAGCTGTCGGTAACATTCACACCTCTGTCTCTTTTTTTTTTGGAAGCATCCTGCGAGGCCCGCATCATTTCACTTTGATAGAAATGAAGTTGGGAAGTAGAGCTGTTCAATTAAGCAGCTCAAGCCCATGAGGAGAACCATGACACCACATCCGACACTCACACAAGCCTGCAGAGACTGGGAGGCTGGGAGGAAGAGGGGAAGGAGGAGTGAAAGAGGAGACAGGAGCAGAGAGCAGCAAGGGGTCAGAGGGAAAGCGACAGAGACATAGAGCATCCACAAAATGTGGTGTACTGTATAATGAGTGCTTTGCAGAATGGTTGCCCGACAAGCCCCAGAGTGTAGATAATTATGGCATGGCAGCAGCAATGAATCTCTGCAGAATGAACAGATCTACTATTCCCCTCTCTATTTGTCTTCGGCCCTGTGAAGCCCTCTGGTCTGTAGCCTGATCGAAAGATTAGCTCTAAACACTTGCTTGAGCTATGACGCAGCAGTTTACCTGAGAAGGCTGTTTTTTAAAGCTTTACAGTACACACCTGTACCTTTTGAACTTATCGATTCAATTAAAACAAGCTGAAAAGACAAGGATTTCTGGCAACAATGGTGTTTTTTGGATGTGTTGCTGTCTGGATGGGTTTTCTGCTAGAAGGGGTGGCTGTGATGGTAAAAGGATAGGTAAAACTCCGATAGCCAGTATTACATCAGGAGTATAAGCAAGAAGGCAACAACTACATAAAGAAATAGTATTGATTCATTGACAGTCTAATAACATTTCTATCTGGAGACATTTCATTCTGAGTGAATGAATAATGTTCTATTGTCGTGTACATTAAACAATGTACACCCACTGACTCCTACACACACACCTGCGCACAATCAAGGTTTTAAAGGTATTATTTGTTGGAAGCACCTGTGGTTTATACAGGGCCGATTTATAGGCCAATATGAGCAAATCGCATTTAAATTGGTATCTGTGTGTAGTTACAGTCCAAACCAGAGGTAGACATGTAAATAAATGCGAAAATGGCTGAACTTAACACAACTTCCAGCCCAACAAAGTTATTTGGCTCCTATTTCAGATGTGCGACGGTGTGAAATCTTAAAGTTGTAGACAGTCTTGTAGTGCCTGAGAAATGTTTTCTTGCAGCTTTAAAATTTGAGTGTGCTGGTAAAAGAATAAACTAGATGTGAACAGGTTTATTCTCTCTTGCTCTCTCTGCATGTTATAGAAGCAAATATTTATTGATGTGTAGTTGTTTAGGCTACATGTGTAAACATGTATACATCTAAGGCTTTAAAAAAAAATCCATTCAGGAAGTATTATAGCTAGTGTTGCTGACTTGGGCGGCTGTGACTCAGGAGGTAGAGCGGTTTGGCGGGTTGGTGGGTTGGCCGTTAATCGGAAGGCCGGCGGTTCAATCCCCGGCTCCCCCAGGCTGCATGTCGAAGTGTCCTTGGGCAAGACACTGAACCCTGAATTGCCCCTGGCGGCTGTTCCGCCAGTGTATGAATGTGTGTGAATGTTAGTTTCTGTTTGAGCACTTAGGCTGAAAGGTGAATGCAGATGTAGTGTAAAAGCGCTTTGAGTGGTCGAAAAGACTAGAAAGGCGCTATACAAATACGGAGCATTTACATTCAACTTTGTCACTATAAAATAAGGGAGAAAAGGTGGCACTGCTGCACCTGTGTGAATATACAGTGCATTGTTTTAAGCAATTTTTCATAATGATTACTAATCTCTTAATTAAATATTTGGTAGCTTTAATCAAAGTTATTTACAGCAGATACACACAGTCCTTTAATAAAACCAGTAGCCTACCTGTTACCTTTACTATTTGTCTAATACAAAACTCTTGTGACTCTTAAGGTTATCTCCTTCATGTAGGCTACATATGACGAACTGAAAAGAACATATCTACTTTTGATGTGTTTTATTTCTAGTTCATGCTTTTTCAGGCAGCGTAGCGCTGCAGAGAGCCCCCAGCTGCAGTAATAATGCGTAATATTCATCCAGCCAGAGGGAATGATCACGAACCATTCACAGCGCGCCGGTGTCGTACCAGAGACACAACCTATAGCGACCGCCAGAGGGAGTGGAGCGGTGGAGCGTACAAGGCCAGGAGATCGCGGAGCTGGATGAAGTCTGATGTTCCGCATGATCCATGATGATAGAGAAATATAGAGATTAATGTCAATAAAGCCATGTCAATATTTTAGAGACCCCCAAAATATCATAAATCATGCTTTTAGGGGCGCTGATGTCTTATTAAGGGGAGCAGAGTTCCCCCTGGCTCACCCGCAGTTCGCACCCTGAGCGTAACTTACTAGTCAAAAAACGGGACAAGAGAGGTCACGCATGGGACAACTGAATTAGACCTAAAATAAGGGACGTCTGGGCTGATACGGGACAGCTGGCAAGCCTAATTATAGCCCACATACATTACAGCTTTCAATATCGGCCTGTTTTTAGTAGTAGTTAGTAGGGGTATGTCAATAAATCGATTTAGCATCATTATCATCACGTCTTTATTCAGGACACACACACAAAATGGTCCATAGCACTATACATATACCATACTATAACAAAGTACATTAAAAAAGAAGGAGAGAAAAATAAAAAAAGAGTTGTATAAAATAACTACACAGTCAATATTCCACAATACACACAAAAAAGTGTTCAGATATTGGCATACAAACTAAAGCGCCAGTGATTCCACAAACCCGAAGTGAACCTAACAGCACTCAATGCCGGATTCACTAGTGTTTTGATGATGCTGTTATGTGACTTCGCTAGTCTACACATACATCTGTACATGAGATTCCTGAGTACAGCAGGACATGTGGATACATTAACACTTACACACATTTGACTCGCACTGCCCCCTCGTGGCAATTTAAGCAGCAACCTCAACCCATCATTATATGCCACCTTGAGTTTCTGCATACTACTTTTTTTATAGCGTCGCCACAAGTGGGCAGTGTACATCGGAGTACAAAAAGCTTTAAAAAGTCTAATCTTCACAAAAGTGAACACATACTAAATTTTGCGATTCAGCATATTAGCTTGTGCATACATCATACAATACTGTCTATGAATGTCCCTATCATCAGACAGGTCATCAGTTATATAGTGTCCTAAGTACTTGACCTCATCACACACTTTAAGTAAAGTACCAGACAGAAAAAATGCAGGAAATGAGAGTTTACTATCCTCCCTGCTTCTAACAATCATTATATTACTCTTCTTAGAGTTGTACGTAATGTCAAAGTCCACGCCGTATTGGGAACAAACCCTTAGTAGCTGTTGAAGACCAGCTCTATATGGACAAAGAATGGCCAGGTCATCCGCGTACATTAGGTGGTTGATAATGGTGTCCCCAACCCTACAGCCTGTTCCACAACTGTTTAACTGCTTTGATAGGTCATCCATATAGATATTAAAGATATAGATATTAAAGAGAAAGGGAGATATCGTTTTACATTTTTCCATGATACTGTATCGATATTTCATCCCATCATATCGATATATTGAAAAAAAATTTAAAAAATAGTGCATTGACAATTAGCTCAATGCTAACATATAATGGGAATCTCTTTTGACATGCTAACGGACGTTAGCATTGCGGACGTGATAAAATAATCTTAACATAAACTACACATTTTGCTTTAAATGCTTTACATCCAGAGTAACGTATTTTGCAAGTACTTGAAGCACATATTTCCTGTGCTCTCTGTGAAATAAAAGAGCTGCTAAGTTCACTGGCTTGATCTGCTCCACACAGAAGCTACAGCAGCTCCAAAGGGTCAAAACTCAAACCCAAAATTCCCAGTGGCCTAAAAACACAGCTGTCACTAGGTGGAGAAAGGGCAGCCCAACACTGAGTCACTGAACAGTTATCAACATAATATGATGTACATATTAGACTTGTGGTGCAGTGGTTAGCACTGTCACACCACAACAAGAAGGTCATGGCTTCAAACCCCGGTTGCCCCCGGACCTTTCTGTGTGGAGTTTGCATGTTGTCTGTGTGGGTTCTCACCTGGTGCTCCGTCTTCCTCCCACCATCCAAAGACATGCAGGCTAGGTTAATTGGTGTCTCCAAAATTGTCCTTAGATGTGTGTTTGAGTGGCTGTTTGTTTATGTGTACCCCACCTTTCGCCTGATGTAAGCTGGGATTGGCTTTAGCCTCCCCGCGAACCTGTACGCAGGATAAGCGGTTGACGATGGGTGGATTGTTCCTTTGAGCAGGGTTGTAAGATAGCAAAACCTAAAAATAGGATGATCAGCAGATGATATGAAATGCTGATTAAACATGTGTCTGACACACTGGGAGCACAGGTGGCTCAGTAGGTGGAGTGCCTGCCCCATGGGCTTAGCCCTTGTAGCTGGGGCCCCAGGTTTGATTCCAGTCCAAGACCGTTACTATGGTGGGTACAGTGATCACTTAGAGGAAAGAGAGCCAGGATAGATGCCATGTTTTCCCAGCTTTGATTTAAGGCTGCTCCTAAAGGTCCAGCAATATAAATAAGAGACTGTTGTGCCCACATCTTTACAGAGACCTGCTCCAATAACATACTGGATCAAGTGCTCAGCGGACAGTACCCACCCAGCCACAGCCTGTTCAGAGAGGTATACAAGTTTCTGCTGCCACACCACCAGACTGCCAAGCAGCTTTTCCCCCCAAGCTATCAGACTCTTAAAGCCCCTCCAGCCAGTTTTAACTGCCGTTTTTGGTGAACGTTCTTTCTCAAACAGAGAGTGGGGGTGTGGTTAATAGTCAGACGTAACATTACCATGACAACCAAAAACTGACCGGCTGGAGTGTTCACTAACGAGATGCTGTTAGCATCACTACACTGAAAAGTTTAGTACACTTTACTGTCTGTCAGGAACAGCTATTACTTACCCGTGAAAGGAACTAATCTGTGCATATCAGCTGTTATCAATCAAACAGTCGATGGTCCTGTCACGCACTGCACACAATAACTCCAACTATGTTTTATAGTGCGTTTACTTTACCGTGGAGGTGTGTGGGGGGGATGCCTCCGCTGATGCATTGGTAAAACAGCCGTCAGTAAAATGCATGTTGCAGACTGACGGTCTATAAAACGGTGGCAGGTAAAAGTGTGATGCGTTTTCTGTCATCTGTTCTCCAACACCGAACGCACAGATGCCATAATGAGCAAGTTAATTGCATGATAAATTGGTTAGCTAGCTCACAACGATGTTTATCGGTTTGATGCTCTGACTTAACGAAGCATGACGGCGTGACAGTTTTTATGGAGGCATGACAGTGCGCCTGCACAAGCTTTGAGACAAAGTATGACTTTATGGAATTACTATAGTCATACGTCACCACCCCGTTTTAACAACTAAGCAACTTTTGCAACTTTGAGCACAAAATTGAGCTATTTGTCAAAAAATATTTGGCGAACTATGTGGGTAATCAACATTGTAAGGAAATATCATAGAAATGTCAAAATACACTGGAGGGGGGCTTTAAACTCTTAATTCATCCTCAGCACTGCTCCACTGACGATAGTTTATTTCTGTTTACCATTTTTACAACTGCTTCTATATTAATGTATATTGTCTGCTATGTAGCACAAGGGAGTTACCAAGCTCAAGTTCACTATATATTGTGACAAAATAAATCTACCTACCTATGTGGTTGTTGCTGTTGGCCAGACACAAATTCAAGAAATGCACTGTGGAATGTTCTGGGTGTATAGGTGTATGTATATATAAATATCTGTATGTATTGTTGTTGTTGTTTTGGCTTTATTGCCAAAATCAAAGGAAGATGTAGACGGGGATTTTGCATTAAAGACCAGCAGACCAGGATCCACTCGGCCCAAACAACTGGACCAGGCACCACAGCGGGTGCAGTGATCGCTTAGAGGAGAGGAAAGAGAGCCAGGAGAGGAGCCATGCTGGCCCAGCTTGGACTTTATTCTGCCCCTAAAGAGCCAGTCTGAACAAAATGGGACTCATATTGACCAGGCAACAGAATTCAGAGACTGTTATGCCCACACCATTACAGACCTGCCGCATCAACATCCGAGTTCAAGCACTCGGCAGGTTGTCCATGTTCCAAGCTGTGAGCGCAAGTCTCTGGCAAGATGAGAGGAGGTGGACTCTGGGTTTTACATCGATGATGATTGATGTTGAAACACAGTCAACATGGAAAAATTGTTTATTGTGAAGATGAAACTTTAACATTATCTGGTTGCTGCTGTTTACATTGACCCCAGATGCAAATTTAAAAAAAATGTGGAATGTTCGAGGTGGATACATGTATGTATATATATAGAAATAACCCAATATATTGTTTTATATTATTATTATTATTATTATTATTATTATTATTATTATTATTATTATTATATGTTATCATATTTTAACATACGGTAGGCCTACACTTAATTATATGTTGTGTGTGGAATTTAAAATTGAATTTCATTGTGCAGCCTTTTGCTGTATAATGACAATAAACAACCTTGTACAATATTTTGTATGTCACCATATTTTAATACAATTTAATTATCATTTTGTTTCTGTGTACCATAAAGGGACCACAAACATTCTTTTTGTCATACAACCTTGTGTTGTATAATGATGACTAAATTACCTTGTGCCTTTACAGAATGTCTTGGAGAAGGTAATGTTTAATTGCAACCTGTTGATTGATATGTAATGGTTAGAGTTTAAATGTATAATTTTTACATGTCAAAACACCGTAAATGCACTTGATAAATCTTTTGTTGGGAGCTTCTATTCAGCCTTACATACCATTTTTCTTGATATTTTTAAGAGTTACACACATACAGAAATGGCCAAATCGAAATGCACAAAAAAGAGAGGCACACACAGACCTCTCTCCATGCACACAACCTTCCATTCATATGTGAACACAAACACACACGCAGGCACACACACAGTGTTGGAAATGGCTCAGATGTCCTGGAGGACTCGGCTTGCTACCATTACGCCGCCAGAAATGAATCATCTGCTATTGATTTCCACACACTGTCCTCCACCAGTGTATTCATCACAGCTCAATTTCAGAGTCTTTCTCTTTTCCAACCATTTCCATAAAGCCTTTTGATTGATCCTCGCATTGTGCCAGACTCTGGTTTTAGTCCCATTTGGTTTCCATGTGTTAGCAGGATTTGTCCCCTGATTATTTACAGGATGAACAAGTCCGTGGTGCTGATTAATTTACAGCTAATTGTAACCTATGCGCTGGATTGATTTCCTAGACATGACTTCGCCTAGAGCTGCAAATTAATAATATCACAAAGACAAATGTGTCTAACATTTTAACCCTTCAAATTGATGACTATTATAGAAAACAATCATTTCTTTGCAGGTAAATATTGCTTTTCTGACAAAGCTGGCTCTCAGCCTCCAATATGACAATAACAAATACATTTCAGGAAGCAGTGAACACCACATCACCGTATTTCTGCCTGAGAGTATAAACTGTGAATATTGATTTCCCTCTGGCTGGCCTGCTTAGGAGGTGAAGCAATATTGCAAAGAGAAATACTATTTAACACAACTGCTGCACATTTCAAAAGGAGGACATTTGAGTTTATAAATTATTATTTTTGTTCAAGCACAGATGGTGCTCCGCTTTAATACGACCAGTTACTGTGTATATGTCACAGTGTAAAGTTAATGTGTAATGTCAAATAACACACTCGCCAGAGCTGATAGTGCAGTAGAGGTGGGTATTAATTTTACTGCACTTCATTAAAAGTCAGAGGTTGAATATTCACAGCTGGTGGGTGATAATTATAACCTCTGTGCATTACAGTGGTCTGACTCACAGAACCCAGAAGTCAAACATAAAGGTCTGTGAGACTAAATTAACCCAATGTGGAACACTCCACTCTCCTTCTTACAGCCAATGACCCAACTTCTTACTTACTACTCACAGAATGATTATCATTTAGTTGGGTTGGTGTATTAATAATGCAGCAATTAACATTTTGTATTTACTCTGTTTGATTTGGACCCCCTCGAAAACGAGATGGTACATCTCAAGGGGTTTTTAGCCTGCAAAAAATTTACATTATAAAGAAAATCATAGTAACTAATTTTATCATAATGTGTTATGTGCTAGGTGAATATAAATGTATATAAATGCAGGAAACCAAACACACAGCCTAAGTTATTGAATGTTGTACTCGGATGTATTTTCAGGAATCTGGATTAATTAGCTGTAATGCTGCGTCACCTAATTTACACTAAGCCTATTTTCACACTGCAGGCCTTAATGCTCAATTCCATTTTTTTTTTGCCCAGATCCGATTATTGAATGCCATGGCCTAAGAGTGACCCGCATGCGCAGAGAATAACACAACATCACATGCAGCACCAGAGGTGGAAAGTAACAAATTACAATTACTCACGTTACTGTAACTGAATAGCTTTTTTGTGTAATTGTACTTTTAAAAGTAGTTTTATGTATGTTTTATTTGCTCCAAATAGCCAAAAAGATATCGGTGCCTGACAATGTTGGTTGCGATTAGCAACTTGCTGATAACTAGTTCTTTATTATAGGCTTCTAACGCTTATGAAATCCTGTTAAAATGACGACCTGGGCATCTGGTCAGGATGCCTCCTGGACGCCTCCCTAGGGAAGCAAAACATTATCAAACTTGTCATGTTATAATGTAAAATCTCATTGTTTTTTGCCATTGATTTGGCAAAGTATCTGTCAAACTAACTAAAATTGAAAGCACAATATGGCTTTATGGTCAAAGTCGCATCAATCCTGATCAGAGTGTCCAGGCTGAGGTTGCATTCCAAAAAATCTGCGCTGAGTGAACTGGAAAAGATCAGATTCCATGTGACTTGGCCTGTTCACACTGTCATAAAATGGTTAGATCTGTGTCACATATGGGCAAAGAAATCTGATTTGGGTCACTATGGCCTGCAGTCTGAGTGTAGTTTTAATGTTAACTTGACACCAGACTCAGACAGCCAGGCGTTGAGAAATCTTTCCAGGGAGCTGTTCCATCGCATTTTCTTTCAATCAAGTAGGAGTTTACTACATTCCAACATGCCTGGAATGTGAGATTTATTACTGCTGAGGGCAAGTGAGTGTACACTGACCCCAGTGGTAATTATACTGATAGGCAGGTGTAGTAATGAGTAATAACCCAACAATTCAGGGCTAAGCTGCCCTTGACACTGGTTATTTTTGCAGTACATGAAGTCACTGTCTTGGTCTAATAACAGAGACGCTCTTTGTCACATTTAGGGGAGGTTCAGCTGACTAATTGGGCTCATGTTTGTCCAGACACCTATGTGCAAAGGTAACCAAAGCATTGCTTTGCCTGTTGAGGTGACTGTGAGGTTCAGTATGAGGAGCCGATCAGGGATACGTCTGGAGGACCACTGTGACCCCATTTTGAGGTGTCTCACCTGGAATTAGCATGGCCAAGACTGCAAAGCAGGGGTTCACAATGGCAGGCCATGATACAGCAGAACATGAACTATTGGAGGTGTGTGACACCCCACAAGAGATCACATTAAAACTGGAAGTCTATATGACATCACACTGCCTGAATGGGGAGCCTGGAAATGTGTACCAATCTTGTTTTTCCATGTCAGTCATCTTCCATGTTTATTTCAGCATGAGGTCATTGTTTGCCACAGCCAGACAGCAGTCACACTTCAGCAAAGCATGTATAATATAAAATGTACACAGTAGGTAAAGAAATCAAAACAGATGAACAGTATATTTTTCACAAATTATTTCTTTGTCAGTTAAAATCGATGATTGCCTGTATTTTCTTCTCCAAACCACTGGCAGGCAGGACTGATAGCAAATTTAGTTGCAAGTGGTAGTCAAAACACATGGTGCTGCTGCCAAACCTGTAGGATTAGCCACAAAAATCAGCACGCAAGAAAAACTGGGAGTCCATCAGCAGTTTCTTTTGCTTTTTGTGTCTAAAATGTTAGGAAAAACAAAACCTGCTTTACATGGTGGTTTGTGGTCAACATCACATTATTTTCTGAGACTTTGATGTCACTTTAAAAAGGAAAATAATTTGTCCAAAGTCTATAGTTTTGAAACATACATGAACCGCTGCAAGATGGTGATGCATCTCACAACTTCAACACCTTCATAATAGTAAAATATTGTAAAGAAACTTGTCACCTGTGAAATGTTATTCCCTGTTTCTTGGTTTCATTAAAACATCCAAAAGCTGCACAAAAATCTGATCTGACATTTTCTACTATTTAAACGTGTTATGATGGCAACAGCTAATAGGGCCCCCCTCTAAATACACTAAGGACATATTAATAAACATATCCTGTATATCTAAAGAGCTCACACTCCATATTGCCGACCTTTTTATTTTTCTTTATGTTGCATTTAATTATATTTAAACTGTTTTTTATTTGGAGCCTTGCATCAAAATCTCGCTCAAATGGACATTGTGAATGTGCAGTTGAATGACAATAAAGTCTGTCTAAGTCTAAGTCTAAGTCTTAGGGTTCTCAGCCAAGTGCGAAGTCCATTGAATGGATGAACGGTTCCTCGAGATATGCGGAGGACAGACAGACAGAGAGACCTTCTTTTGCAGTTGGATTAGATGAATGCTGTTGGAACATGCCTGGTGGTCTCCGGGAAAGAGGTACCTCATGTGACAGGATTTTGAATGTGACGTCTGAAAAAAAAAGGTTGGGAACCACTGGCCCAGATTAGTCTAGAACAGCTGTACTGACGGATGACCTTTCTTTGAACTCTCGCTGTTTGTCTCTCAGCTGATTAGAGAGACTTGCATATCTGAAAGACTATTTATTCGCCTTCTCTTTTCATCTCCATCTGAAGTTTCCTGACATGCCGAGGGGGATGTGAATCAATGTGAGATCTGGGGAAGAGTATTACTGTGATAAGTTTATTCCAAAGACATGAAAGGGAATGCCATAATAAGCCGTCTGCCCCAAAGTATTTTAGACTGCAAGAGCGTGTGAGAATTTTAATCTCACAGCTGTCTTCTCTTGTAGACTCTTCTCCCGCCAACAGATGACATCTTTTGCGTGACAAATTAGAACTTCATGGTGTATCTAGGTTTCATTTGGAGTCAGACGTGCATTTTGAAAGAGAGGAACAATGAATATTTAGCCACAACTCATCGTGTCTCAGTGTAACAGATAAACGTCTAAGAATACAATTTCAACCAGCGCATGATGTCGACAGGCAGTAAGTGGGTTGTTCTGCGTGCAGCTGTAGCTGGAGGAATTCATCGCTTCAGTGTGTGTGCTCTTGTCAAGTGTGACAGCCGCTCCAACAACTTGCTATAAGGCAATTGTGAGGACAACTCAGCAGGAGTTGCTTTCACTGGCATGTAACATGCTTTACACATTTCTTCACACTCGAAAAAAAGAACATAAAGCACGGAAAATAAAGTTGCACACAACATATTCCGGACATGTTGGAGAGCTGTCAGGCAGATAGGTGAAGGAAGATGTGGAGTCTAACATATTTAACATGGTGTTTAGGGGTTGTCCAAGCAGGGCAGTCAGGTCATTAATGCATTAAAGATCCAGATGCTGACAGATTTATGTTGTTATATTTTGTGTTATACTAACAGTTCCTGCTCAGTATCCAACAGTTCAGGGGCTTTTGAGGTGCAATGGACCATATTATTGGCAAACTGACTTACCTTTAAAATATTTTCTGACAAAGACAGATTGGATATTTACTTTGTTTTCTTGAAGCATTAGAGTTACAGAGTTGGAGTTTCAGCTGTAGTCTGGAAGTTATTTTGAGAGTGTCACTATGTGTAAGTATCTCTCGTTTTATTCTGTGGCTCTGCTGTCACAGCAGAACTCTTCCTCTCTGAAGTATTTGTCAAGCATGTGTGCATGTAAAAAGCCAATTAAAAAGTCATTAACACATACACATTCATTAACAAAGACCATGCCTGTGAACATAGAAGATTTAAAATGGTTTATTGCTTGTAATGGAGCCGAGATAGATTGTACGAAAAGAACAGATCGAGTGCCCAGAGGGTGGGCTGAGTAATGTAGGGATGAGGGATGAAGGGTTGAGGGGAAGACAGGTGAGGGATGAAGGGGAGGAGTCGGATCCGAGCTGATGGGTGGGGGGGTAGTTGTGTTTGCTGCTCAAGGACCAATGGAACAAGGAAAGAAGAAAAGGATGCGGGGATGGAGGGATGCATGTGCTCAGGTGACGGTTGAGAAGTAGAAAACGGATGAGAAAAAGGTTGGGGTGCAACTGGATTTGATACAACCTGGCCTTGTGTGAGGACTGATGTGGGGTTGTATTGCTTCTGTTGCGCAGAGTCGTTGGCGTTGCCCCGGACGTAGCGCTGGTGACCCGGAAGTGCTGGGGAAGCTGGGCATTGGAGAGTTGTGTGTGAATCCTTGTAAATTTGAAAACGTTTTGCTTTCTTGTCGGAGTGCTGGAAGGAGATGTTTCTCCAGTTGAGTTCTTGATGGATGACTGTCCATTCAGAAATTCTTCGAACATGTCGCTGCCCAAAAGATTGAGAACGAGTTCTGAGTCCGTCGTTGGAGGTAAGTGATTTTGTTTTTGCCACGCTCATTAGAGAGCTGAGTCAAGGGGAGGTGAACGGAAAAGGTGTGCTTAAGTACTTGGTGTGCGGAAACTGGATGAGTCTGTGCCGTGGCCTTAGTTCCCGAATCTAGTTTATGAAACGTCATGAAATCAACATTCTCCAGGATCAATATAGCAATAAAGCCTCTTCACCCTGCTGCCGTCTGCCATGTGGTACAGAAGTATCCGTGAAGTGTCTGAGTAGCATCTTTCTTTTTCAACGACTTCTGAACATCAGATGCTAAAGACAAAAATAGCTGTGTTAAATTTTTCATTTGATTTACCATAATTATACTGCAGCACATAGCACGATATTAAGATTGATATGAGATTTAACACTATTTAAAAATAATATTTAATGCTGAATATTTTAAACAGTTAATTTCCTGCATTCTGGTGAACTTTTCTGCACCAATTATTGGTGGAAACATTTTTCTTTATATGAAGGTAAACACAAAATTCAGGTGGCAGCTGACAATTCAAAATATAAAAATAGAATAGAATATGATGCAGTGCAGCTCTCAGGCATTCTGTGTTGCTTTCAGATAGGTTTCTTCTGTAGATCAACTTTTCTCATTTAATATCATCCTTCTTAGTCAGCACCCACGCAGCCATGATTTAATCTTCCCTCCTCTTTTGAGTCTTTTGTTTGGGGCAGTAACCTCTTTAAATGTGATTGGCACCTTTTCACCTGAATGATAACATTTTTCACTTTTATTCAGTTAGAAACTCCTGGACTTTAAATGCTGCTCTGTTTCAGCAGCTCACGTTCAAAAGTTTCTGCGCATTCAAAATCTCTCCCAGATATCTGTGTTCTCTGACAAAAAAGTTGTAATATTATAAGACCACTTCATTATTTAATGGGAATTCATGATAATTCTTGTCTACCCACATCGGCTGGTTTACATTAACCTCAAATTAATTGCAGACCATACAAACAAAGACCATGTAGAATTAGAATAGTTTATCGCATGTTAGCCGAAATAATGTAAGAGGGCTGGATTAGGAATCCGGACTGAGGAATGAGGCATGGGATGGAGGGATGGGGAGACGGTAGATGAATGAAGGGATAATGGATGAGGTAATGAGGGGAAGAAGGGTGAGGGATGTAGGGAAAAGGGGAGATATCAGGTCCACAGGCTGGGAACCAGGGGAAGTTGAGACTTTGAGTGTGGGAGCTCTATCTTAGTGTGTAGTTGTATAGAGCCCCTGGTTCCTGTTTGCAGACAAAAGAGAGAGAAGTGAAGGGAAAAGGGAGTTTGGGGAGGAAGGCATCTGAAAACTCAGTCAAACCGGACATGAACAGAAAAGTTGTGCTAGAGTCCTTTATGTGCGGGAAAGGGACATCTTTCTTCCAGAATCTAGTAATAAAATTTAATTTCGGTTTTAGTTTTAATTAAATCACATACTTCACCTTACTATAGTGCACAATTAAGGATTATCTCACCACCGCATAAACATTATTCATCATTTTGTCTTTTGTTTACCCTTATTTTCCTTCATTTATTAAGTTATTAGGCAGTTAATGTTTGCCAATTAAATTCCTTTTTAACTGACCAATTTAAGTTTGAGTTATTTCTTTATTTGGTTTATTTGTTTTCCCTGTTTTAGGGTGGTTCCCTACACAAGTGTAACTTAAAGATATTATTTCAGTATTTATTTCTTATTTAATAGTAGTTGATCCCCTGCAGCTCCATCCAGAAATTTTCTTTAAAAATGGTGTTTATCTCCGAGATATAGTCACCGTTGTCCATCATTTTGTACATGAGGTTTTACAAACTTTTTCGGCCCATTCAGATTCATATCAAAATTAAAGTTGTAGGCAGTGAAGCAAACAGAGCATCTGACCTGCTTGCCCTGACTCCTATGTACACACACACACTTATACAGTGCGGGCGTAGCTATGTTGATTTGAGGTACACCACCCCTGTCAATCAAATAAGTTGTGAGCAGATGGACGATCAATAAACTTGTTCTAATACCTTTCTGAAGAGAACCTGTTTACCACACGGACAGCCCAAATGAAAAGCTGTCAGTCCACCACACTGATGGAAGATGCGGCTGTGGTGTGTGTCTGTGTGAGTGTTTGGAGAGAGGCTGGGGATGTTCCAAGTTGCAGCTTTCCTTGTATTTCACCGTGCGCTGTGAACAGGCCGACACTGTTGTAAGAGATATATTAACAGTACACAGCTTATCAAATAAATAACTAATAAATGACTCTATATTTATGTAGCATACAAACTGAGTTGTTGCCCTGAGAAAAACAAACAGCCTAACGGAGAGGATATGTCTATTTCCTGTCTTTTCCCCTAAGCTGCCTTTAATTTGCTCTGTGGCACTGCACCCACATTGAGGGCCAGGGGCCAGGACCTGCTCATTTACTGGAGTGTGAAATGTCAATATAAACTCCCAACAACAGGTATGCTGCTGCACGTCCAGCTCTGCAGGCACTCTTATTTGAACCAAAGCCCTTGTTCTCCGAACACACAGGCGGTCTCCGGACCCAAAGTTTCACATTACCACTACCAAATGCCCACTTTAATGATAAAAGTCTGCAGTGCCAGAATTGGATTAGGTGTTCACACATGATTTTGGTTTTCTTTTAAGCTCCTCATCCTATATTAAAGGGATTACTTCATGATAATGTATGTGTATAGATAGGGTTTGTTAAAAGAAAAAAGGAATAGCTTGTAGCAAATTCTTTCCCTTCATTTGCCAAATGTTAATCTCTTAAAAAAATAAATGATCATTTTAGCTCAGGGGTCACATTGTCTGCCTCCCAAGCAACAAAAGGCACCGATTAGCCATCACAGCAGACAAAACTTATTATGATTGCCCCATTTGAATCCTGCATTGGTAATGTTTTAGAGATTTTATGGTATTTTAATGGAGAAAGGTAACATGGAATCAGACAGTGTTCAAAGCGACAAAGGTTATGGGCAATAAGTGAATTGACTCGTGACAGTGAAAATGAAAATGAAAATAAAGGCCTGCACTAGAGAGCTGCTTTTATCTGTACACAGAGTGAATCATCATCCTGTTTATTCATGCACAAAGAGGCATGTTAAGTTCCGTATATCCCCTTTGATGCCGCTGGGCTGGAAAGGCGCTATCCCTCTTTTTATGATTACTGCAGTGGATCTGACTTAGCTGATCTCTTGTGGGATTCTCCTCCAAACCTCTCCAAACTAATAGGCTTGCCATGTTTAATGGTGCAGGAAATTTTATTGAATGAAGTTATTTATCTTTATCAGCATCCTCAGAAATGGTCTGTCAGTTAGAAAAGCATGGGTCAATGCAATACAAAAACCAGTCACCACTGCAGGGAGATTTCAGCCAAGCCAATAGTATGGGTGTAAAATCAAAGGATACCTTTTCATATGTGCTAACTCTAGTTATGAGGACATGCTAACAAGGACATTACCCGCCTTCCAATATTGCACAAACAATCTCCTGCCTAGCATAATGCTAAATGAACCCATTCACAAACCATCCAAGTGTTGTATACTTAAGTGTGCAAGGATCTGAAAACTGTTACATACTATATGTCTGTTATAAAAATGATTCATATGACCGTTTTCTGATCTGTCGAGGCTACAGTGGTTAAAGTTAGAGTACGGCAAAAAAAAAAGATACAAAAAGTTGAGTTGAGTTCTGGTTAAGGTTTACAAAGGATTGTGGTTATTGGTAAAAGAAGACCTCCTTAGTTTAAGCAGCATTAATAAATTACTATGATGAATGAAATGAGGATATTTAATGTGAAAGAAGTCGTGCACAAAGTGCATGTCACACATCAGACTGTGTGCAGCGATGAGGAGCCCTTTAACCTTAACCTTTCTCAAACTAAAACATGAAACAAATAGAAATGTCACATTACCATCAAGTTTTCCACATTGTTTTGTGGAGCTCTTTTCATTACGCTTTTCGATTTACTACAACAGAATATAGAATATAAAATATATCAAATATAAAAGATTACAAAAGGTAAATAGAAAATGATTCCTCAGTTCACTACTGCCTGTGTCAACTACTGTTTTTGGGTGAATGAAGGAGTTTTTGTGCCTGTGGTGGCAACTTAAAAAACTTCTTTTGCCACGCTTACAGGACATTAGGTTTCTGACTCGTGTTTTCAAAGGGGCAAAATTCTAGAATCCAGTGAGGCAAAGAGTCAGATGTAAAATGAAAAATACGTCCAGCTGTAGGCTCGCCATTCATCTGAGTCTCTTACATGATGTTGGTCGGCAGCAGGTCTTTTCTTGAGCGATCTCTCGCCACCCTGAGAATGAGTGTCCTTGCTGTAATTATGTTGTGTTTTTGAGCGAAATGCAAAATGTTCAGAATTCATACAGATTGTTCTCAAACTGAAGAAACATAAATAAAAATTGTTTTCCTGTGCAAAATGTGTCTCTTTACACTATATGGTATTATGTCCACCTGTAATATATTATACAGGGATAGATATTTTAACACTTTACTTAAAGCAAACAAAGTCATGCTATATAACTTTAAAGGGGAAATGAAACGTTCATGTTTTGGCACTGATAGTAGCTATATATATTGAAAAATCACCTTGCCTAAAATTTAATTTTAAAAAAGTTGATAAAACCAAAGATATGGCAGAATTATTTTCGTAATTTCTAGCTAGCTAGCTAGCTAGCGAGTCGCCATTTTGGAGTGACGTCACCGCCTACGTAACGGGGTTGGTTGGTTCCGTTGGTGAGTGAAGAGAGTGAAGCGTTCCTGCTCCAGACTGAATACGCACTTGGTTTGAAATGGAGGAAGACGAACTTGAAAGACCTGTTGAGTCCGTGTGTCCCATTGCCTATGCATTTGAGCCGATACGGCGAGGAAACAGAGCCGGTGATGCGTCGCTATGTCGAACAACCGGTGGTGGTTTGGGGCGAAGAGCGGGTTGGCAACGCTACCTGGTGTCAGTGTGGCTGTTGTAAGTTACTGCGATGCCCACCGTGTCGGAGTCCATCTGCTGTCAAGAGGCTGATCTTGACCATGTATTGCGTGGTCAATCCTGCATCACCATGGCGCGCACATTTACCATGCTGTGCCGGGAGGTGGATGTGTTGGAGGTGGCGATGCTGTCCCTGAGGGATGTCAGAGCGGAGACGCTGGAGCGTCCCATCAACAGCTGGTAAGTCAAGCTAGCTTTAACCGCCGCCGAATGGACCGATAAGGTTCCCCATATGCAGTAACGTTACAACAAATATGGCAGACATCGCGAACAATGTTTCCATGTGTAGTTTGTTAACATATAACGTTAGACGTCGTCTTTTTGTCTGGTACTGATAACCTTCACTAGCTAGCTAGTTCATGCTTACAGCTGTTAGCTAACGATGACTGTACCTAACGTTAGTTGTTCGCTGGTTCGACCAGCTTACATGAATCTTGTTAACAAGCCAGTGTGATGCAAACATGTATAAGAGGTTTGACATAATAATATGATGAACGCTTTTTTTATGCGTACTTTGTTTACATCACGTTGCGCAGCATGTTATGAAAACAACGATTGGGATACCGCGGTCAAAACACCGTGGTGTTGACAGTTTGATGTCTGGAATATTCCTGCATTCAGCCAGGTGTAATGTCAATAACTTTTGAATGAGATCATCACTACATAGCAGCCATATTCTGTAATCTGACAGAAATTATTCACCCTCTTGTAATTAATAGCAGATTAAAATAATACATAATTTAATGTGCTGGATTACTACCAACGTTATTCAGCAATGCTAAACCCACTCAAAGGCAAAGTGTATTGAACAGAATTCTATGGCGAAAACGACAATCAGCAGATCCTAACCCTGGTAACTGACTGTCACCCTATTCTGGAAGCTTGATACACAACCAGATGTAAACAACTATTTTATTAACTAAATCATGTGGAACTGCATGAATAACTAACAATTCTGGAGAGTAAATGTATGAATACATGTAGTTGTACCTTTAAACATTACTATAACCTGTTCTTCCATTTTATATCACTAATCCTAAATGGTGACTAAAGTGTATTTATAACGAGGCAGAGTCGGTGGTTATAATGTGTTATGGAACAGGGTCGCAGATTCTTGTCGCACATTGATATAAACTGGTATGACTATTAGGTATAAAACATTAAATCAAAAGTTCATAATACATTATGAGCTTTGCTATAGCGCCTAATGCATGTTTGTAAGTGATTATAACAACTGTTATAATGTCTTATGGACACATTATAAATATATGCATAAGTCATTATAGCGATGACCTTCATAGAAAGCGTTACCTCCTAAACATGTGTTCTATCAGACTTACTTACACAAAGGTAAAAAAATCCAAAACTAGAAAACTATTACTCCGTGTCCCGCTTGACTGGCATTTTTTACCGCAGCACATACCAATAGGTGCTCTGACTACATCTACTTAGCTGCATTTTCCGACAGTTGTGAATAGCTCTGTGTTAACAGGACAAACTAATGGAGCTACACATCTTTATTTGCCAAACACATATTAATCCTTCCTCCCACCATCCAAAGACATGCAGGCTTGGTTAATTGGTGTCTCTAAATTGTCCTTAGGTGTGAATGTGAGTGTGAGTGGTTGTTTGTCTGTGTGTGGCCCTGCGATGGACTGGCGACCTGTCCAGGGTGTACCCCGCCTTTCGCCCGATGTCAGCTGGGATTGGCTCCAGCCCCCCCGCGACCCTGTACGCAGGATAAGCGGTTGACGGTGGATGGATGGATGGATGGATGGATGTTCTCCTGACTCTAGTTAATATAATTTAAGTTGTACACGCAAAATTCACATACTCTCAAACATCACTATGGCCACTCAATTGTTATTCAAGATAGTATAGTGGTGTTGGGGTTCAAATAGCAACAATATTTATATTAAATAATAAAATAAATATTATTATTACTATTACTGCTAATTAATAATAGAATATAAATTATAGTTAAATTCACCTCAGGGCACAACTCTTAAAGAAGAGAAAACTGATTAATCTAGTGTTATGAAATATACTTAACTACCAATTTTGGAATTCTGATTAATAATTAAATTAATAACTATAACAAAATTTTTGACCTGTGATGGACTGGCGACCTCTCCAGGATGTACCCACCCTTTCACCTAATGTCAGCTGGGATTGGCTCAGGCCCTGCATTCACCCTACACGGATAAGCAGATATAGACAATTGATAGATAATGGATGGACAATAACAAAATTACCATTAATGTCTAGTCGGTTGAAGGATTTGGAGTTCTATGCAGAAGAGGCTTTCAATATATTCATTCTAATGCAACAGAAAGAAACCAGCATGTGGTATATCTGTTATTTAACAAGTCAAACAAAGCAAAAACACACCAGATTAAACAAAATAAAAGCACTCAAGATACGTGTGTGTGTGTGTGTATGTATGTGTGTGTGATAAGGGATAAGGACAGTATGTGTGTGAGATAAGGAAAGTGTGTATGTGTGTGTAAGAGAGATAAGGACAATGTGTGTGTGTGTGTGTGTGTGTCTTTGTTCTGCCACTTGCATGTCTCGCGTGTACGCGCATGGACACGGGTGGTCTGAGCAGGCCGGGAAACAGCTTCAGCGGTCAAGTCCAGAGAAAGAGCAAAGAAAAGAAAGCTAGCAGAAGTTGCGCAACAATTGTTGTTGTTTAAGAGATGATGTCATGGGTCAGAGGTCACAGGTCTTTTATCCAAAGCAACCAGTGTGCTGAAAGCTCAGTCCATGGGCTGACTTTCTGGGGGATTCCTAAGAAACTGAGTTCAATGACTCACATGATAAATGTTAAGATCAAAAATTAACAACTTACTGTGTGCTCATATAAACATTGAGGAAAACATGATTTAACCAACAACAATTTGCAGGTTTTTCAAGTATTTGACATGGCATTGCAACTGTCCACATCAGTTCACTGCTAATAATAACAGTGGCAGAAGGTTAAAGGTTCAGTGTGTAATATTTCTGAGGACCTATTGACAGAAATGCAATAAAAGATCAATAACTATGTTTTCAGAGAGCAGGTGACGGTTGAGTCAGTTGACAGCGACCTTTTAGTAACATTTGAGGCTGTGCTCTTGTTGCACACAGGGGTTAGTGCTATTGCTAATGGCTAAATTGATAAAAAATACATTCAAGTCATTTAGCCTTTTTCGACTGCCCACATGAATGCCATGGTCATTTGCAATAGTTTTAATTAGTATTTAAAATCAGGGTTTGTTCTTCACGATTGAATTGTAAAAGTTAGTAAGAAAGTGCAAACTTTCACAGAAAGTGAACACAAAAGTTTGAGTTATTATTATTTCTTCTCCAGAGCCAGAAAGTTGTGCCCGCAAGACATACAGTGCTGCACACACACACACACACACACACACACACACACACACACAACACACACACACACACACAAACAGACTGCAACAAGGATGATATATGAGATCAATGAACCAACACATCACAGCAAAATGATACTGACAAGGGCGTACTACAGCCAACATTTTTGAGGGGACACAAATTGATACAAACGTCCACAATATAAATCACTAGAGAATACAGACAAATAAAACTGTATACAGTATGAAAGGGACTTTCCAACAACAGGCAACTAAAAACATGAGGATGTGGGAGTTTGATCATCAGAACCCTCCAGGAGGGTAAAACATCCATGGTTTAAAAATGTATAGCCTCATACACAGAGTATAATTGAATAATTGTTTGCAGTCAGAAGTGTTTTCAATGATTTTACAGGCTTCTTTTTTTACAATGCGGGGGCTTTTTTTTTTTTTTGGGCAATGGGATTTTTTTGTTTAGATATTGTGAGTGCCCGCTGGGACACTTATATTTAAAAGTGAACTTGGTATGGATAAATGTGAGTTAGCTTCTTTTTTGTTTTACCATAACCAACAAGTGATCTTGATCCAAACCGTTAAGGCACAAGAAAAGTGTTCTAGATTGTTAGCTTAAGACAGTGAGCTTGAAATTGACAGTTATTTTTAAAATTTCCACAAAGCTGTGCCGGTTTATAAAGCCACAACCATCAGTCAGAGATTCTCACATGCAGGAACTCAGAGGACACTTTGTCATGGACGAGACAGAAACATCCGGATTTCTCTTGCTGTCAGTGGTTCAAAACCTCAAGTAAAAGTATGTGGTAAAAGTAAAAGTATTATCAGCAACATTTGCTTAACGTATCAAAAGTAAAAGATGAAAGAAATATGGTCCTTTGAACTAAATTTAATGACTTTATATCGCGGGAGCATTTCCCACCTAATCCTGTTGTTGTTTTTTTTATTGTTTATTTAGCTTAAGAAGGAGGACTCTATCTTACAGAAGTGAAAATGTTTTATTTGTCTATACATTAATTTACTTACCAAAAACACAACCTTGACCTCTAATGTCTGGTCTCACTTTTTATATGAAGTAAAAATATTTTCAAAACTGTTACATTAAAAATACTTTTTATGTATGAACGCCACATTTTAGTAAAACAATGGCATAATTTTTTTAATGTTGAAAACATTTAAACACTTAAACACTCAATTTTTGTACATTCTTTAAATTTTAAGTTTTTTTGTGAATCTTGTTTGGGACAGTTATACTGAATGCCATTTTTACACTTTAGTTCCAAATATCCCATTATCCCTTTGACATATGTAGCTTCTTATATGTTTGTATAAGAAAATATCAAAACCCCAGGACAGAAAATGTACACGTCTTGTCTTTGACCCATAAAGTTTCATAAAATAAGTAAATACTCAAGTACCTGGAATTTGTACTCAAGTACGGAACTTGAGTACAAGCATGAGTTTACTGTGTGATGCATATTTTACTTTTCTTTTATTTCTATATTGACTTGTTTGATTATTGTAAAACACGGTGTGATGCTAATTTTTATTTGACTTCTTTATGTTTTACCTTGATTGTTGTAAGGCACTCTGTTACCTGTAGTGAAAAGTGCTATACAAATAATTATTTTCATTTTTTAAAAATGTACTCAGTTACATTCCACCACTGCTGGCTACAGAAAGTTACACCTGCAAGCCTGCAGATCTCCTTCAGTCTGTTTAGGGTAACATGTAGGCTGCTGATTCACTCCTGGTGAAGTGATGTCCATGAGCTACTGGTAATCCTCAGCTCCTCTCGACCTGGCTTCTTTCCATCGACATGTATCCAGTGTCTGAGTGTCTTCAAACTGAGCTGGACACACAATTATTCTTCAAAATTGGAGACTTTCTTCATCCTGAGAGCTCCCGTGGTCACCATATCCGCCCTGAAAAGAAAGGTAATAACATGCTGGTCCGAGGGGAAAGGGGCAAATGGTTATAGCCCCTCCCTCCTACCCTTAGCTCAAACTTGCTGCTGCTCTTACCTGCTGTACAAGCCAACTATGGCTCACCAATGACATTTTACAGAAATATCAGTTTGGGGATCTGAAAATCCCGCATGAGTAATTGTAAAACATCCAGCAACAAGTCTGCTGCAATATTACTTTTTTGTCATCAGGGTTAATGTGATAAAAATGAGATCATGCTAAGTAGAGTAATGGTCTCTTCTTCCCAGATTAATTTCCTGTAACTTGTTAATTAATATGGCTTTACTAATAAACTTTTCTCTTTGGCTGCCTTCCCAAACTTGGTTGACCACAATCAGTCAGAAGAATGCATTACCACAACGCAGGATAGCAGTCATTCATTAGTCACTAATCACAGTGAGTAATACCGCTCTTGAGGCCCTCCATGATGAGAATACAAATCTCCTATACTAATATGGCGGAGCAAAATGGCTTATTGGCTAACTGGGTTCAGCTATGAGTCAAAGTCCACCGACCCCTGAGTGAACGATTAGATCTGAACATTAGCATAGTAATTAATTCAATATATTGGAGGATGGCAGCAGGCTACAACACTGACATCTTGAATTCTGCTCTGACCAGGCCTCTAACACATGTGCACAGAGCCGTCAACACACAACCTTTTATGAACTAAAGTATTTTACAACCGTTAACCTCCTTTTGTCCAGTCGCATTTTCAAAACTCTAAACACAGTTAGCCCCACATCGGTCTGTTCATACTACACCGTTAACACAATTCATGCTGTTTCCACAAAATATGCAGTCAATTAACATTTCTGAAAAGTTTTTCTCTAGCACAGGTTTTCAAAACCTAAAATAATGTTGTATAACGCCTCTGCTTACTACTAGGCTACAATAGCAGCTCAAAATCTGAGAAGCATTTCTGAATGAACGTATCATTGAAACATTGAGATATAGCTGATTTATTGTAATTTGGGTAAAATAGATCAACCACGGCAAATTCCAATCTCAACCGGAGACATAGGCAGGTGTTGAAGTTCTTTCAGGTACATACACAATAAAAAGGGGACTTACTGGAGTTGAGTTTATCCAGTGTGGAGACAGAACAGCACAGAAGAGGAGAGAAAGAAACAATAATGTCAGAACAAGGGAGAAGAATAATTGGGCCAGGGAGAGGAAGATGGCCAGGGAGGAGTAGCTAAGCCAGTAAGTGTTTCTATCCAGGTGGATAGTGAGAGATGACATTAGATGTGATGTGGATGAGAACATGTGGCCAAAGGCAGAAGATCATATGGATTAGAACAGGACAGGCATTTTTTCTATCCCCACTGTGCATTTTTTATTTCAATCTCATTCACTGTACATCTTCTCATTTGGCAGACACTTTTATCCAAAGCAACTTACATTTAAGAAAAAACATACAAGCATCAATACAGTAAAAGATCTACAAGTGACAATAAATACTAGAAAGAGCTATTAGCATGCCTGCATCAATAAGGTAAAAACCTAGGAAAAGTGAAATAAGAGTTAAAAAATAGTACAATCAATACAAGAGAAATGTAAGGAAATAGAAGATGAAGAGCACTGAAAAGCAGAGGTTAGGGGTTAGAGGTGTTATAAAAGGAAGCATTCTCAAAAGAGATGAGTTTTATGAGCTTCTTGAAGATAGAGTGTGGCCCCTTGCTCTGATGGCATGTGGTAACTTGTTTCACCGTTGTGATGATACGGATGAGAACAGTGGGAAGGGATGGCAGAGCCAGACGGTGTTCAGAGGAGGAGCATACTGACCAAGATTATGTTGATCTCTGGCTGCAATTTCATGTCACTAATAAAGCTTTTACTTCTATAATACTGTCGCTAACAATGTTTTTTTTTTTTACTGTAGTTCTATAAAGGGAAGATGACTCATTCACTTTTACATAGTTTGTTGCCAAAAATACACACATTCGACCCCTCAAGCCACAAATGTAGGGTGGTTTACAGTAAAAGGAAACTGAATTACAAAAAACAATGGACTTCACACTTTCTGCTGTATGCAGCAGTGGCAACTGGTGAAAAATATTTTAGGTGGGGCTGTGCCACATCCTGTCAGTTTCAGTAACCATCCCAATACAATTTAACACAAACTGCAGGAAACCAGTGCTTTGTGAGAAATTATTTAATGCCAATATTATATTATTATATTAAAAACAAGTAAAATACATGTAGCCAGGTGGTAAATCTAGTCATAGGCGAATTTCCCACTTTTGTAAATATAGTTCTAAAAGTTGTGTAAATGTAAATACTTATTGTTTTGACAGTAACATTGTTCAATTTAAAGTAAGTGTGAAGTAGATTTTAAGTGGATTTCATGTGATGGCAGACTTTGGTCACAAGGCTGCAGCATTGAGTAGTATTGTTGTTAGATGCGTTTGACTTCATGCGGCGCTGTGCAGCACTGGCTTAATGTGATGCATGCTGGACTTAAAATAAGACATGCTGGTTAGAAATCGTGTTGACTTCAGCCGGGGCTGCAAAACGTCACGAGCAAGGCAACTACAGGCGCAGAGTCCGGCGGCCGCAGTTGCTTTTCTCAGACTGCACAAAGTTGGAACCACACTTTTGCCTTTTTCATTGATCTCAGCTCACAGTAAGCTCATGCAGGTAGAATGTGTCTGACTTTAAGGCACCGTTTTTATACCCCGGCCCTGCAGTCACCTGCAGCTCACGTTAGACTATGAAGTTGGCGAAAATCAGCCGCCACCATCCTGAACGCACCTAATGTTCGGCCAAGTGGATCATGGTCTTTCTTCCTGTTATCGAGCGAAGGACGTACGAGGGATTGGTGCGGAGACTTTGTTGTATATAATAGTATAGTAGAATAATAGAATAGTAGGTAAATGCTTGCATATCTTGTAAAATATGTATGCAAGTGTATAAAATGGCATCACCTGTCAATATTTTAACAAGATGGTTTGATTTAGGCACTACTGGAATTGTGACCATTGTGTTCTAAATTTCATGGTAATGCTAGAGTGCAATAAGTCACACTGTGATATTGTATTTTGTTACTCGAAAACTGTTACAGGTTTTACATTAAGTGTAACTCTGTTTGAAGATAGTTGACGTTGAAAGTGCGCTGAGTTGTACGATCTCCGGGAAGTTCCATGTGGGTTTGGTGGAACTTGGTGAAGTGTAAGTGTCATTTACAGTTGTACATTTTATACACTGATGTTGATGTAAGTGGGTTTATGGTTGTTAACATGATTTATTTTATGTTTTCTGTCGATAGCCATATCTGACAGCTGTATTTTGTACTGTATTTTTACTGTATTTCTCTCTTACTCTCTTACTTCTGCTTACTTCTGTTAGACAAAATTCAGCATTTAAGCTGCTTACGGGAAAGACTCAGTAGCATACTACTAGGCATTTAATTCCACAGGCTACGTACAAATAGGCTCCCTCTAATTTGTACTTCAGTATAGTAGGCCTACTTACCTTACTGTCCACCACTGGAAATAACCACATCTTACAGTTTGTTTCAGTTGCTAACAAGCGTTTACCTGAACTTGAGATACTTTATCAAAAGTCTTAACACAGCAACACACCTACATCACAAAATTTGCCAAATGAGGGTCAAATGGTCCGTGTAACACTTTGCAGTTCTTTGTTCAATTTGCACCATCAAAATGAACCAAATGAAAAATTGGCTTCAAACTTTTCATTTTCCATTTCTTTGGAATAATTCACAAACGGATAATTGTTTCTCAGTTTGATTTTAAATTCTACAAGCTTGGGTTGTTGAGTCCGAGTCTGATTTTTGAACAAACAAACAAATAAAAAATTACTCATTGCTCTGATTTTCCATTTCTGTTTTGCTCGCGGTTGGACCGTACCAGTTCCACTGGGGGTGGAGCGGGGGGTGGGGATGTGGATGCATTAAATGCCATGTCATGTCATGTGACCTACAGATTTTTCCCCCATAAATTATGAATAAATATTAATATAAATTTGAATATGAACTCAAATGAAATATGAAGGGGTGTGTCTGATTTGCCCAGTGTAGTACTACAATTCGGCATTGATTTGTAGGTCACATGACATGGAAGCTATTGAAATAAATGATGATTTTCCCATAACACGGTTTTAACAATTGTAATTTATTGATGGTCCCTAAGCTGACCCCAGGTGGTTAAAAGCGAGCTGACGGAGATGAGCAAACAGTTTATAACGTTCTGAATCTGAAATGTAGGCGATAAATCATGGTCAGACTCAGACATGCCATACACATAACGCTACAGCGCTCTAATGCCTTTGGTTAATGCATCCACATCCCCACCCCCCGCTCCACCCCCAGTGGAACCAGTACGGTCCAACCGCGAGCAAAACAAATTGAACAAAGAACTGCAAAGCGTTACACGGACACGGACCAATGTGTGAATTTTTGGCAACAAACTATGTAAAAGTGAAAAACTGTCAGCAACAAAACTGCAGAAGATAAAGCTTTATTATCAACCTGAACGTCCTGTCCACAGTCCTGTTCTAATCCATACGATCTTCAGCATTTGGCCGCATGTTCTCATCCACATCACATCTAATGTCATCTCTTGCTATGCACCTCGGATAGAAACGCTTGGCATGCCGTATCCACCCCTGGCAAGTCTTCAGCTGAGATATCTCTGCATGATCGTACACTTTCCACCTCCAGAAGGAAAAATATTGCTCAATGGGGTTGAGGAAAGGCGAGTAAGGTTGGAGGAAAAGGGAAACCATTCTTGGATGGGCCTTAAACCAGTTTAAGATTGCATGTGCATGGTGAAATGCAACATTGTCCCATGCAATACAATACAATGTCCGCAGGTTTCCTCCAACCTGTTCCCTTTCTGCTTCTGGCACGAGTTGTTGGTAGAGGTCATCTAAAAACAAAAGACGTCTCTTGGTATTGTAGGGACAAATTTGTGCAGAAATTGTGCAAACCAGCACTTGAGATTGCAGCACACATTGTAACATTTGCTCCTCTCTGACCCGGCACATCAACAGTGGCCCTTTTTCCAATGACGTTTCTTCCCCACCGATGTGTCTTTGCCAGGTTAAACCCTGCTTCGTCTACATAAATGGTATCATGTGGGGTTTGATTAGCCTCGAACTCCATGACTCTCTGAGGGATATCCAACACCGTATCAGTACCGTAACTCATGTTTACATGTAAAGCAATAAATTATAAAACTCACTATAGAACAACACATATTGGATAGATACCATACCTGGCAATAGCGCGGGAAGTGGGGGTGCTGAGGTTGCTGCAGCACCCCCTGCTTTTTCTAGGGGCTATTGTTTAACTGCAGGCAATTAAAAAGATAATTTTAATTGCCAACAGATCATTAAAATATTTATAGCCTACTGAAATATTTAGGGTTTGACTATGAGAAGAGTAGACTGTGCAGGTTTGATTATATTTGATTTTTTAGTTAATCAAATCAAGACAAGATGTGTATTAACCAATCACATGTCCTTGCTGATCACTAGGAGTACACACACGGACGTACATACACAGGGCTACACCGCTGTGAACAGTTCGTGATTGTTCCCTCTGGCTGGATGGATTTTACACATGATGCAAACACTACTGCAGCTAGGGGCTCCCCGCAGCGCCACGCAACTTTCAAAATTCTTCAATCTCATGGAGAAAAGAAAGGTCAGATCGATACACAGCTGCAGCTGTTGTGTGAAGCATTATTGTAGCAAAATGGCTAAATATAATAATAATGTCCTAATTATAAGACAAAAAATGTCAGATACTTTCACATTCAGCCGCAGGGCCTACACGATCGCAGCTATTAATGATTCAGCAGTAAGAAGTGAGCTCACCCGAAAGCTATAGTTCGCTCATTGTTGCAGTCCATCTATGCTTGCTCTCTCTCTCTCTCTCTCTCTCTCTCTCTTGTGCTTCATTTCTGTGGTTGCTTTGATGTTTACATTATATTACATTATATTATTTAGTTTAAGTTGGCCGGTTTTCTTTTTATCTGCTCTTCCAAATATTTCCCATCGTCCATTAATTCAGCAGTTGTAAGAATTAAAATTATTGAACTGATGCATAAATTCAGCCGTCTTATTATGCGTATTGTACAGCTACCGTTTTGGCTTTCTGCATTGTTTGAGGTTCTTAGGCTAAAAACATTAAATAGAAAAGCATGGGATATGAGTAGGCTGACATGGTTATGAGAGTGATTGTAACATTGTATAGTTACGTGGTTTATCATGGAGTGTAGTACAACAAGTGACAGACAGACTGACTCATGTGGACGTACATGGCGTTGTATCCTCACTGTCCTTTATTATAATAATCTAATGTTATAATAACCTGGATGTGGATCATATCTCTCTATCCTACATCCTCTCTTTGTAGTTTTTATACATTGGTTCAGTGTTTTTAATTGCTTTGGCTGCTTCAACACTAAGTGTTCACGTTTGCCAACAAAACAAAAAGTATTAATGTCGGACAGCATTTATTATTGCGTCATTATTTAGGCTGACTTTCTCTCAGCACCCCCAGCTGCGACTGACTTCCAGCGTTCCTTGACCCGCTCACCTTTCAAACAGAACTGTTTACAGCTGTTTCATCTGAGCTCTGTGTTTGCTCAGAGTCTGAGCAATGGTGGTCAGGCTAATGCTTTCAACGTTGTGAAATACCACGTTGTCTTCAACAATTCTGGTCTGAATTTCTCTCAGTTTTATTGCATTGTCAGCAATGACCAGTCCTACAATGGCATGTTCTTGGTCTTCACTGAGGAGTTTTTCTCTTCCCCCAGAGGGAAGAAGACCTTGCGTCCTAGAGAACAAAAATACAACATGGTGTATTTGCATTGGGACTGGTGGCCTACAGTTACTATGAGAGATAGAAACTTTACTGTAATGATAGAGGAAGCCCATGTGAAATTACTGTAATTGCTTACCTATTGGTTTGCTGAAAAGTCTGGATAATGGAAGCCACGGTCACATGATCTCTGATGGTTGCTGATGGTTTAATTGGTTACATATTCAGTGGAAAGAACATGAACTGTGTTAACGGTATGGAATGAACAGATTGATGTTGGGCTAACTGTGTTTAGAGTTTTGAAAATGTGACTACACATTGGACAAAAAGAGTAAACATTGGACAAAAGATGTTAGTGGTTGTAAAAAAAACTGTAATACTGCAGAGCTGTAAACTATACAGATTACCTCTGTAGCCAACTACTGTTGTTCTCCTTATTGATATACCTTAGCACAAGCACCAACTGGCAGTGGGTGGAAATATCAGTTGTCTCATCTGCCTGAATAGCATATTCTGTATTTTTTTACTTCCTTCAGAATGTAATCTTTAAGAACCAACAGAATGCAGTCCTTTGAAAACGGTAGCTGTCTTATGGTGCTCCTCCAAAGATCTTCTGAAACCACCAGGGTTGTCAGAGGATGTGGCCTCATTGTGGCTGCGCAAGGCCAATGTTAACTCTGCCTAGCATGGCTAGCTTCACTGTATTATCCATATGTGCCCTTGTACACTTGCGTTTCCTAATCTTCTCAGATAAATGTATCCATGTCCTTTACTCCTGTAACAGTCCATGTTGTATCCGTCCCTGCTTTTTTAAAAAGCGAGGATGGGAAGCAAAATAAGGTATTTAAATCATTGTATCCAGCTAGCTAAGGCTAAAAGTCTGTATCGGTCTTGAGTTCCGCATTCATCTTGTCAACAACGTCACGTGTCCCTCTACCACCGACTGACTTGTGCTTGGGGCAGATCCTGGAGTGCCCTTCAGGCATCAGATTTGAGGACGCTGATTGGCTTAATTTCTGTTGCTATGGGCATATCTGGTGTGAAAATCGACAAGCAGTAAATCAGTGTATCGTCTGACCAACACAATATTAGATAGATAAAACTACACTGTTCGTTCTTGTGTTATGATGAATTAGGTAGAATTATTATTATGAGCAATGGTGGACAAGATATATCAAATTATAATAATATGAGGAAGATAATTTGAGTAAAGTCATTATATTAAATAATATATAATATCATCAGGTCGGCCTACCTACAGCCCACAAGAAAAACTAACTCACCACAGTGTATTTAGAGAGTGAACGCTCAATACAAAACCCACAGTTCAAACACTAATTAATGTCCTTATCTCAGTTCCAATTTCCTAGTCCATCTTTCCACATCGCACATCAAGGAAACAAAAAATACTCAGTTTGAGGTTCAGTTCAAAAGTTGACCAATGAAAATAAAGTGTCTCCTTGTGTTTAATAGACAAGCTTAGTAATTCTCCTATAACACCGGAGTTCCCCCGCAGCTTTCATGCTAGTCACCGGAGCACTGGCTGTAACCAGGCTGTAACTCAGGACAGACTGGGCCTCTTTTAGACTTCTGAGTTTGGTTTGAACGCTTACCTTACTATACATGTCTTTTTGGAACCGCATTTTTTCCTGTCCGTCACAGCGGCGTTTGCCGATTTCACCCACCACCACCAAGATACCCGCGGGGGGCGGCTGCTACTTTCATTCACTGTGTGACACTAATGTTTATGTAGTGTCAGCTTCTGTCAAGCTTAAGGCCATTGTACATCAAGAAGGCAAGGTACAGTGTTACGTGCAGACTGCTTTCCACTTGGATGTCATGTGACCAGAGTGTAATCGCAGCCTTTGCAATTAGGAAATCTCGTTTTATTACATCGCGATAATATCGCAAATGCAATCAATCGTTCAGCACTAATATGTACACAATAAAAAAGTAGTGATTATTTACTAGTTTTGTGCTATGTAGCAGCTCATTGACAGTTAAAGGAAAACTATGGTCTGGCTATTGGTTCCAGGAGTAGGAAAATCAAGATGATGCTTCATTTAATGCCCTGCTAAAGGGAAACATAATGGAAATTGGGGTCCTAGTTACACACTTATGTCCTTTATTTTTATCAGTTTATCCGGCCCAGCTGTGGCGGCTCAGTTCCGTGTTTTTGGGCCCATAGAGCATGCCCACTAGAGTCCTTCTCCAGCTGAGCGTGTTGAGAACATGTGGTTTATAGACTTCCCGCACACATCAATGGCATGAAAATAACGAGATTTACACAAGCCACAGGGAAGGTTGTGTTGTGATTAAATGTAACTTTACCTTTATTGTACAGAAACCTCAGCTACATCAGACAGACAAGTCACACAACAAAAATATTAGAGTTGCACTACAGCGCCTCTCAAAAAAATATATTGAAAACAGTTCTGAGAAAGCAGAAAATAGGTCAAAAATGATTATGAACACAATACTTTATTATTTTGTACCAGCAAACAGTGAGCTGGGTGTAAATGGGCTGAAACTGCACGCTGTGCCACCTTGGTAATACATTTACAGCATACATCTGGCTGCGTATATTAACGTCTGGAGTGTTGAGGTAGAGTACATCAACACCATCTCCAAATTAACCTGCTGCACACTGAGCTGCTGGGCGTCCTGCTCCGTTCTGTCCACCAGCTGATGAACTTTGTTTTATTTGTTCATCTTATTATATCTTATATCTTATATCTTATTATATCTAAGAGAATTCTTTAAACAGTTTACCTGCACTCTGCATTAGCCTGCGTTGTGACTCTGCTGATATGGTCGGACCTGCTTCAGACCGTCTGCAGATACAGAGCCATTTGGGACTGTACTACTGGATGAGAGGAGGAGGTGGAAAACTGACACTTTTAAAACTGCCTGTTCAAAACACTTTTGAACAGGCAGAAATCTCACCACAAATGTTCACTTCAGCACCTCAGACAAAGTGCAGCTTGTCTGTGCCTCAGATTTTAGATGTTTATTTTGCAAAACTCTTTCATTTTCACTTAGTTAACCTTCCGGTACTCAGCGCGTCTCGCCAGTGTCAGCTGGGTGGAGTTACTCACCCCAAGGTGACATTATCAGTTTTTATTTGTTTGTTGACAGAAATAATGTTTTGAAGAAAACTCCCAGTAAAAGTGAACATGTGGCAAATATGGCAAAAAAAAGTCTGCTCCCTAAACATATTCACTTGGTACATTTTTAAAAAATTAAATAATAACCATTCATGAAAACACACTAATATACAACAGTTACAGTTGTTTTCTTAGTGTAGTAGAAGATATTTAGTTGCATTATAATCTTCAGGATGGTGGTTTTGATGGTGATTACCTTTGAAATATAGATTTTATACCAGCCGGTTATTATGTCTCTATTTACTCTGGAATGGCAAAATAAACAGGTTCATTTTCATTGGTTCATTGGATTCAAATTCCTTAGCTTCTGACCTATCAAAGAAGACCAGAATTGAAATGCATCTAGGCCGAATGGTTGAGGAGTTATTCCTGATTCATTTGGGGTTTGTTATTTCAGGCGTTTTGGTAGCAGTTCCTAAAAGGTTAATTAGAGTCACAAGATGTTAAACATTTCCAATTATATCTGAGTAACTTCTAAGACAATCAGCATCAAGATCTCAGTCATAATTACACCTGCAATATCTATTATAAATATACGTATTTATAATAGTTCAAATCAACACAAATGCCTGTCAAATGCTGTTGTAATTGAAGCAACATAGCTGACTCTTTTCAGTGCCCACCCACAGAGATGTTGCTATTGCACCAATCTAACTACAATACTGACAAAAATTCATCACCACTGGAGAACACAGATGTAGGGGCATTATCACTGCAGAAAAATCCATAGCCTTTAAATATCTTCCTTGCTGGAAATTACTATTGTGATCATGTACATTACTGACAAAAATTCATCACCACTGGAGAACACAGATGTAGGGGCATTATCACTGCAGAAAAATCCATAGCCTTTAAATATCTTCCTTGCTGGAAATTACTATTGTGATCATGTACTGTGAGAACACCAGTCAGAATTTTTATTGGGTTTTAAAATGAGCAAATTGCTTGTGATTTATAAGCAGCTCCACCACAGCTCTAACATGAAGCTCTTTCTAGGCCAGGGAAAACGAAACATGAAACAGTCTAAAGGACACTCCCACTGACCAATGGCTGCTTAGTCTTTCAGGCTACTTTGTGATAACCCCGGGCTTTGAACATTCCTTTTGAAGATTCCCGTCCCAGGCTGAATAACAATGTGATCACATCTGAAGTAAGGTTACTGCACTGGGCCTGAAACACCTTCACCAGCTCAAACCTCAACTGCGAGAGGTATTTCTGCTTCCAAGATTTCAGATGAGTATTTCCTTCTGCATCAGTGCATACTAATAACACTGCGGATCAAATAGACAAAGGTTTTATTATGACAAAAGTGAGCAGCCTCTGGGTAATTGCCACACAGTGTTATTGAAAAGCTCAGCTGGCGATACCGCCTGCCTGCCACTGTATTGTTAACTTATGGGAGAAAAGTAAAGCAGTAGAGTATCCAGCTGTCCATGCTTTGGCTGATCTGTAACCTGCTTCTGTCCACTTCCTAAACACATCGACAGATGCTAACATTTAATTAAAAAGTTAATTGTTTCATCTACTAGAAACCCCCAATCCCCTAATCTCTGTCTGTCATATCTATCATCTCCCACTGTTCTGTGCAGAAAGCAGAAAGGCCACCTTCAGTAATCCGCTTACAGTCACATGCAAAATACAAGAAACTGTTGTTTTTGTTGCAAAACAGTCAACATCAGAGGGGAACTAAATGAAATGGCAGGAGGTGACTTTTGTTGATGAATCACACAGACGTTTGTGAATAGGCTTCATAGTGGAAATGATTTAGCAACAAGAAGAGGAGGTTAATTTGACTAAATATGCATTTAGTCAGGGTGTCCTGGTGGCCCAGCAGGTGACACTGCACACAGTGCCTTTGTAACAACATGTCATCACTTACCTCTCCCATCATTCCCCTCTCTCTCTCTCTCAATTCAATTCAGCTATTGGCATGAATGTATCCATCCATCGTCCACCGCTTATCCTGCGTACAGGGTCGTACAGGGCTGGAGCCTATCCCAGCTGACATTGGGCGAAGGCGGGGTACACCCTGGACAGGTAGCCAGTCCATCACAGGGCCACACATAGACAAACAACCACTCACACTCACATCCACACCTAAGGACAATTTTAGAGACACCAATTAACCAAGCCTGCATGTCTTTGGATGGTGGGAGGAAGCTGGAGCACCCGGAGAGAACCCACGCGGACAAGGGAGAACATGCAAACTCTACACAGAAAGGCAGGGGCAACTGGGGTTCGAACCCACCATCTTCTTGCTGTGAGGCGGCATGAATGTAAAAAAAAAAAAAAAAATGTAAAAAATGCAGAATGTAAAACAACACTATTGCCAAAGCTACAAATAAATTACAAAGGAACAATTCATTTCATACATTTCATTAAATAAAGTAAATAAAATAGTAAATGTGTGTTTGTGTGTGTGTTAAAAAATATAATAATAATAATAATAATAATAATAATAATAATAATAATAATAATAATAAAAGAGTAAAATGTGTGTGTGTTGAAAAATAAATATATTAAAAATTAAAATTGCAGAAAGAAATAAAACTGTAAACGTGTGTGTATTAATAGATAAAAATGAATAAATAAACAAATAACTAAATAATCAGTATCAAATGTGAAATTTAAAAACAAACAAATAAAAGATCAATTACTAAAATAACAAAAAATAAAAGTAATAATGATTTGAAAACTTTAAAGTACAATTATTTAAGATCTTTATCAGTCTAGTCTGAGTTGCCACTGGTTGTCCTCACTTTGTGGCATGAGGAGATATATTTTGCTGCAGTGATTTAGCATTCTTGCATTCCTCCCAGTAAATAGGGGAGTTTTGTTTTGAAATTTGGGGTATATTTGGGAAATGTTTGCCAAGTGTTTTATATTTAGCATGAGGTTAGAAAGTGCAGCTCTGTCTCTACCTGTTCTCTGTCATGCTAGGAGCAGTCTCTCTCTCTCTCTCTCTCTCTCTCTCTCTCTCTCTCTCTCTCTCTCTCTCTCTCTCTGTGTTTTGCATGCGTATTGGAGAAATGAATTAAAAAGGAATAAACAAAACAGTTATTTCTTCATTCCCATTTTAAACAGTTGTATCTCCATACATTTTAATTCCTGCTTTATTTGGCACGGTACTGATGATAAGAAGTGATATTTAAAACTGTAATTCTATCTTTTTCTGCTTTCCCCCTTAAGTTTATTCCTGAGGACATTATTTTTGGATCATTGGTAACCATTGCTTTGAGGTTTGATAGGTATTTGCAAAACAATGCACACACACATTTACACACGTGTGGTGAACACATCAAACACAAATGTAAATGCAATTGCCTGGTGTGAGCAGAAATGCATAACTGTGCCGACTGTTCCACACCAGCCTAGTTCTGTCTAAAACCAGCAGATGTTTTGTTGTTGTCTTGTTTGGACATTGGGTTGTAAGCTGGATAGAGCGATCAGATCTCAATGTGGCCACTGGAGACACATAATAATGCCAGGTGTCAATGTCATCAGGTTAAGTTCGTATCCATTACAATCTGGACACATTATGCATTTATCTCCTGGTCTGAACTTGGGACTGACCTCAAGAAGCGTTCTGTGTCATCACGAAAACAAATGAAAACGTACTGACCTTGATTTCAAAACTTCTGCCACAGCTGGGGTTTTTTGTGTTCTCCTGTGTCTGCTTTTGTTCCCTCTTTCCCTGGTGTCTCCGTGTGTGTGTGTGTGTGTCTCCGTGTGTGTGTGTGTGTGTCTCCTGTGTGTGTGTGTGTGTGTGTGGTACTTGGCACTCCTCCACACAGGCTGACAATCCACTCATCAAACCTCCTGCTCAAGTTCTCCTGTGATTCATCACCAGATTGTTTCGACAACTTCACTGGTGACAGAAATCTACAGTACCTCAGACCGCTTTCATCTCTACTCATCTGCCTGCCTGGCCCTGCCATCGGCAGCCGAGCTCTGTCCACTTCCACCTTTTTGTTATTAAAAGACTATCTCCACATCCACACATGAATTTGTGTCTGCTTGACTAAACCAAAATCTACCTGAGAAAAACTATTACTCATAAATGACAATCTGTCAGGTTTCAGGTTTAATTAGACTAGCACAGTGCCCGTTCGCAGGGGCCAATGTGAGGCCTCCCAGTGCTTTTAAGATGTGTGTCTCATTGGTTTTACCTACAGCATTAATAACACAGCATTAATAGCACTGAAACAACCCACAATGATGGAGATGCTGCTAGATATTCAACTTCAGAAAACGTTATGGGAAATGATAAATCAGAATTAGAAATACTTTAACCAAAACGCTGAACTATTGACAAATACAGTGAATATTTGTCTATATTCCTACAGGCCAATAACTTGAGAACAGAACATCCCACAGTGATGTACATATGATGGGATGAGAGATATCTGGTTGGCAATAACTGCAGCCATGGACAGTGTTCACAGAGCGATATATTTTGTGATAGAAGCTCTGTAGATGCTTGGTGTTTGGTGGTTGTTTGGTATTGATAAAAATGGTTAGTTTGAGATTTTAGCTGAGCCTCCTAGCTTCATGGAGGTGTGTAGGATAGGATGGTTAGGGTGACGAAATACTAGAATCGGACATGAAGTTCTTATTCGGAATTTTGCACGAAAATCTCTTGACAGAAAAAAAAAAAAATCGATACTGCCAGAAAAGAAATATATTGGCCATATGTGACATATAGACGCTTAGATTGTTAAACTTTCCAGTGAATTAGCCTTTAATAAATAGAGCACTTAATACCAAACCGTTAATTCACCAACTGTACAAAAGTTAACTGCAAGATTCAATTTCAATTCAATTTTATTTATATAGCGCCAGATCACAACAACAGTTATCTCACAGCGCTTTTCATAAAGAGCAGGTCTAGACCATACTCTGAAGTTATTTACAGAAGCCCAACAATTCCCACCAAGAGCAAGCACTAGGCGACACAGGCAAGGAAGAACTTCCTTTTAAGAGGCAGAAACCTCGAGCAGAAGCATGGCTCAGGGTGGGCGGCCATCTGCCTCGACCGGTTGGTGGTGAGGGGAGAGAGAGAGAGAGAGAGAGAGAGCAGAGGGAGGCAGCCTACACAGTATACACATAGAGGTACAGACAGTAAAGGTAATGGTGCTATAGACTGAATGAAAAATGGTACAGATATTTATAGTAATGTTAATGATAATAACAGTAGTAATAGCAATAGGACTAGTAATAGCAGTTGCAACACAGCAGGAACACGGGGGCAGCAGGAGACTCCCAACCACAGATCCAGACTCCACAGCTCCAGAGCCAGCAACACCCACAGGAAGTGACAGGAGGGGGAAGCACACGACCACGGGAGAGGGAAAAAAAAAATCGAGTTAGTAACATGCATTAATGGGATGAGGTTGCACTCAGAGAGAAAGAGAGAAGAGGAGAGGGGAGCTCAGTGCATGATGGGAAATCCCCCGGCAGTCTAGCCTATAGCAGCATAATTAAGGGATGGTTCAGGACTCACCCGAGCCAGCCCTAACTATAAGGTTTATGAAAAAGGAAAGTCTTAAGCCTACTCTTAAATGTAGAGAAGGTCTATAGATATATCTATAACATATTTAGCACATCCCTGCGCAACACTGTACAGGTCTTTCATTTAAATAACAGTCATAAATAAACCTGATTCTTAACTGGAGTCAGAAAGTTATTCAGTGCAAATAAGTTTAGTTGAAACATTCTCTCTATGTGCAGAGTCGTCTTTGACTCTGTTTGCACTGCTCAGAGCTAATTTGCATCCATTTGCATCCACTTACCTCTTTGCGTTGAATTTAAATGAAATTGCAATGACTCAAAAATGTGCTTCAAGTTCTATAAAAAAGTTTGACATTTCTCACTGTTTACAATGATTGTCAGTACTTGTTCAGCGCTTTTTGACTCCGAAGTATACTATAGAGCAAAAAGACCATTGTATAATAACTGGTAGACAGTTAAGTCATGGTGCTTTAGAGGTGGGATTTTTTTCCTGATGGTACAATAAGAGGAGCTAGAGAAAATAATAAGAGGGAAAAGAAGGTATTTTAAAACCTCATGGTAACTGCAACGTTGTAGTAGCACAGTCAGTGAGTTTGAGAGCTCAACGAAGCAAATCAAACATAATAGTGTGAAAAAACCCAGTGTTCACACAGACACCACTGATCCACACTGCAATGTAATATTCTTTTGTCCAGCTGCTGATTCACAAGATCTGAGTGCATAAAGACACTGATGAGTCTATCATTCCATTTTAGTGAACACCTCTGCTCAAAGCGGCGGTCAGTGATACTGAATTCACTAAAACTTTATTTGTAGCGGAGCACTTCTGTCTTCTCCCTTCTCCTCTCATGTGCCATGGTTGCAGGATCTGCTGTGGAATGACAAATAGCTGAGTTGCTCTCAGCCTCTCCTCTCAGGGGGTGAACCGTCTCTCCTTTTTGAGCAAACAGAGATTTTGTTTTAAATGATGAAAAAATACACGCAAAGAAAACAAATTCCACAGAGTATTCTGGTGTCCATGCTGCTACCAGACCAGACGTACTGCCCTGCTTGTTTGGGTAACGATTGCAAAAAAAAAAAACTGTTGAAGCACTGCAGCAACTTGTAATGTCATAGCAGCAGGAGTGAAGCAGAAAATAAAAGATGCATGTCTCTGTCTAGTGGGCTAACAAGCAAAGGCAGCACTCACCTGGGGATATAAAAAAGTAAATTATTGAATACACAATTGCACGACGTGACCGAACAAACAAGCATCAGATAATCATCGCTGCTCTGAGGGCGGCAGAGTCAACAAGAGTCATGTCGATTATTGCTGGCACGAAGTTCAGAAGAACAGAAATGGAATAATAGTTATAAGCATATAGTCATAGGCAATTGTCAGGGGTAAATTATGTTTATGTAATGTTTTTTTAACCAGGCTGTTTTTCAATCATTAAATACAGATAAATTATGAGGAGCATTATTTAATACTTTGTCATTGTTACAATTCAGGGGTGGTGAGGGAGGTAGGAGGACCCAAATGCAGGACACGTACGAGCACACTTACAGACAGAGTGGCTGGTGAAACAGAGTCCAAAAACAAAGTAATCCCAACAGAAATCCAAAATCCAAAATCCAGGGTGGCAAGACAAGCAAGGCTGATGACAGGCGTGACAGACGGGGGTAACACGAACAATGACCGGGCAAAGACTGAAGAAAAACACCAAACATACATACACCAGAGACTAACAAGCAGGGCGGGAGTACACATGTGACAGACATGAGGCTAACGAGACCAGGCAGGCAGAGACAGAGCAGGGGAAAAACACAGAGACTGACATGCAGAGGGATTAAAGGGATAACAGACGACACAGGTTACTGAAACACCTAACAGACCAGAGGAGGAAATATAAACTAATACACAAGCAGACAGATCACCACAAACCCTAACACCAACAGGGAAAAGACAGAAGCTAAGGTCAAACCGAACTCAGACATGGGCAAAATAACACAGACCAGAAGTAAACACTAAGACATGAACTGAGACACAAAACTAGGAGCTAAGACACAGGGCTGAGATGGAGGGAAGAATCTATAACACATGACGGACCGGTACAAGAGAGAACTGAACAGAACCAGTAAATGAACAAGGGTACATACAAAGCTAAACAGAGAACACAAGACCAAGAGTAAACACTAAAGCTGATGATACACGGGGCAACTTTTTGAGCAATCGTGCAGGGCAACGTTGCTGTCAATGGTAATGAGTAAATATTACTACCATAATCCCCTTCCCCCACCACTCCGCCACCTGTCCCGCACCGCCGCTATCCGTTTAAAATATAGTTGGACTTGCCATTAGCAAGATTGCCCAGCAACATTGCTCAAAAAGTTGCCCAGTGTATCATCAGCCTAAGACACGAACTAGGGTACAGGACAAAGAACTAAGATACAACACAGAACAGATAGTAAGTAAGATGTGGATGAATAATAAAGGCTACACAGAGGCTGGAGCAGAATGAACAAAATCAGATTAATTAATGAAGCTGGCAGAGAACATAAATAGACAAGCAGACAGAACTCAAGCATAAAGGTACAGAACTAAGACATGAGACTGGAACAGGACTGAAATCAGGAAAATACCAAACCACTACTAAACACCAGCGGATAGATAACCACAAAACCAGACACACAGACAGTAACAGACCAACCAGCACAAGCACACAGAGGAACTGGACACAAGAAATGACTGAAACTCAAAACACAGACTATATAACAGAAACTGGACACCAGGCACTAGACAGGACAGAACCCAAAACTAAACCTACTATAAGACAGAATAAACTAAACTCAAAAGTGCAAAACAAGGTATGGCTGACAGGCAGACTGTGACAGTCATTATTGTTATTGGTGATGTGTAATCAACTTGCAGCCTCACAATGGCTGTTAGTCTGAGTTTAAGAGGCAAAATAGAAAAATTAGTGTTGTTATTTTTTAGTACTTTATATCTCTGCATCACACCAGGTCAACAAAGTGTGGGGAGTAACGGAGCTCCTGCTCCCAGGGCCCAAACATGAGGAAAATATTTCTTGTTTGGTCCAGTTTTGCAATAGGGTTGGTACAAAAATAGTACAGCCACAGTAATGGTGCTGATGTTTATGACTGGAGCTCTGAGAAAGCTTTCAGGCAATGATGTCTGTCCAAAAAGCAGTTATCCCACTGTGTCCACAGGATGTGGCCGGTGGTGATGATCCGCAGCCATTCTATCCATTTAAATTTAAAGATGCTTTGAATTTACTTGTAAATGTATATGAAGGCCTGTATTGACTGACAGTTAATAAAAATCACATTTAACATTACACTTGTCTTTATGTACCTCAAAACTAGTTTTTCTCATTTGTGTACACATTCCTCATAGGCACTATACAGAAAATACAGTTACACCATGAGTTAGTATTACTACTGTTGTGCAGTAATTCTACCAAAGAAAGTACAGCCAAGTGTCTGAAGAACAGACTACTTGAAGAATGTGTGCTTCTGAAATTCGTTCCAGTGAACATTTTAACCATGATGTGAAAATAGAACCACGGTGAGTCTGGCAGCTAAAGATATATAAATCTAAGCTAAAGTAATAGTAAGTCATTATATGCAGCAGTATACACTGAAATATGTTTGTTAAAGCTAACATCAAGAGTGAAAAACACTTTCTAACACTGCACATGGTAACTACAGTACAGTTAAAGTCAGGCAAAGACTGTTGTGTTGGCAAATAAACAATGCTGTTTGTAGTTTTGTGTAATGTTTCTTAACTGGATCAGTTCCTGCCAGCAGGACGTAATGGCCAGCAGGAACACCCGGGACTCCAGATTCAGCACCCTGGACAGCGGCTGTGACACAAAGACCTGAACAACCATGAAGGAAATACTATCTCACACCATTCTCTCTCAAAGCAAACTTCAGCACAGCATCTGCACAATAAGTTGAGAAAAGAGGGCTGAAGTATCACAGACATACATACAGAGCAGTATCAAGTACAATATCAGATTTTTCTTGAGTAATATTTGCCTAAATGTGGTACAAACAGTTGACACCGATAACCATGACAGACGCATGTGTTTATTTGTTGATTGAGTTACCTGATCGAGACATTAAGATGGAAATGAGACGGCATATGCACAGGGCCCAGATTTTCATGCCACACAGCCACATCACACACATACTCACATATAAATTATGTAGTATCAGCTGCTGCACTTGCTTCAGCATGTCATCTTACAAGATGAATAATATTCACACCATGATAGCAGCGTTAGTAGCAGGGAACGTCTGGAAAATCAGCCTATTGGTTTTTTCCATAGGTTTCTGCCAGCAGAGACGCTAATGTTGACTTAATTCTGTCAGCTCAGTGATCACGATCATCACTGTACTTTAGAAAAAACTCATTTAGTTACAGATTTAAATTCTCTGTAATGCTCATGCTTACTCTTAGTGAATAAAAAGACAACAAAAGCTCCCTCAAAATGGCAAGATTTGGAAGAAAACATAGATATTTTGTAGGAAACATATTGCTGGAAAGGGATCTGTTTATCCTGAGACCATAAAACTTTGATGTTGCAGCTGTAAACCTTCAGTATTTGGTATCATCCATTTCTGCTGAACCTTGACTTTTTTCCCTGAGAATCTGCAAAGCCGCTTGGCGCATCTTGAAAGTGCATGAATAGATGCTAGAGCAATTAAAAACTGCAAGATGAAATCATCCCCGCTCAAATGCTCTGCTCTATTCCCTTGTCAAGGAAACACGACCGCTCCACAGTAATCCAGCGTTAATAGGACGGGTTCAACCAGAGTGTCAAGAGCAGCCAAAAGCTGGGGATTTTCAGAGCTGTCTGATAACTAACCCACTTCCAAAAAACACTCCATAAGCATTGAGATAATGAAGCTTATACGCCAGCCAGAAAATACGCCGCTGTAGCACACAGCAAAGACCAAATAAATACACTTGTTGCTGTGTTATAATTAGTGCTCTGAGTTTATGAAAAGTGTTGTTTTTCATGTACACAAGTGTTGAGGGTGAGGGACTACACTGTAATACTCAGTTGTACAACAAGCTGTTTATACCTTGGCCTCGGAGTTTAACTGTATGTGTGTGTGTTTGTGTGAGACATCCATGTTAACCCTACAAAGGAAGAATCCTTTCTGCTGTCCTCCATGGGAACATCGAAGCAGTTTCTGCTACATAGAGACCAATAATGCAACTGCCACATTAAGTTAAAACATGTCAAAATAATATAACATAGGTGCATGTAATGTATACATCAAAGGTCACTAATTGGCGGACTGCGGACCTGATCTGGACCCAGCCCAGTCCTCTCCTGACCCCTGACCTACAGCCGATTTCATCCATTCATCGTCAACTGCGTACAGGGTCACGGGGGGGTGGAGACTATCCCAGCTGACATTGGGCGAAAGGCGGGGTACAGCTGATTTATAATTCTGAATTACTACATTGTGATCGAGGATTTCTATTTTAACCCATGCAGCTTTTCTAGCATTTACTGTACTGGTTTAGCGGCCCAGGAAACTCACAGACCAATTGCATGTGTTCCAATCGTGTCATGTGATGCTGCTCAGCCAATAAAATCGGTGCATTCTGATAAGCATTGCGAGTCGAGTCCGCGAGAGAGATACACCAGCGACGTTTTGGAAACACACAAATTGAGGAGACAAAAGAGAAAGAGACTTCACATGGCTTTTAATCAAGAGTGTACACATTTTTACACGGCCTTTTCTGTTACCTGTATGTAACAGGTTTGCAAAGTGAAAAAGCCAAGTCCAGCCCAAAGGGAGTTCCCATCTCCCACAGAAAACACTATAGAAACCACAACACCTCGTTTGTAGTCCAGCCTTTTCTTTTGCTGTCTTGTGACGCACAAGAAAACACGTCTCAACGGTCATAACGCTCACCAAGCGGCTAGTCAGACACGCCCTCAAAAAAACCCAGTGTAAAAACAGTGAGCTGCTGCACACACCTCTCCTCTCCCTTCCAAACACTAGCTACCCTCCAGGCAGTCAGTGGACATAAGGTTGTTACTTGATGTAGAGACAGAGCTCAGTTAAAAGTTTATGGATGAAAAATACTTTTGTTACAGATTAATAACTCTCTCTTGAAACTCATGCTCTGTAACTGTAACCTGTTTTTCACAACCGTGTAATGTGCAATGCAATGACTAATCACAACTAATAAACTATTGTAAGTCAACCAAAGTCTTTTTAGGCAAGTCATGCCACTTGGCAACACCTATGGGCAGCTATTTCGGACTAACAAGGCTCCTATCAAAATGAATGGGGATAGAGCCAGAACTGCACTTATACAGGTCACTGGGACATAAAAACTACATGAATAGAATCAGCATTAAAATCTGATACTACTTGCTGAAAAAGTTTGACAACTTTGCCCCAAAATAAGGTTTGAAAAGCATTCGTCACCACTTCCGCGTACGCGCAGTACAAGTTATATGTCACTGGAACCGCATGATTGGCTGAAATATGATTCCCACTTTGGCTGTTAAAAGCAGACGAATGTTTTTTTAGCGGAGCGGGATAACCGCCATCTTTACCGGTACGAGCTTTCCCCATAGAGCTGTATTGAGGATGTGATTGAGTGACGTGTCTCCTCTAAATTGTCTCTGAGTCAAACACATCCCCCAGACTCTCAAACCAGTGTAACCTTATCTAAATATACTATAACATTACATGATAAACAATAAACCTGTATTTGGTATTTGGCCTGTTTGCAGCCAACATTAATAATTAACATGATAGCAGCCAGCGGGGCATAAATGATTGCGTTAATATAAACCTATTTTGCATCATGTATTTGGGCCTTGTTGTATTTAGTTTTAGAGCTGAAGTTCATGATGAATGACACGGCAGCGACCGGTGCAGTAAAGGGCTCTGGGCTATATGTAACGCAGGGAGGGGAATAACAGCAAGATCAGCATACATTATCTAAAAATAAACATTGTTCACAAGTCCCTCATTGAGCCCGAGTCAAGTCTGAAGTCTTTTTGAGGACGAGTCAGAGGTCTCAAGTCACTTGGTGTGTTCCATTTGACATTTCCGAGTTCAAAGTCAGAAATTTCAAAGGGAACGCCCCCTTCAGTCGGATTTCCGACTTGGAAAGTCAGGACAACCGCACTACCCCAACATTGTGATCCATGATGGCTTTTCTGAGTTTCAACAGTTAGTGAAAGCTGTAGTTTATAATGTTTATTAGCACTTCTGTGTACTTGTGACTCATAGAAATCTAAGTGCTGTCCAACTAAATGCAAACTGTGTCTAAACACACTGCACATCTGGCTTGCCAAGAGGTCTGATGTCAAATATGACATCAGATCTGCTTGGAAGGATCCCTCTTTGTCACATTGTTCCACCGCAAGCCATCACGTCACTTCAAGATAGTGGAGTGAAGTGAAGGACAGTCTTGTCCATCCACTCTGAGCTATTCTAAAGACAAAAATTAAGGTTGAGGATTAATCAGTGGATAGGCAGCAGGGTACTGTGTCATTTGTGTTTGAGGGGCCAACAGTAGAATATTCACTAAAATAAATTAACACTATTTGACCTCAATTTTCTTGGCTTCACTTAAGTAACAGAATCACTTTAATTAATTTATTTCCAGCTATGTTCATAATGAGAAGAATGTAGAGGCTTACTGAAACAATGGGGCCAGGGTTTTGAGCTTTACATGGCTTACAGACAGGAGGGCAGCCTGTCCTGATCAGCCCAGTGACTTCCTTACAGATGGGGGGGCTTTATGTCAATTTACAAAAAGTACAACTTATGTATCTGGCAATCCCTGCACTGTGTTTGTTATGTGACATTACTGACAATTTATTATTTATTATCATTTATTATTCTCATTCCCTGCTTATGATGTTCAACAGTGAAAACTTGCAACAAAATAAACTGACCATTACAGTTATGTAACAGCAGAACAACATGCTGTCTTGGGATTTGTGTGATGTAACAACAGGTAACAGGGTAGACACAGGGTAAAAATGATAGAAACAGGCAGGAGCGGCTGACACGCAATCCAACACTGACGATATGGTGGAGGTGACGGGTCTATCTCTGCTGCTGCTGATCCTGTGCTCACTGCTTTCTGTTGTGCGGTATTCTGTACTGTGGGACTGTGATGGAACAAGGGATCGGTGTGACTTAATGAATGAATGCATGTGTGTAGGTCAGGGTGGAGATAAGGTGACTGGAAAAAAAGTGGGAACAGATCAACAACGGGGGACACATTGTGTATGATAAGATCCAAATACCCCTGACCACAAAATGACCAAAAGTGCGTGGGCATGCCCTTGGCTAACTGGACATGGTGCAATAGACTGTACTTGCGCTTCCCCCCACCTGGAGTCACACATTAACATCTTACTTATTGATTACAAAATGTATTACAAAGTTCACAGAGTTTAGAAACTTAAAAACTAATATTCCTCTCCACAAGGACTACAAACTAATGTAAGAACGTCTACTGCATCCCGTACGACCGACATGTGACTTCTTGAAAATAATTTCATGAGAATTAATACTCTCTTGCAACTGCAGCCTATATTAATGCAGACGGAAATGAAATGTGGTGAGTGCTCCCCTTTCATTAAGTATTTCTGCTTTACTGATTATTCCAGTGCTCCCCAAAAAAGAGAAAGCAGCAATCATCACTGTGGGTACATCCAATGTTTCATGAGTAAAGTTTGCACTCCAGTGTACTTAGTAGTTTGGCCTCAGACCATCGATTGCTCTACTCCTTTAGTGATGAGAGCATGATCTGGAGGGTCTGTGCTATCTGTAGCCAACTTCACCGATTGATTTACTTGGATTCCCTTGAAGACAGAGCTCAGTGGTTCAGAGATTATTCAGGTGTAATAGAGACACAACTCATATCCAGGGGTGGAAGTAACAAATTACATGACTCTTTTTTGTGAGTTTTTTTACTGTGTAATATTACTTTTACTTAAAGAGGTCATTTTATGCTCATTTTCAGGTTCATCATTTTATTTAGATATTGTACCAGAACAGGTTTACATGGTGTCACTTTCAAAAAAACACTGCGTATTGCAGCACCGCCTCTCTTCACCCAGTGTGTTGAACGCTTCGTTTTAGCTATGGAGTGATGCGTCTCACTTCTAAAAGATCTGCACATGCGCAGTTCCTAGTTAAGGACTACTAGCCAGTCAGAAGCAGAGTAGGACAGGTTGTGAGAAGCCAGTATACACGGCTTCGGTTCAGCTGTAGATGCCCATACCAGCTTAGCAACATGGACTGGAGCAAGAGTTTCAGAAAGATTAATCTGCAACAGAAATATCTTTCATCCATAAAGTTTTAACTGAGCTCTGTCTCTACATCACAGTAACAACTTTGGAGGGTAGCTAGTGTTTGGAAGGGAGAGGAGAGCTGTGTGCTGCAGCTCACTGTTTTTCCACCAGTGTTTTTGAGGGCGTGTCTGACTCACTGCTAGGCGAGCATTATGACAGATGAGGCGTGTTTTCATGTGAAGTGACAGGAGAGTGGAAGAAAAGGCTGGACTACAAACGAGCTGTTGTCGTGGGGACTTCCATTGGGCTGGACTTTGGGCTTTTCACTTTGCAAACCTATTAAATGCACAAAAAAGATATATAACTCAAGAAAGCAGGGAGAATAAGCCAAAAAGTAGTCTCTAAGTTGTTGGTATTTACAAGTATTGTGCTTCATTTCAAGTCACATCTGTTAAACATCGAGTAAAAACAAAAGTCACGAAAAGTCATGATAAACCTTGTGAGAATGAAAGAAAGGAACAAAATCAACAGTTGCAGAAGAGATGACACGCTTTAAAACATACATGCACAATGTACACGTCCACTCGCCAAGTATCAGGGGGTGTGAGAGATGCAGTCGCACCCACGCAAGTAATTTGTGAACAGTGCAATATACTAAAGAATGCAATATAATAAAGAATTATATCGTTAGGTTAAAGGTAGCATTATTTTACCTCAGCGAGCATACTAAGTGACCAAATCAAACACATCAGGATGTTGCACGATCAACAGGAGGGTCTGGGTAACATGCTAAATGCTAACACCCTCATGGTGGATCCTTTAGTTCAGTTCCGTCCTCACAATCACTGTTACAGCTGTTACTGCAGAACCTCATTCACCTCAAAATGTTAAACAAACTTTTAGGAGTACGGTGGGACAGAGAGGCTGAGTGGAATGAAAGACCTGAGTTGGTGCATAAAGCTCACAGAATGACATTCAGACAGGTGTGTACAACACGCTCACTGATGGATGTACCTGTACCTCTTTCTTCAGAGGAGTCAGTTTCTAGGCAACATACCATTGTGTGCATGTGTGTGCATTACTCATGCAAAAACTGTGTAGCTCGCTTATTGCTTTAATATGTTTGTTTGTGGCTGCAACCGCTGTTTTATTGTGGTTTTATTGTTTGTACATGTCCCTGTAGTCTTCCTTTGTGAGGGTTTCCTCTGTTATTAACAACTGGGTGTGTGTCCCACCCACTGAAACCAACCTTTGTCTTGGTAATCTGGTGGTCGA